>BGKB01000036.1:0-12280 GCA_003116975.1 Aurantiochytrium sp. KH105
TGTTGGCTCATCGTCGTTGGCTCAATCCATCCATCTTCAAGCCGCTCCAACGGCAAGGCGCTGCGGCGAGACCTGCCACGAGCGCGCGTCCGCCTGAGCACGTCGGGCTCTCAACGCCATCTGTCAAGGCCCGCGCGCTGCCTGGGCGCGCCCCTAGCGTCTCCGCGATTCCGGGCATCATCTCTGCGTTGGCGGCGGCGATGAGACAAGAGAAATTCGCCAACCCTTCGCCGATTGCGCCTGGCTGTTTGTTCATTTGCACGGACCAATGATTCACTTTGCAGCGCGCGGATAACACACTTGGCTGTTGTAGATCTTGGCACATCGACGAGCTCGCAGCTGCAGCGCGGCGAGTTAGACACCGACGTCAAAGCCAGACACGTGGCTCACGAGGCAGTCTTGGTCGAAGAGAAGAATCAAGGGCGAATGTTTGTCACTGCTCGAAAAGACGTGTTCATCATTGCCGCAACCGTCATGCCTTTTATCCCATTGAAGGAGGAAACAAAATACTTGCGCTCAACCAACTCACAGCTGGTCTCGCCCCAGTCTCTCGCCAAACGTCTTCGAATACCGCCGTATGGCACTAAACACCGTCCGAACGACACTTCGCCGAGAGTAAGAATAAGAAGATGATGAAGATCTCCACTCGTCTGTCGAGCTCTTTGGCGGCCACGCAAGCTGCACTAGCACGACCATTTTTCTTTCCCCTGGGAGCCCGCTCAGATCGTCTCCGGAAATTATCGTCTCGGTAGCCACCAGGGGCAGCGCGTCTCCTCCTTGCGTCCTGGGCTCCGGGCCAGCCTGCTACCCAGGCCGCTTTGGCGCAGCGCGCGATGCGGACCCTAGCAGCAGCAGCAGCATCCTCGAGGCGGCCCTCGCGGCGCGTGCCGCAGCTTCGGACACCCCTTCTCCCTCCCCTTTCTCTCCTCCTTCTCCCCTTTCCCTCCGCGCACTGCAGCATTCGAATGCACGTAGCCGCGGCCGCTCGTCCCTGCCCGCCACAGCCACCATGGCCACTGCCGCCTCGATTCCCAGAAAGAGGGTGTGCGCGCCCAAAAAGGAGACCCGGCCGCAGCCGCTGCGACCTTGGCCAACTCGCTCGATCGATCGGTCACCGAGGCAAGAAAGCTCGCAGTGCAGCGGGCCGACGCGAGGTCTCTTCGTGGCGCAGCAGCAGCGGAGCACTCCATGCGCGCGTCGGCGTCGGCGTCAGCAGCGCAGCGCAGCGCCGCGCCTGCCAGCCCTCCCTACTCGGAACGCGACGGTCTTGCGCTCGTTCCTCCTGGCCTGGCCTGCTTCTTCGCAGACACGCCGGACTTGCTTCGGAGAATTTCTGGTATTCACGGAGAAACTAGGAAGGTTTTCCCGGCCGATCCTCGCGAGAACGCGATGCGAGCAGAACGCGATTGATCACACGTTGGTGGGCTCGGCTCGAGGCAAACGCGCGCGCGCTCGTACGCGTCGTTCGTACGTGTGGCGCCCCCTCCCGCGCTCACTTCGCTGCGCGCCCTTCTTGCCTGCTCTCGACCCGCGCGGCGTGCTGGGCGATCGGCGACCAGCCGGACGTACAGACGCCGTCTTCGTCACATCTGACTGTCTGCCTTGTAGCACACTGTACCGACGGTATACACACATTGTTACAGGCTTGGTTCTGCCTGGTTCTACAATATTTATACAAGCAGATTGGGATCGAGGACCACCCGATCGAGGCAACCCAAGACAAGGGATAGGGTTTGCCTTTCTGAACATAGCCCCGAGCAACATACCTCTATTATACCAACTAAAAAAAGAAAACAAAAAAAGCGGCCGAGCGCGGAGCGCTCGACCCAACAACGTTGTTGTTAGAAGTTGACGAGACATTTGGCGACGCGCAGGTAGGTCACGCCGGGAATCGTGACCGCCCCACCCACGGGAAGAGCTTGGTGCGCAACAGTTTTTTAAAACTGAAGCTTCAAGTATCAGGCGAAAGTGGTTGCTTCTAGAAGTAAGGAAAAATGGCAGAAGAGGATGTCGACGAGGCACCAGTATTGCCACACGAGAGTGGAAACGGAGCCGCGGCGTATGCCGGGCAAGACCACAATGGTGACAACTCGGAGGCTGCAGGAGGCCCCGACGTTGAGGCCGGTGGAGAAGACACCGGGACAACTGAAAATGGCAACATTTACATGGAACAGTTGTACAAAAAAATGATGGCAATTTTCGAAGCCCAGCAAGCGGATTTCAAAGCCCAGCAGCAGGACTTAAAGGCTCAGCAAGCAGATTTCAAAGCCCAGCAGCAAGACTTCAAGGCTCAGCAAGAGGATTTTGCATCACGCCAAAAGGAGTTCGAAGCTCGCCATCAGGAAGCCATGATGCGGGCCGAAGAGGAGGCCCAGAAAGTCAGGAGAAAGGCCCAAGAGGAGGCCCAAATTGTCATGGAAAAGGCCCAAGAGGAAGCTCAGAAAGTCAAGGCAGAGATCGAACGGCTGCAACGACAGGTTGACGAGCTGATGGGAAAACTTGGGCGACAGAAGGACAAAGTGTCTTCGGATAGCGAATCTGAGGACAGATTTGGATTCATGGCGGAGACGCCAATCATATCGGAAAGGACCCAACGGCGACGGAGCCGGGGCCAAAGTTTGGAGAACGAAATGCTACTGAAACGACGCCAAAGTGGGGCAAATACTGGTCTTGCGCGGCCAGGGGATATGCTTGGTTATCATTCAAAGTACGAAGATGACCATGATAAGCACAAAGCCACGAAAATTGCCGGCCAAGGACAGCCCTCGGGTAGACCGAGATCAGGATCGCCAGCACTTCCGACTCTCCCAGCAAAGTTCACGAAGGTACAGTTCCTGAAATGGCACTCTCGGTACCGGACCTACACAAGGAAGTGCATCGACATGGATCTGACCCCATTGGAACCGCGGCGCGGATTCCCAGAGGCGGCTATGCAGGAATTGCAGTATCTCATGAGCAGAAACGCACTAGTGGCAGGTGAATCATACCTGAGGAGATGGGTGGTAGTCACGAGGGCCTCGCTGAGGAATGAGGACCTTAATAGACTTGCGGACATCTTCGACGTTAGCGAGCGGTCCGTTTTCAGGACCCACTTGTCCAAGGACATCGTGAAAATTTTCCAGACGCACCTGCAGAGGGTTGGCATCCGCGAAGTGATCGACGGGTTCCACCGCGTGACAAGAGCGCTGCACCAGCTTGCGGACAAACATGGTTTCGACAGCGTCGGACACTTGATCGCAAAAGTGGAAGAGTCTGCGTCGCTGCGGCTAGACATGTACGCGGAGATCAAGCGAAAGTTACCATTGGAGATCCTCGATTATGTGCTGAAACAAGGCTCGGACGATGACGAGGACGGAAAAAGTGTCGTGGCCATCTGGGAGGCTGTTGCGGGGCTGGCTGGCGAGTGTGAGCACGCTCTCAGACTTGTAGGTAGCGCCGAGCGAGTAGCGGGAAAGCCCGACGGCGTCGAGTCTGACCGTAAGCATCGGCCAAGGCGCGTGGAGGGGCGAAGACAGCGAGGACCTCACGAAACGATGCTGCGAGACCGTCCTGACCGAGCCAGGACCGATCAGGGGGTGCTGAAGCACGGCCGGACGGAGAGAAGCAAGCGCCCTGAGCGCACGGTAGTGGCCAAGCCAGGTGCCCGATGCGCAGGCTGCCACGAGACCGGCCACGAGTTCTTCATCTTCAAGGCCGATGGTAGACTCGTACGAAACTGTCTGAAGCGTATTCCACAAGAGGAGTTCGCGGCATTGCGCCAAAAGGCGCTGGCTCAGGCCAAGCCCCGGGCACGCCGCATTTAGGCGACAGCCACGGACCCAGCCCGCTCTGGTTTGCAGGCCGCCTCGGAGCACGATGACAATGTCTCAGTTCCTCCTGCCCCTACTGTGAAAATGGGTTGCTCTGAGCTGTCCGTTACTTCTGCCAGCCATCCATTGGAAAATGGGTTGCTCAGCGACGAAGTCTATTTTGGCAAGCAGAAGACGAGGGCGCAGTAGAGTGTGAGCCACGCAACGCGGCCGCCGTGCGGACGGTGGAAGCCTCGCGAACGGATCCTACGAACGATGGGCCAGGTGCTGCGCCGGCGGGCGCGCACAGCGGCAGTGCCGGGGGCGACAACCCGTGGCAGTCGCCACGCCATCTTGGATCGATAATGGTGTTTAGCAACCAGGATGCGGCACCACTTACCCAACGTCCATACGCGAAGATGGATAGTTGGCTGTGCGACTCAGGCGCGGATGTGTCCGTGATGAGCGCGCAGCTGTTTAGGGAGGCCAACAGGGCCGGCGTGCCACTGAAGATGGCCGCGCCTCAGCCTGGCCAACCAACCGCAGTCTCTGTCGCAGACAGCACACCGCACCAGATTCAGGGCTACGCAACGTGCTGGGTTGCCCTGCCGTCCCATTTGACGGTGGGTGGATCTCTGCTTCGATGTGCTTTCGCAGTGCCGGCGGACGACTATAGAGGCGATGAATTGCTTTTGGGCCGTGAAGTATACGACGAGCTTGGCATCCCATCTCTCGAGCAGCAAGTAGGAAAAAGCTGTCTGGGAAGTCCCTGGATACGGTCGAGCATGTTGAGCGTGCCCTGACCGGGGATGAAAAAGTTATGCTGACAGCTGCTCGGGGAATACAGATTGGTGACATGGTCAGGCCCGCACAAAAGCAATCGCGCCTTGCGCGGATTCGGGTCACCCCGACGGCGGAGATTCGTCACCTCTCCACACTCGAGGCGAAGACGGCGCACATTTGTCTACGGAAAGAACGCTGGATGCGTGTGTAGACCATGTGGGCATGGACGATGTCCTCGATGGTTTCGGCGTGGAGCCGGACACTAGCGATGACGAAGTTCTGGGCACAGCTTTTGACCATTTGGGTCATGCCGAGAAGATCAGCGACCAGGACGCACGCGTGGCGGAAGAGCTGGAGGAAATTGTGCAACGTGCGCTGACAGCGGCGCTCCCTTGCGAATATGAGGAAAAGCTCTGGACGCTACTTTTTAAGCATCGGCCAGTTTTTGCATTGGACTTTTGCCTCGATCATCAGCTTTGGGACACGCAACTCTATTCGGAGATGCTACGTGACGACGATGAGGTCCACGCACGACGGCCACCGCCGCGGGCGTATCAGCCGGAAGCTGATGCGTACCTAGAAATAACGGTGGACAAGTACATCGAGTGTGGGAAAATGCAACCATTCGTCAACAACGAGAGCACGGCACGGCTGCCTGTGAGTTATTCCCAAGCCGGAAAAGTTGGGCCAGCCCAGGAAATACCGTCTCACGTGGGATCTACGGGCAGCGAACAAACGTGTTCGACCATTGCACTATCCCCAGCCGACGGCAGACGCGGTCATTGACTCACTCATGAGCTGCACACCCACAGCGTTTTTTAGTTGCGATATAAAGGATGCCTACTGGCAAATCCCCATCGACGAGAAAACATCGGTTTTTTACACGTTGGTGACGGCCAAACACCTGGTGCAGCCCAGGTCACTACCGCAGGGTTCACGCAATGCACCGGCTGCATTTTGCATGAAAATCCAGGAGACGTTTGAAGACATTATGGCCGATGGTGACATGGTTGCTTTTGTCGACGATGCGGCGGGCAGCGCGCCCAACATTGAGGAGCTTTTTCGGAAACTGGAGCGATTTTTGACACGATGCATGGACAGGCATATCTACCTCTCACCGTCAAAATTTGTCGCCTACACGAAGCGTCTGCCGTACCTAGGACGGATGTGAGAATATGCTCATCAGCGAGGCGAATCGTGAAGGGAGTCGCGAGGGGATGCAACGAAGAAAAGAGAGAGCGCGCGCCAGAAAGGGTGCGCGAGCAACCCGAATCCACCACGGCGAGAGAATAAGAAGAGGAAGACATTCGTTTACGGAGAATTTCCCACCCAGCTACGCGGTCGCGGAGCGCCGCAGGGACCTTGGATTGCCAAGCAGGATCGACGCGAACGTCGGGAGCTTTGCATGCAAAACACGCATGGCCCCTGCGCCCGCAACGAAAACAAGTGGGCGTGCGACGGGCGGCGGAGGTGGAGCGCGGGGCCGTCGCGGTCATGGCCAGAGCGGGAGATAGCGGTTGCTGGATGGCGTGCTGACGGAGAGCTGCGTGTACGTCCACGAAGAAACGCTCGAGGTCGTAACAAGCAGCGGTTGCGTCATCGGAGCCGGTGCTAATGTTCATGCGAGCCACAATGGCTGACACGGACGGGATGTGCACTGGTGCCGCGGCGAAAACGTCAGGGAAGGCGTAGACGTGACAGCTGGCGGCATGAGCGGGGGAACGACGGAGCGTGGTCAGGATGGATTTCGTTTCGCGAACGTAGGTTTCCCATGCATCGGGATCGCCGTCCTGCCGAGTGCTGATAAGGCGCAATTTGTTCAGGAGGGAATGAAAGTGAGACGGCTCCAACCGTTCCATGGTGGCGAAGCGGAAAGAAGGCGTAGCAAGAAGATGCTGGTGCCCATGAGAAGGGCCCGGTCGCAAGGGCAAAGAAATGACTCTCAATCTATTGATCCATCGAGGAGTAGAAAAGATCGATGATGGTTGGAATTAGGAATTGCTGGCTATGGCACGCCGCGCGGCACTCCGCTCGGTGAAGGTGCGCGGGGCGGCAGGTCGGTCAAGGCTCGCGAGGCGACGGACTGTCCGGTACGTTGCCGATCGCGCGAGCTAACGCACAGCGTAGCCGCACGGTTGAGCGGGCCGTCTACGCTGGTCTGCTCTATCGATGAAGCATGGCGTTGGCACGATGCCCACGCAGGGCAGGCTGTACTCGTCTGGACTGCGGGTGCGCAGACGGACAGTAAGTACGGCGCGCGCGCGCGCGCGCGCGTAGCTAGGCCGCGTGCCGGCCGGCCCACACGCCAGGCTGCACAGCGATCATGCCGCGCAAGTAGGCCGCGCACGAGCCAGCTGCTCGAGCCAATGTGTGTAAGGCACGCGAGCCCTTGGAACCTTCAGAACGCTTGGCCTGTTAGGCCTGAGCTCGCGCTCGAAACGGATCTTTGATCTTGGTTTTCTCTGACTCTTCCCTCATCAATCCTAACACAACTCAACCGTGAGCTCGGTGCGAACTCATTGCGCGCTCGAGCAGTCTCGTGCACAGCACACCCACGCTGCCTCGTCCCAGCCTTCTTCGACTGCGAGCACTCGCCAGGGCCCCTACACGCTGCGGAATCTTCTCTTCGCCTTGCTTGCTGGTGCATGCGAGGTCAAGTCGTCGGACAGCGCGAGACCACCTTTTCGACTCGCGTGCATGCGTTCGCCGCAGTGCAACTTGATAGTCCACTTCGCAGCGCGAAAAAGTCACTTGGCAAGCGCAAGTCTTGGCGCAAGCTTGCAAGAGCTTGCAAGAGCTTGCAAGAGCTCGAGCTTGCCAAGGATGAATGGGCACGCCAGGCGACTCGAAACAGCCTCGTCCGCGAGCTAGCCCGGCCTGGCATGCTTGGCACACTTGATGATCGCGACTCATCGAGGCTGCTTGAAATTAGAATTTGAAAGGCGCAATCCTGCACGATATGCTCAAGCTGGTGCTGGCATGAACAAGATCATCGACTCCGTCATCGTGGCAAAAATAAGCGTGTATTGGGATGGCCGTGAGCGATGTTGAAAGCAAAGAATGCTGAGAATGCTGCTGCAAATGGCGAATAATTCTTTTTTTGCAGTGGTCCTCTTGCGAAGATCCAAGTGAGGTCCCAGCCTTCTTCACGTCCGGCCTTGAAAAGCCTCGTGCTACCTCAGACCAAATGCTTACGCTCTAGAAAAGGGCAAGAGCTAAGTCGGCGCTGCGCCCAACGCGCCAGCTCGTGCCGGCTTCTTTTGCCCGACATTTTGTCAGCGCATCGCAAGAATGACAGCAAGCACCAGGAGAGAACAGGATCATGTGACGTGTAAGCACGTATCGCGTGACGAAAAGCTCATACAGTTGTCGTAATCTGGTCCTGAAACGCCTCTTCAAGCTAGAGTGCCGGGGCAATCATCAGTATGGGAAAAGATACGCATATCTTCGAAACCAGTCAGTCAGCAATCAAGACTAGCAAGTCCCGGCCATCTCTCATTTCCGATCTCACCTTGGCCATATGGACACGAGTCAACCTTAAGCTACCTTCTCTGCTACCGTATTGTCTCTGAGATCATCGTTGAGAGCTTCTTCGACAAGCTTGCCAATGCTGCTTCAGCTCGGAAACGCGGCGGCGCAATTTCAATCTCGCTAAAGTCTAGCAAGCAGCACTCGTGCTCGTCGCGCCGTCTTCTTGGATTGGGTTTTCGCATATTACACGCCTCAACGCAGCACGCCGGCCGGCCGGCAAGACCCAAACTCGCGTATGCGCACGCACATACATATTCAGGTCAAGAAAATTCAAGTTTCTGGCAAGGCTCATGGCGACCGTGTTTCGAATCGACGACGATGTCCGCTCTACACGCGAGGTTATCTGGCAGACCCGCAGAGAGAATTTCAAAAGATGCCTCTGGCCTGCTCAGCTGAGGAATGCCAGGATGGAACGATCAAGACAAGTAGCAACCAAGTGGCTTTCACAACGCCGGCCGCAGCACGCTTGGAGCGCTCGGTGTCCAAGTTCGTGAGCCAGTGAGCCATTGCCAATGACACATTGTCCAAGCGCACAGCGCCAGCCAAGTCTCAGGACTTCGATGCCCTTCGGCCTCTTGCTCGTCACCTGAAAGAGCAACAGCGCCGCCCGTTTCGCCGAACGATGTCATTTCCACTGATCGAGATTCTTTCGCGTGCACGAGGTACAGCAGCAAGCGACGACTTTGACGACATGGCGCCTACATTCTAGCCTCTAGTGCCAGCGATCGTGGGCGCATGATCTTATGGATCGATGCCCCGTTGTCCCTCGAGGCAGCATCAAAAAAGCGATTGGCGCTTGCAGCCGCGATTCCAAAAAAGCAATTGACTTTGCTGTAGCCGACTTGAACGTGAGTTCGATGCAACACCGCCACACGCACGAGTAAGCCATTGCATGTTGCATGCACGCTGCGCCGCTCGAGTCTTCTTTGATCACAAGCGCTCGCCAGTGCACGATCCAAGTGGTGTGCTTTCACGGAAAAGGGGGTGTGCGCGCCGAGGGGAACCGCAGCCGAAAATCACTCACAGTCAATCGATCATCGAAGCAAGAAAGCACGCAGCGACAAAATCCAAACGCGCTTCGACACCGCGCCTGACCTGCTCGTGTCCGTGACTGAGAGCGGGATTGCGAGGCGCGCGCGCGCGCGCTCCCCCTCCTCCTCGTCCTCGTCCTCCTCTTCTTCGCGCCATCGAGCCAAGAAAGAAATAGGCAAGATCGGCATGAGTTGGGCGACGCGCTTGCTCGCGCTCTTCAAGGGAGGCGGCGACGATGGAGCATGCGCCGAGGACGAGCCGAGAGATGAACCTCCTTTAAGCATTGCCGTCCTCGTGGTCTACGATCCTGCGGACGAGGCTGCTGCCAAGCACTTAGTCGATGCGATCCAGCCCAAACTGAGCTTGCCGGTGCGCACCGCCAGCCACGTCGGAGGCAGAAAAGAAGGCTGAGGCGGCCAACGTTGCTGCGATGCTAGTGAGTGCAGCTTTGCAGCAAAATGAGCCTCTTGTCAGGGCCGTGGCCGGCAAATTGCCGAATGCGCTAGTGCCGGTGGTAATCGACGCGTTAATGGCCTTGCAAAAGTCTTGGCATGGTGAAATCAGCTACCATATGGCCAACGAGCTACACTTTGATTTTTGCGACCCCAAGATGGCCACGATATCTTACCTTCTCGGTCAGTTTCGAGACAAAGTAAATGGCGTGCGAATTGACAAAGAATTCGACGTTTTCATATCGCACGAGTGGGGCGTTCACAATATCGCAAAAAAGCTCGCGGAACTACTCGAGAGTAGTCACCGTTTAAAAGTCTGGCTCGATGAGAGGGAAGTTACTGGAGGTGTCGATGCAAGTATGTCCCGCGGCATCGAAGGGTCAAAGGTCTTTCTTGTCCTAGCGACCGAGAGATACATGGGGAAGATCAATCGTGGAGACCGGAGCGACAATTGCCTAAAGGAGTTTCACCACGCTGGTAACCAGCGCGCGGATCGTATCGTGATTGCTGCGTTAGAAGAGGACATGGCCAAGGCTGCAACGAAATGGACCGGGCCATTTCAGCTTGCTTTGTCCCGCCAGACACCAGTTAACCTCACCACTCTCTCAAACAAGGCAGTCCAGCGCCTTGCCGACGCCATTGGGACGCGCATCAAGACCCCCAAGGCTTCATCGGGCCTGACCCCTTTGATGTGCGACATCTATTCTCGCCTTAACCCGTGCAGCTCTGAGGTGTGGGCCAAGGGCAAGGCCAACAAATTTACCATCGGCACGCGGAGCTGGATAATCGACGAACTCTGCAATTGGTACATCAGTGAGAAAAGTCCTGTTTTCATTCTCATTGGCGACGGCGGCGTCGGCAAGAGCGTCATCACGGCCGAGATTTGCCGTCGTGGAGGCACTCTCCGCACCGACAAAGTTACCGAAATGAACGGGGATGATGAAATCGACAAAATCCAACAAGAGTATTCACATGGGCCTGACCTGTCGCATCGTGGAAAGAGAAAGCTGCTGCCTATTGATGTGGCGGCTTACCACTTCTTTCGGCATGATCAAGTCACGGCTGCTTCGCCGAAAGAGGCTCTCATGAGCATTGCATGGCAGCTCTGTCAGCGTGTGCCCGGCTTTGCCGATGAGCTGGACTCCGTGAGCCTTAGCGATATCCGCGACAAGCAATTGACCGAGGTCTTCCAGACCATTCTCGTCAATCCTGCAAACAAGCTTGGCCCAAACCAGGTGCGAAAAGTGGTCGTGCTCGACGCTCTCGACGAGTGCGGCAAGAGCGACGATGTTCTGCGAGAAATTATTCGTACGTGGAAAGAAATGATGCCCTCGTGGCTTGGCTTGGTTGTGAGCACACGCCCCGAAGGCGAGATCCAGCGTGGCATCGTCAACAACAGCCTTGACTTCACAGTGCTGGATCTCAAGGACGAAGAGAACTTTCGCGACATCGAGAAGCACATCGAGCACCTGCTGCGCGACATGAGCGGTGTCGTGGAACAAAGCGACGTTGCTCATTGCGTCAAGATTCTTTCCGAGCGATCCGAAGGCCTCTTTCTCTGGGCGAGCTTCCTTCCCGAGACCCTGAACCGGATGCACGAGGAGAAACAAGGTGGACTGCTGACCTTGCAGGACATCTCTCACAAAGACGCCATCCCCAATGGGCTTGGCGGCATGTTCAAAGAGTACTTTGAGCGCCTGCAAGAAAAAGTTGGCGGGGAGATGACGTACAAGATGCTCCTGGCGCCAATCGTAGCTGCTCGTGAACCGCTGAGTGTCGAGCAACTAAGCGCAGTTCTGCGAATAGACCAAGATGACATGGACGATATTGTTGACGACGCGTGCAATCTCTTATATCGAGGCGGCGATGGTCGTGTGGCACTCATCCACAAGCGGATGGCAGATTGGCTCTCAGATAAGAAGCAGAGCGGAAGACAGCTCTTCGTGAAGAAAAAAGACGGGCATAAACAATTGGCCGACTACTGCAGCAGCTCGCGGGACGACGTTTTTTCGCTCCGTCACGCCGTCTTTCACCTCGTCAAGAGCGGCGAGCACGCTGCGGCTTTCGAGCTCCTGAATGACTTTGCATGGGTAAAGAGCGCCATCTCTGTCGGTGACGATGAAGCGCAAAGGCGCACAACAATCGGAAACCTCATTCGCGACTGCGTCGAAGTCGACATCTACTTTGCGCCCGAAAGTGATACGCCCCGCTTCCTGAGCAAAGCAGTGCATGCTCTCAGCTACGACCCCAACGAACTTGCGTCGCAAGTTCTGGCGCGTCTTGGTCACGACTCGAAAGATCCCTTGGCACGTAGTCTGCAAACACCTGATCAGCAATGGCTGGAGCCTACCCGCGTCACCCTTGCTCATCCCCGCGACCCCTTGCTGCATGTGTTGAAGGGGCACTCTGGTCGGGTCAACAGTGTGGCGATACAGGGCGACACCATCGTCAGTGGGTCCATGGACAAAACGGTGCGCATCTGGAACGCTACGTCGGGCGAGGAGCAGCACGTGTTGAAGGGGCACTCTGGTTCGGTCAGCAGCGTGGCGATACAGGGCGACACCATCGTCAGTGGGTCCGATGACGGCACGGTGCGCACCTGGAACGCTACGTCGGGCGAGGAGCATCACGTGTTGAAGGGGCATTCTCTTCCGGTCAACAGCGTGGCGATACAGGGCGACACCATCGTCAGTG
>BGKB01000036.1:12377-93039 GCA_003116975.1 Aurantiochytrium sp. KH105
CGTCAGGCGAGGAGCAGCACGTGTTGAAGGGGCACTCAGGTCCGGTCAGGAGCGTGGCGATACAGGGCGACACCATCGTCAGTGGGTCCTCGGGCAACACGGTCCGCATCTGGAACGCTACGTCGGGCGAGGAGCAGCACGTGTTGAAGGGGCACTCTGGTTCGGTCTTGAGCGTGGTGATACAGGGCGACACCATCGTCAGTGGGTCCTCGGGCAACACGGTCCGCATCTGGAACGCTACGTCGGGCGAGGAGCAGCACGTGTTGAAGGGGCACTCGGGTTCGGTCTTGAGCGTGGCGATACAGGGCGACACCATCGTCAGTGGGTCCTCGGGCAACACGGTCCGCATCTGGGACGCTACGTCGGGCGAAGAGCAGCACGAGTTGAAGGGGCACTCAGGTCCGGTCAGGAGCGTGGCGATACAGGGCGACACCATCGTCAGTGGGTCCGTTGACAATACGGTGCGCATCTGGGACGCTACGTCGGGCGAGGAGCAGCACGTGTTGAAGGGGCATTCTCTTCCGG
This sequence comes from Aurantiochytrium sp. KH105, assembly GCA_003116975.1. Lineage (NCBI taxonomy): Eukaryota > Bigyra > Thraustochytrida > Thraustochytriidae > Aurantiochytrium > Aurantiochytrium sp. KH105. The sequence continues at coordinate 12,903 of BGKB01000036.1, forward strand.
TCAGGAGCGTGGCGATACAAGGCGACACGATCGTATCACAGTCATGGGATGCGACTCGTTGCTGGTGCGCTCGAACGGGCGAGGCATTCGACGCGGATACGGCAGTGGCATCGACTACACCTGGAACAAAGACGTTGGTGAACGTTGAGAACGGAACGCATGTGAAGCTTAGCGGAGGTATAGGCTTCACTACGGATCACGCAATCTCTGACACAGCTTGCCAGGGAGGTATTTACGTTATTGGCGACAAGAGCGGGATGGTACACATCTTGCATGTCCAAGGAATTAAACCTGAGACCTAATCGTGTGGCTTTGCGCTACCGTGTGCCATGCCTGCGTGGGCGACCGACGTTAACTGCTTGTAATCACTTACTGCGACGCAGTAGGAGTATCTCACTTATAAACTTTTGCTTTTTTTGTTTGCTTCTTTTCTCTTGTTGCACGCGCCGCAACAAAAAAATCATGTTTTATAAAGCTGTGATAGATCGAAGGTCGATAATTCCACGAAGCTTTGTCTGTCCTTGGGAGGCGGGAGACGGCACAAATCTCCTCCGATGGCACGACTACAATTGCGAGGAGAGCGCACCTCAAGCACTCTTTTGCTGATGACTTCCGACACTTACCTAGCCATGACAACGGTTACAGCTCAATTCTCCATCTACCGACCTTTTCGAGTGTTCATCGTCAAGCGTACTTCGTCATCAAATCGGTGTTCCCTCTTTTTCTTCAAGAATTGGGCCGCAAAGAAGTTTTGGCTGGCATGAAAGAGCAGCGCAAGAATTTCCGACTCAAAATAAAAATCTGGATACGACTCGCGGAGGCTCATTGGGATCGTTTTGCTCTGAGCGCCTCGAATTCTCGACTGAACTTGCCCCATCTAGCCACGGCCAGCCTCAAGATCCGTCCCTGCCGTTCATCGCATCAATTGCTGGAAAAAGTGTACTTGGCTGATCAAACCCGTAAGCGTGATATGGCTCAATGACACATTGGCACTGGTCTGAACAGTATCCCGAAGTCGACATCGAGGCCGGCGCACGTCTGCTACACACCTATTGCAAGAACTACTTCGCCTTGGCGCTACTGATTTGTCTTGAATATGCCAAAAAAGGCAGAGCAACATTGCAGGCGACAACAGGCTTGACCTCTGCGAGTTTTCCGACGACGATGAGGACTTGCGATACGTGCAAAGGCATCGAAGCTAGAGCTGCGAGTAAGTTGGGATGGCCAACTGGATGCGGTACTATTGACAAAGCAAATATAAGATTGGGCGGGACTTTTGCTATAATGAGCAAAAGTGCTGCAGGCTACGACAAAGGTCAAATATCTTTGGTTTAAAAATGGGCTGGCGGCGAAGTTTCACTTCAACGCCAATTTTGGAGCACTTCTCAATACTTTCTCTCTAGGCTGCGCTGTGCACGACAATCATTACGTGACAGTCATCGTGGTCACGCTCTGGCCATTGCTGCTTGCGCTCGTGCTTTCTGGGTGCCGTCACGCTGGGCCGATTGATGACAATTGACGCTGCCGTCAATCTCGCCCTCAGCGTCTTCACGGAAATTATTGTGCTCGTTTATCCTGGTGTTTCGGCAACCATTCTGTCCGTCTTCGTGTACGACTCCAATACGCATTACGAGCAGGACGCAGCCGGCAATTCTGACCCGTCGCTGTACCGTATCCTTCAACAGGACTCTACAATCGATTTCGACGATGACCTAAGCAAGGCGATACGTATTTACGCGGACGTCATGATCTGTGTATATAAATACGCGGGCGTCAGGATCTTTGTGTACCCAATTGGAGTGGTGGTGCTCTTGGTAGCCGGTACATCTCTTCAACGTGCCTCCAAGGGCTCACGGCCACTCGAGCAGGGTGTGCGCGAAATACTTGTCGTGGCAGCACACGTCGTGCAGCACAGGTACAAGCCAGGTCATGCCAACATCGAGCTGATGCGGCGCCTGCTGTTAACCTCGGAATTCCTACTCATACTTTTGGCGAGTTTTACATTATTTCATTGCGTCCAGCGTTCTCTTTCTTTGCATTCTCTTTTACGCCAAGCCGTATGCACGTGAGGACAATGATTGGTTTGAGATTGTCTCACAGGCGCTGCTAGTCGTCCTGGCGCTTCGCGTAACCTCGCTGACAAAAGTGAGCATTGCATGACACAGCTTCTGTGGTGGTCTGGGTCTGCTCGATGGAGCTCGTCGTCTTTGTCGGTTTGTCGTTTGAGAGTGGGTACCGTGGTGCTTCTGTGAGCGTGTCGGAGTTGGAGCAGTCATCTTCTTTCGCTAAAGACGCCAAGGTTTCATTCCGATGCCCCAAATCCAAAAAGCTACCTTCCTGGGACCTCGAGCTGAGCGAGGAAGGTTTTATCCCATTTCCGCCGCCTAACAGTCCCACTGCACAGCAGCAGCTTGCACTCTCAACGCTCATAGCTTCATCTGGGAGCAACAACAACAAAGAAGAAGAAGAATCTGAGAACACCGTTGACGATGCCTCACACGTCGATAACGATGTTCTCTCGCTCTAGAACCAACCCCTTAGCAAGATGTGATGTCGCGATCATCACCGTCAGCGCTTTCCAAAAAGTTACGGAGGACTTTTCACCCATCCACGGGTTTAAAAATAAGCAAATTTACTTCATAGAATGTGCCCAGTCATGCTTTCCGCGCGAGCGCTTCGTATTGCGCAGCAAGCGCCTCATCCGTCTCACTGCCTGCCAACGATTTGCGAAGACGTGCAGCTTGTTGCACACCGTCAGAGCGTGCGGATGACATTCGATCGAGGGTAGGCGCAAAGATGGCCGCAAGGCTTGTTGCGCCTTCGTGTGCCCCTTGCCATGAATCTGATGTCTGTTCGTCCTGTGCAGCCAGCGCGAATGCGCGGCGTTGTCGCAGCGCCAGAGCAATGCATTCAAGCGCTGCAGATGCTACACCTGGCCGTGTGCGCGAATTCGAGGCCACACCGTCGAGAATATCCATGAGAGCCTCGAGATCATCCCCTTGTCTCAGCAAACCCTGGACGCGAGGCAGGGCGCGCTCAACGCCCATACGACCATTCTCCAAGAGAGCCGCGACGATGAGAAAGGCTTGTATACGTGCAGCCAAACGCTGAGCATCTACAACGCTCTGGATTGTGTCCCCGTGGGAGAAAACATGCCAAAGTGATACTCTTTGTGACGAAAGCCAGGCGGATCGTGCGCGATAGTGGAGTAAAGGAGATACGGGGACGAGACGCTGGGCGAGAACGTGCAGCACGTAAAATTGCGCAAGGTGCAGTTCGTCCCTTGATGCAGCACGAACAGGAAACAAAAGAGCGTCTTGAAGAGCCTGGGTCTCTGCAGCCTCGCGTGTTCGCCAGAAAGAGGCCTCGTCGTCCAAAGGTAGCTGCTGCAGGATCTCGTCCATGGGTCGTCCTGCAAACACAGGCGCCTCCAGCTTGTCTGCAATTCCATGAACCACAAGAACGTTCGCGTGGGGCAGAGCGATTTCTTGAACGAAAATGCCGGCACCAATGTGCAAATTGCGCCGTAACGCGGTTCGCTGTAAACCAACCACAAGACTCCCAGGTCCCACATGCCAACGACCGCAAAGTCGGGAATCGAGAACTAGACTGCCCGTGTCCACGGTGCCGGTGCCTACGAGCAAGCTATTGAACACCCTTGCCCCAGCCTCTACCCGAACATGCGCTTCATCGTGTACGGATCCGGAACGGGAGCTCACACGTTGACGCGTTGTGCTCTGGGGAAGTGCTGCGGACTCGTACGCTTCGCTGGTTGTCGACGCGGCCGAGTCCACACGAACTTGGCGTGTCGCTGCCATGCCAGCGACTGCTTCGACAGCTTTGACGCTCTCGGCGACTTGTTTGCACCCATAGACCTGGAGGGCGTCAAGAAGGTCGGGGGGCGTGACTGTGTGCAATTGCAGGAGATCTTCTGGCGTGAGAGGCCAAAAAGCTACAGTCTCGGCTGCTTCGTCGTCTGCAACAACGACCTGAAACTTGCGTTTCCCATGGAGCTCCGAAAACACCGTCTGCCGCGCATCTGCCGACAGGCGATCAGAGCTGGACGAGGCGAACCCGTCGGCCGTGCAATTGCTCGTGAGGGCTTCAAAGACGTCCTGCACGACGTCAAGTTCGCTTTCGATGCCATGATCTTCCGCGAGACCGGCAATTTGCTCGCAGAGCTCGAAATTCATATAATACAAGAGGCAGGCACCATTGCCGGCATCTCTCGGTCCTTGCTCTGGTGTAATGAGACACTCGACTGATTTGTCGATTGGGTCATAGGCCGCACGAAATCGTCGTTGCGCTTCCTGTGGACGCAGTGCATTTGATACAATCACAAAGGCATCTGGCGAGGTTGGTGTCTTGACGTTAAGTTTGCTCAGAATGAGGCCATCGCACGGGCACAGCCAGAGGCCCGGACGAGCTTGCATGCTTCCGATGACGTCGACGAGAAGCTGCGCAACCGTGACAATATCCTCGCAGTCGGCGTGAGCGCTTTCGGAACCGTTCTTGTCGGCCTCTGCACGCATCAACGGTAGCGCGCTCATTGCTGAGGACCACGGCCTCGAGGCCTCCACGGACAGGACCAGGACGCGTTTCATTCGCGCGCTGCCGCGATCTGCGTTCGTTTGTCGAAGCCACCTTGTCGCAGCACGCAGGCCTCCGTTAAAGGCATGTCCTTGAGTCGTGCTTGTGCCACGCGCAGCCACCTCAAGGTGGCACGTGTATCGTCGGCGGGCCAGTTCTTGAAGACATGCCGTTGCAAGGGTTGCGGCAGGTTGATGATCATTGTTTTGCTCTTCGTGGTGCTTCTGGTCCTCGTTTTGCACGTCTCCCAGGTGCTGTTGAGCGCTATGCTCCTCCACGATAAAGATGGCGTCCCACGCGCTCAGCGTGCGCTCCGAGGCCCACGTCGCGCGCTTCGCCGACCCGTGCCCGCTCGAGGAGCTCGACCTCACCGCCTCCGAGGCCGAGCCCGTGCTATCCGCAGCTTCGCGCGAATCTGTCGCGCCCATGCTGCCACGCGTTCGGCGCTCCGCGGGTGCCGCGAGCCTCGCGGCCTCGGCGCCTCGGCGGCGGCGGCCCCGCGACCTCGCGCTGCTCGCACGGCGAACCTCGACGAGATCCTAGGCCTGCCTAGGCCTTGTGATGGAAAAGGTTTGCTCGCTTGCTTGCCTCGATCATCGTCATTGGCACTGGTGCATGCACGCGACCACAGGATCTTATTACAGCGAACGGTTTTACTTCGCTTGTTGAAAGTACACTTGGTGAAAAGCTCGTTGTTGTATCGTCAAGCGCCTCTACTGAAGTGCAGAGCAGTGCAGTGCAGCGCAAAGCCAAGCAAACCGATTGTTGAGACACTGTCGGAAATTGGAGCGAGGATCCTACCTTGCTTGAGGGATGGAGTTGGAATTGGAGATCGCGTCTGACGAGATGTCTCGGCAATCTTCAAGAGCGATGCTGACAAGGGCAGCACGCCAATCCTTTCCTGTTCCTTTGAAGTTGTTGGCTGAGAGCAGAGCGTTGTATTTCTCAATTATGCACCCTGTTGGTCTCATTTCTGAACTTGTCCAGCTTCATTTTCCCAAGCACTCCATCACAGGCAGAGAAAGAACCTGGATGTCTCATGGTGTGTGAAAAGACGCAATAGTTGCGCTTGATCTTCGCAAAAAGAGACTTTCGCTTATGCTCTGACCTACGAGACCTCGAAGAGTTTCCTGTGAAGCGAGGCGAAATACACGCTGCACCAGACGCATTCTGCATGCATCCGGCCCTTCCTTCTTGACCACAATCCAATCAACGACGCGCATGGCATGAAGTCCACATTCCGTGGTTTCCAAGATCAATCAATGCGGTGGTCGGCCTCCCGGCGCCTCCTCTGCCGCGCGCACCTCGTCGCCCAAGTCGCTTCCGGACGCCTCCCTCGATGCGATCGTTTGACCGACCTCTCCCCCTCCACATTCCCATGCAGCCGGCCGGCTTCCGCGCCGCCGGCCTCGCCCGCCTTTGCTCCCGGACCGGCGCAGAGCACCGTCCGCCGCGCGGGCGCCTCGGGCCGCGCCGCGCGGGCGCCTCGGGCCGCGCCGCGCGGGGTCCCGCCGCGCATCCTGCGATCGATTCCTGGCCGCACATCCCGCGCAGCCTCGCCTGCTGAGCACCGCGTGCGCGATATCAACAACCTCCTCAGGCTCGCTTGCTTGCTGCCTGTGCTGGCCGCAGCCGCTGGCTCCAACAGGTGATCTCCGACCACCCCGACGGGAATTGCCGCTCCGGCGCCTTTCTGGCTGCCGCAGCTGCTGCTGCTCGTCCGGCCGGCTTCGAGGATCCCTGCGTCTAGCGCCGGCAGACGCCGACGATGGCGACGTGATCAGCAAGGTCCTTCGAGGAGACTTCCTTCCTTGGCGGCGATTGGGTTGGTTGTGATGATGACAGCGAGCTCGAGCTCGAGCTCGAGCTCGCTCACGCTGCTTTACCACCTTCACGCAGCAGCAGTCCTATAATCCAGGCCGAGCAGGCGGGTCAGACTCTCTGCCCGCCCCCGTCGGTGCCCTGTGCTCTGGGTTTGCGTCACTGCTTGAGGGGGGTGCGAGGCGACTGTCGGCCTGCACCGCGGCGGGGGTTTCCCCGGCGGCACGCGCGTGCGAGCATACCTCCAACCCGCGCGCTCGATCAGGCAGGACCGCAAGCCCGCCCGCGCGCAGCGAGCGCCCTCCGCCCGAGCCTGCGAGAGCAGGCCTCCGCCCCGCCCCGGCGCAACGAGCTCGTAGCGACGGCCGCCACCGCGAGGGACGCGGCGAAGGAGAAAGTAAACGAGAAAGAAAAACTAACAGAGACCGCACGCGCGGCACGCGCACAAGCAAGCTTGTGCGCACACGAGGCGCGCGCCGCTTTCGTGCGTGCGTGCGTGCGTGCCCAGTCTGCTTGCGGAAGACAAAGCCGCCTCCTTCCCTCGCTCGCTCGCTTGAGCGGGATAGCTGAAGACCCGCGCCCCACCAAGGCGCAGGCAGGCAGCCAGACCTCGAACGAGCCCACGCGCGCGTACGGTCGCCCGCGCAGGCACGTCTGCACAAGCGCGCGTCGGCACTTGCGCACACGTACGAGGGAGACCGAACGCTAGACTGGCGCCATGTCTTATCGCGGCGCAAAGAGCGGCGTGGTCAACGACTTGGTCTTGCTCGACGGGTCGGGCGAGCAGGAGATCGTAGAGGCCCTGGCCGCGCGCCACCGCGCCGATGAAATCTACACGTACATTGGCGAGGTGCTCCTCGTTGTGAACCCCTACCGTCTCATCAGCGGACTCTATGGATCGAGCAAAATTCGCTCCTACGTCTCGAAAAAGCTCTACGAGAGACCTCCCCACGTCTACGGCATCGCAGAGATGGCGTACCGGTCCATGATGCTCAACACTTCCAACGAATGTGTCATCATCACCGGCGAGTCCGGCGCCGGCAAGACCGAGGCCAGCAAGACCGTCATGGAGTACGTGGCGGCCATGGCAAGCAAGAGCAAGCAGGTCCAGCACATCAAGGACGAGCTCCTCCAAACCAACCCTCTGCTGGAGGCCTTTGGTAACGCCAAGACCCGCCGCAACGACAACTCTTCGCGCTTCGGCAAGTACTTTGCCATCAACTTTCTCTATGGCGACCCCAGTGGAGGTTCCATCTCCACTTATCTGCTGGAAAAGACCCGCGTCACCCATCAGCAGGAAGGTGAGCGTAACTTTCACATCTTTTACCAGCTGCTCTCTGACAGCCGGAGGCGCGGCGACTTCAAGCTCTCCGGCAGCCCGGGCGATTACAACTTTTTTGGCGACCCCGGCGCCGCCAAGGTGCGTAGCATCGACGATGCCAGGGACTTTAGCGAGACCACCCGCGCCATGGACTTTATCGGCATGGGCGGTGACGAGCAGAACGCCATCTTTGCCATTCTCGCCGCGATTCTCCACCTCGGCAACGTCGAATTCGAGTCCCGAGGCCGTGACGCTTCTGACATTGTCAACGCGCGCGCCGTCTCCGAGGCCGCCAGCCTCCTCGGCGTCAACGAACGCGACCTCAGCACGGCGCTTACCCACCGCACCGTAAAGTCCGGCACCGAGAGCGTGCGTACCAGTCTCAGCGCCGAGAAGGCTGCCTTTGCGCGCGACTCGCTCGCCAAGTCGCTCTACGGTCGCCTGTTCGACCACATTGTCGCTCGCTGCAACGAGACCATCCATACGGAGCAGTTTTCCACCTGCATCGGCGTTCTCGACATTTACGGCTTCGAGATCCTCGGCGTTAACGGCTTCGAGCAGCTCTGCATCAACTACACCAACGAAAAGCTGCACGCGCTCTTCATCGAGCTCACGCTCAAGGGCGAGCAGGCAGAGTACAAGCGTGAGAACATTTCCTGGGTTCCTGTCGACTTCTTCGACAATACTCCCATTGTCGAGCTCGTCGACCGCCGCGGCGGCCTCTTCTCCCTCATCGACGAACAGAGCATCTTCCCCCAGGCCACCGACGCGACGCTCTTTCAAAAGTTCCAGTCCAACATTCGCGCCCGCGAGCTCTCCGTTCCTCGAGGCGCTGCCCCCGGGGAGTTTGAGATCCGCCACTACGCCGGCACCGTGCTCTACAACACCGAGGGCATGCTCGAAGCCAACAAGGATACACTCTTTCCGGATCTCGTCCTTGTCGTCTACCACACGGCACGCAACCCCATTGCAAAGGATCTCTTTGCGGACCATCCTGCTGTGGACGCCGGCCGCAAGACGAACAAGCGCCCGCCTACGACCTGCATGCAGTACAAGAAATCCGTGGCTGACCTCATGGACACGCTGCGCTCCAACAACCAGCACTACATTCGCTGCATCAAGCCCAACGAGTCCAAGCGCGCTGGCATGTTCGAGGGCGACATGGTCATTACCCAAGTCCGCTACCTCGGCATCGCCGAGAATCTCATTGTGCGTCGCGCTGGCTACGCCTTCCGCATGACCTACGACGAGTTTGCCGCAAAATTCAAGTGCGCCGTCGCCGGAACCGACCGCTGGGAACCAAATACGCGCAAGGCCACCGAAGATATTCTCCGCAAGGGAGGAGTCAAGCACTACGAGCTTGGTCGTACCAAGGTCTTCATCAAGGACGCCAAGGATCTCTTGCGCATTGAGGATGCCCGTCGCAACTTTCTCGAAACGGCGGCAGAGTACCTTCCCGAGGATGATGGCCTCATTGGTGCCGATCGTGTCATTGCCTTCAACGCCAAGGCCGTGCGCGTGCCTCTTCTTCTCGTCGTTGGAAGCAAGGGCCTCTACCTCTACGACCCGGACGGTCGCCAAACGGAGCACCACGCTGCTTTCAGCGAGGTCGACAGCCTCGCCTTTAACGAAAAGGAGGGATGGATTGCTGCCCTCTCCACGTATCCGGGCAAGCACCAGGAGGACCCCGAGGTCCAGGTCACTTACCTCATGGAGAACATTCACATCTCCGAGGTCCGCAACTGGGTCGAGGTGCTCAGCAACGTCGGCGTTGACCTTCCCCTCACCGCTTCCTCTTCGTACCCCATGGATGCTGTCGATGGTCCGGCCTACAAGGCCAACCTCAAGCTCGTTGGTTCCGGCGCTCTCAACCTTCCTGCCATTCGCAACGGAGGAGGCGCGCCTGCTGGGGGCTGCTGTGTCATTGCCTAAAGTTTCCCTCTTCTTCTGTCCCTTTGACCTTTCTTTCTTACCTTCTTTCATCCGTGTTCATCTTCCGCAAGAGTTCGACCAATACTACACAGGTGAACATGGATGGTGTTCTTTAAAAGGAGTCATGCTTTCCTCTGTTGTTTGTTTGCTTGTTTGTTCGACTTTTTTGTTGTTGCTACACCTCGAAATCACGCTCACGCGATCGGGCCAAGCACTGTCCCAAGTAAAGTATAAGCTAATGAGCTCCAATTCGCGCTATGGCGAAGAGATTGCGATTCTCAAAAGCATTTTTGATCAAACGTGGTTGGCGGCGCCTTCAATTCTAAATGAACTATTCCGACGAAAATAGGCCGGATTAAAAAGAAAAAAAGAAGTGAGGTCCCTAGACCGATCCTCTTCACGCCGCTTCTGAGGTGTGCTAATGATTGTCTCGAGAAAGCAATATTGCCTTTGGCACTGCCGTGCGACTCTCACGAACAAGAGTGTTGTGCCATGCGTTGGTACATTAACACAAGCGTCACTCTGGCACAAAAAGACAACATCATTAACGACGACATTCTGCCGCAGCTTCAAGTATCGGACCACGGCCAGTGGGCCGTCGCGCGGCCGTCACACATCGCGGTAGATTAGGCAAAGGTTTTTCAGTACAAGCGCCTTGCTTGTCTGCTTGCTAAAAGTTTCAGACAATAAAGAAAAAAGCCCCAAAACTGACCTGCGGTGACCCACCACATCGAAAAAAAATTCAAAGAAATGTCTCTAATAAAAGGGTGTGCGTATCTAGCTAGCATCGATGCGCATTTACAGGAGAGGTTGCCTTGCAATTCATGCATTGAAACATCTGAGCACCAGGAGGCGCGCCGAGAAGCGTGCTGCAGTTGGGGCATTTCACACGCGTCAAATTGCTCGAACCGCCAGGACGTGCTGCATTACACATTTCACATTTGCTAGCCTCGGGCTTGTTCTCAAATGTGCACTGTGGGCATGACCACAGCTTTGGTTTGCTTGCCGGCGGCGAAGACCGCATCGAGGACCCAGTCTTGGCTGCGCGCTCTCTTGCACGTGCATCCTCCTCAGCCTGGAGCTTCATGGCCAGCTGCGCGTCAGTCATTGCCGTTTCCTGGCTTCCACCCGAACGGCCCGTGAAGCTGGATCCCAAAGACTTGTTGCTGTACGTGGGCAAGAGCGTTCCGCTGCCACCCATGCTATGACGACTACTCATGTTTCCACTGCTGCTCACGCTGCTACTACTGCTGCTTCCGATGCCACCTCGAAGTGGAGGCGGGCCAAGGGCTGGCTGCTGCGGTGCCAATAGAGGCGACGCCTTGGGCAGCGAACCCTGACGCCCATTCGCACTCATTGGCATCGGCGGAGGAGGAGGCCGCGAGGCGCTCGTACCACCTACACTGCTCCCACTTCCCGCGAACGACGCCTGCGGGGGTGGTTTGGGCGTCACATGACCATTCATGCTCGAAGAACCTGAAGACACCGACCCAGGACCGCGAGGACGGTTCTGTTGCCCACTCGGCACGGGACCGGTCCCTGGTCCTGGTCCTGGTCCTGGTGGCGGCGCGACACGGGGTCGGGAAATGTCTTGCTTCAATGTCTCACCCGTGCCAATAAAGCGCACAACATTCGCTGCAGTCTGTGCGGCAAAGGTCTCCGAAGTCGCGCTCGTGGCGATACGCTTCAGAGCGGCCATAAGCTTGGAATTTTTGCCAGCCTTGAGACGCGCATCGTTCACCAGCAAGAGCGAGTTCAATCCGAGCAAACCTTCCGTAACCACTGCAGCAGATTGCACTTTGTCCCCGAGGATCAGCTTCACACAAGAGTCAACCGCGCCCTCGAGCTGCGAGTCTCGGTCGCTGACAGCCGTATCTTTGCCGTTGCGCACCTCCTCGCCTTCCTCCTCATCATCCTCATCTTGTTCTTGTTTTTGTGGTTTGAAAGACCCCATCACTGCCACTAAACCACAAAGATGGCGCAAAAGCGACGCTGCATCCTGGGCAAACTCACCAGGCTTGCCACCTTCTTCGAGCATTGCATCAAGCTGCGTGAAAATGCCACGCTCGATAATCACCTTGCCGAGCGAAGGCACCATTGCGGACACACCAAGCGCTTGCAACGCGGGCCCACGCGCATCCTTAAAGTCAGCCTCGCTCATGACCTTGTCGACGAGGCCCATCACGACTTCCTCCTCGAGCACGGCGGGACCCAGGTCAGCGACAAACTGCGTGGCGGCCTTGACAAGGCCAGGGTCCTGTGCCGAGGCAAAGACGCGGCAAGCAATATCCGAAAGGCTCGGATCTGCGCTCACAATAGCTTCACGGTGCTCGCCCAGGGTCGCAAGACGCGAAAGCGTTGCAAAGGCGTGCGTCGCACGCTGTACATTCTCCTCGCCTTCCATATCGAAACGAGAAACCACTTCGGCCAGAGCTGGAAGAACGCTATCGCCACTTTTCATAATCGCCTTTTGCACAGCCGGTCCGCCGCGAGCCAGAGACGCAATCGCCTCTAGTCCGGCCGAAAGAGCGGCTTCCGCATGCTCTTCCGCAGGGAAAATTTCCTGCGCTCGCGTCAGCAGTGTCGCCAGGGCCGGAATCGCCTTAGTGCCAATGATTGCATCATCCACGCCACGATCCCCGGCGTCGTGAACCAAGGACGCCAAGAGCTTGGCCGCCTGAAGCACAACGGCAGCCTCGAGGTCCGCGGCGGCGGTGGCGTCTTCCTCTTGATCTTGCTGTTTCAAAAGGGGCTCCAAGAGCCTTGCCACCGTCCGGATCGTTCCTGCAGCGGTAAGCGTAGCCACGAGCGAGGTCTCCTTGGCAAGACGGCCGAGAGTTCGCAGGCACGCCTTGGTGAGCGGCTCTGGGCAAGCTTCCGCCATGACCAGATTAATGGACCGCGCGGATCGACCAAGCAGTGTCGTTTCATTCGGCGAAAGTGAGCCGGGGAGTCGGCCCAATAACAAAACGGCGTGCTCACACAGTTCCAGACGATCGCAACCGCTCGGCGTCGGGCTTGCGTCACGAATATGCGCATCCAAAATCGTAATGACGGCGTCGATCGTATCACGTCTCTTGCCAAGCTTTTCAATGCCGGTCCACAGCGAAGACGTGGGCGCTTCGTCGCCCGCCGCTTCTTCGTCAGCTTCCTGGCCACTTCCAGCGCCTTGAACAGCCGCACTCAAAGAAAAGAGTGCCGAAAGCGTGTGCTCCGACGTTGCCGAACGCGGTCGCCCCAGACGCCGCTCCCGCAGCAGGAGCGCAACGAGACTTGGAATGACACCTGCAGCCACGAGCGCATCGCGGGCCACGGACGACCCAGAGAGAAGCGCACATGCCGCTGCAGCCTCCTTGGCTGGTGACTCGGACTTATCAGCACCAAAATGCTCAGGGGGCGTCAAAAGTTGCACCATAACGGGCAAGACATCCAAAATAGTTGGCGAGGCGCACAGCGCATATCCAGGTGAGTCGCCGCACAGAGCCGCAATGGTTGAGCACGCCTGGCCCTGCACACGAGGAGGCCCTAGCTTGAGCAACGACACGGCCGAGTCGATGTCAGCATTCACCACGAGCTGCTGCCATAGCGTGTCGCTATCCTTGGCGACAGCAAGAAGGATTTCGAGCGCCTGCGCGGCCACGCTGCTGTCCGGCGTCTTCAACAGGCGGAGAAGGGTGTCTGTTGCCCCCGTCTCGGCAGTAATCTTTGCAGCATTGGCAGCCTCCCCCGCCAAAACAGACAGGCACTTGAGCGAAAGCTCAGGGATCGGTACCTCGCGCTGCTCGGCGAGGTGCAAAAGCTTTGGAGCAGCCCCTTGGTCCACAATAGCGACGCGACACCGCTTCGAGGACTCGGCGAGCGCCGTCAATGTCTGCAAACCGGACTCTACGGCCTCGCCGCCCTTTTCTGACAACAAGCCCAAAAGTGCAAAAACAGCTCCGGCATCGAGTACCATGTCAGCATGTTTCTCGAGTTTGGCCAAATTGGAAATCACAGACGCAATATCCGCGAGCAGCGTCGACTGCGAGTCGCTGCTCAAGAGCATTTCAATCAGTTGCGGAAGCGCAACCGAGGCAATCGCCTCCCAATTGCCGCTGTGATACGAAAGACTCCGCAATGCCCGGACCGCGGACAGCTGCATGGCCAGGTGCTCCTCATTTGAAGCACCCACAGACGGTGCCTCGAGCACACGCGCGATTGCGCGCACGCCAAAGCGTACGTCGTCCGCCGTTGCCGTTGAAATCGTGTCGGAGCGTCCGCCCGAAGCGTTCCCGCCGCTGCACAGCCGACCAAAAAGTGCAATGCCATACTGCCGCAGCTGCGTCACAAGGTGCCCAGCCTCGGCGCTTCCCGTTTCAATGCCCAAGGAGTCGTCGAGAGCACGCACAACGGCCGTCACGCCGCCATTTTTAGCCACGGCTGTCGCACCATTCACGGAACTGCACACGGAGAGAAGAAGACGAAAGGCCGCGAGCACGAGCGCTGGCTGATGGTTAACCGACCCGAGCAGGGGCAAGATCAGCTGCGAGCCATTGCTGGCAACCAGATCCCGAGTTTGTGTCTCGGAAGCAGTCGCCTCCGCCAGCGCTACATCGTCAGCGAACTGATCACCGTCGCGAGCGCCGCACAGCACCGCGACCACAAGCAAGAGCATTTCCACGGTGTGCATGTCCAGCGAGTTCGCGTGCGCCCCACCGAGCAAGCCCAAGAGCTTCATGGCCATGGAAGGTGCCGCGATCCGCCGCGTCAAGACCTCCAAGAGAGAGGCATCAGATACAAACGAGTACACTGCCCCAACGAGCTGCTGCAGTACGTGCGGATCAGAGCTATTCTCTAGCCCTAGCAAGGCCTCCACGCCACCTGCATCCACGACGACTTGCTTTTCATGCGATCCAGCCTGCAAAAGTCCCACGAGAGCGCCCGCGGCTGGGGCACGGACGCGGTTGTCGCGGTCACGCACGAGTCCAACGAGAGCCGGGACAGCCCGCGCCTCAATAATCAAGGCCGCACCCTTTTCATCAGCCGCAAAGGCCTCACAAAGCGCTGCCGCATTGCTTCGCGATGTAGCGTCGTGCGAACCAAGCAACGGGATGGCCATGGACAAGCCCCCACGGTCCAGAACTTCTGCACTTCCGGCCATGCTGCACTGAGCAATGTTGCGCAGGAGCTGCGCAGCACTTGCCTGAATGTCACCATCACTGTTGCTCAAAAGAGCAATCACAAGAGGGACAGCGCCAGCCGCACGCACGAGCTCGGCTTGCCCATTGGAAAGATGCATAATCAGCTGAAGCCCACTGCGCGCCACGGTTGCATTGTAGTCTTCCAAGAGTCGCACGGCTGCGCTTGTGCCACCAAGTGAAACGATGGCGTCACGAATTCGAGATGCCAGCGCGTGTCCGCGACGCGGATCGCTCACCTCGAGCTCGAGCCCGGAACAAATCGCTGCCGCGGCGGCCTCTTTAATTTCACCGTTCGTTGAGCTCAGCAAAAGCACCAGCGCCTGCATTCCGTTCGCTTCCAGCATCGCTTCAATGTTGTCCGCGTTGCCAGCCACGAGCTGCGCCACGGCGCGCGTCGTCCACACCTGAAGGTCCTCTTCGGAGGCCAAGAGGTCTTCGCAGAGAGTTCTCAGGATGCCCTCTTTGCGCGTGGCCGCCTGAATCTCGCTCATGTCACCCAAAAGATACATGGCGCGAGCAATGTGCATACGCGCTTGCCATGGGGGGCTGCTCATGAGCATCGTGCCAACGCTTTTCATAGCAAACGATCCGTCAGAGAGATCGTTGCGCAGCGACGCGCGAGAGAGCACCGACGAATTGTCTGAAGGAAGCTGGGAGGCAACTGTAGCAATGCTCGCCAACATTGCGCATGCCTCCACCTGGGTATTGCGCTCGTCGTCTGTAGCCAAGAGGTCAATGAGTGCTGACGCGCCGCCGCAGCGCTCAATCTGGTTGAGCGTGCGAAGTGGCATTGCCTGGACCTCAATGCTCGCATACGGTTGCATGGCCTCGGGGAGCCGGTCCAGCAGCTGCACAATGCCCTTGAACGCGAGAAGGCGATCGTCGCGCCGCGAAGCGCCGGCGTCGCGCAATATGCCCATGTATCGCAGGAAGCAATGCCTGTCTCCGGCGGATTGATGTTCAAAGCAAATGTTGCAAACACGCCGTTCCTTCACATCCTCTCCGCGGACGGCAAATTTGACCTTGTGCGAGCTGCATTCCTGGCAATAAAGACCGCCGGAGCAGCGGCAGTGGTGTTTGCGATTTTTCCAATCAAATGGTTTGCCGCAGAGAGTGCAGACCATCGAGTATTCGTCTGGAACAGAGAACGGCTCCAAATCGCGCGGGTCTGTCACCTCTACGGTGCGCTCGATGGCGTTCAGTGCATCTGCGCCGGGGTCGTCTTCTGCCTGGGCAGCCGCAATGGCAGCGGCCGTGGCTGCGTCAATGGTGTCGTCGCCACCGTATCCACCAGAGCCGTAGTGTCCACTTCCGCCTCCGCCCGAGCTCGCATTCGAGCCCGAGGCCGCACCAGGCAGAGAGGTCCCGCACACAGAGCAAGCTGAATCGCCGGGGTTATTTTCAAAGGTGCACGCCGGACAGGCAACCATACCGTTGCCGCTGCTGCCACCGTGGCCGGAGCCCGTCCCCATATTGCTACTGCTGGGCCCGGCATCGGCATTGTTTGAGGACTCGCCAAAATTCGGGTAAGACACCTGCGCAGAAGTGTCGAACGAAAGTCGCGGGTCCTCCCATTGCGTTTGCTGCGTGTTGTGGTTGATAAAAAAGATGCGGCCCTCGCCGTCGCGTTGTTGCTCCCAGCCGGCCGGGAGCGGTTCCTCGACGGGCGGCGTCCAGCTCGTCTGCATCGTCTTGTGGTTAATGTAAAACGTCCTCCCCGTCTCCTCGTCCACGGACATCTCCCAGCCCTCCGGGAGGCCGTCATTGCTCGCCATCTTCGCGCTGCCTTGGGGTCGCCCTCGCGTCGGTTCTCCGGTTCCTCGAGCCTTGGCTCGCCCGCTCGCTCCTTTCCTGGCCTATCCTCACGCGAGGCAACGCTGCGCAGCGTAACGCAGCACAACGCAACGCAACGCGACGCGGCACGACGCGGCGCGACGCGACGCAGCGCAGCCGCTGCTCTGGCGTCGCGCGAGAGGCGCCTTCGTCCGCGCGCTCGCGGCTCGATCGATCTCCACTCCGCCTCGCTCCTTCTCTCGGCTTCGCGCCGCCGCGATGCCGCTCGCAGGCGACCGTGCGTGCGTGCGCGCGAGCGAGCGAGCGAGCGAGCGTGCGGGCGCGCAGGCCGCGCGCGTCCGCCTGCGTGCGGGCGAGCGTGCGCCGGGCGCGGCTGGTCTCGCGCGCGACGAAGCGTCTCGCGGAGAGTGCTTCTTCGATCAAACGATTCTGGGTTTGCTCGCTTCACTTGGTTGCTGCGAGCATGGATCCGAAACAGCCTCCTTGGGAAAGATAGGCCGAGAACCTCTGGAATGGGGGACGATTGCTGCCATGTCGGGAGCGATTGGAGCGCCTGGAACAAGGGACGAGGATCGTTGGGAGCGATCGACGGGGAGGAGCTGGAGGTCGCCCTTGGCACAGACAACGAGCATGGCCTGCGAGCCAAGCAGTGCGCCTTCTCTTGGGTGTTCATACTTGGCAATGACGGGGAGCGCTTGGAAGCTTTGGATGATTGCATGAGCGATCATCATGATGCAAGGTGCAAAACAACGAATGATCAAATTTGTTATCATTCTAAAAATGCGGGTGGTGCAGGATTCTATGCACGTCCAAAGGTGAGGCGGCGCAGAGCAAAGTACTCGCCGAGCTTGAACACAACAGCAAAGAGGAGCGCGTAGCCAAAGTTGTACGCAAAGGTCTCATCGGGGACCTCAAAGTTGGTCGATACGTACTGCCAGGCGGTGACCTGCGTGCGCGCATCGGCGGATAACACCACATTGAGCACGCTGCAGCCGGGCAGACTCGCACTGCAGACATCCTCGCACGCGAGACCTCCATTGCAGGTGATCGCAGCTGCATTTAAATTGGCATCCACAGCACAATCGCAACGAAGCTGCGACTGCATCATGCCCTGAATGACAAAGTACAGCGGCGAAAGCGGAAAGAGCCATTGGAAGACTCGGTGCGGCGTCAGAGCGGCTAATGAGAAAACTTGCAAAAGAGAATGAAGAAAGAAATGACCATGACGATGAGAAAGAGCGCAACGCGAATGTTCGGTGTCGACGCAATGAACATGTTACTCATAAAGGAAAACACCACAAAGTTGGCAAAAAAGATGCTCGCCAGACCCACAAAGCCCTCAAAGTCCGTGCGCAGTCCCATGATAAAGTAAAGCGGGATCACAGACACCACCGCTGTCACGATGAGAGAGATGATTTCCATGATCATGGAACCGCTCACGTACGCGGCTGTAGAGTAAATGTGGTTGTACTTTTCACGGTAAAAAACACCGCGGCTCTTGTACATGAGATCCATCGTGGCAAGCGCCACAAGGAAGCTGGCTAGGATGAGGCAATAATACAGCGCTCCCACATAAGACTGTGTCTCCGCGACCGTGTCAAGACTCGTCTGGCCCACGAGAGTCAGGCTAAAGAGGAAGAGAAGGATGACCATAGCCAAGAGGCGAGCAACGGTGACCTCCAGAGACCGCCAGAATGCCCGCCCCCAACGCCGCCACAAGGCAAGGGTCGTCACCATCGTCGACACCTTGGGCTTGATCGCCTGAGCCGGATCATTGCTGACTTGAGCAGAGCCTTCAACGACCGCTGCAATATCATCCTCGAGTGCAGCATGTTCTGGCGAGTCATGATAGAGCACGGCCCAGTCCACGCGTGTTTGGTTCACCCCAGTTGATTCCTCGCCCATTTGCTCGGTGTCAGCGGAATCCTCGCCCTCTTCGCTCGCAACGCTGGCAGCAGAGGAGGAGGAGGAGGAGGAGGAGGTGGAGGAGGACGCATGGCCGCCCTGGCCAAGGGCCAACACATCAAGAGCATAATTGCTCGGATTAAAATCCCCTGCAGGAACCGGCACCGTGTTAACCTCGTAGCGCGAAAAGTACGAGACCATCTTGGCAACAGGCCCGTGGTAGGCGACGCGGCCACCCTTTTGCAAGAGCAGAATATCGTCGAAGAGCGCAAAAACCTCGCGGCTCGGCTGATGAATGGTGCAAAGCACCGTGCGTCCTGCCGTGCACACGCGCTTGACCGCGCGCATCGTTACTTCCGCTGCTGTGGCGTCAAGGCCCGAGGTAGGTTCGTCGAGAAAGAGGATGGCAGGATTGGTGGCGAGTTCCACAGCGACTGTAAGCCGCTTGAACTGTCCCACAGAGAGACCGCCATGACCCTTGACGCCAATTTTATCGTTCGCGATTCCTGCAAGATCCAGCGTCTCGAGCACAGCGTCCACAAAGACCTCTGCTTCCGAAGTCGACGTTCCCGCGGGAAGCCGCAAACGTGCCGAAAAGAGGGCCGCCTCCCGCACCGTAGAAAAGGCGCAATGGTAGTCCTCTTGCTCACAGAAGCCCAGCAGGCGCTGGTACATGCGCGTTTCCGTGACGAGTCGTCCGTTAAGCAGCAGATCACCCGTGCTTTGGCCCGATGTCTTGCGCAAAGAAATCTGATTCAGCAAGGTTGTCTTGCCGGCGCCCGTGGCACCAATAATGGCACACATGCGACCACTACGCACGTGACCGGTGACCTTGGTAAGCAACATCTTGGGGGCCTTCGCGCCCTTGACTTTGACTGCATAGCTAATGTCGCGAAAGGTAAAGTCGACCTGCGGGCAAGGCATGCTCGTGGCCAGCTTGGCGGCACCCGCCAACGCTCGCGAAGAGGGCTGCACCTGCACTGCCGCCGCCTTTTCCACATCATCCACAACTGTCGCATCGCGCTCTCCCTCGTCTTCGCTCTCGTCGCCAAGCCCAGAGTCGCTTCCTTCGCGACGTCCGCGATGGCCGGTGAATCGAACGAAGCGAAGAGCCGCCCATTGCAAGACCATGCACAAAACGCCAATAAATAGACTGTAAAGGATGGCGACCCAGATCCAATACCGCTCCGGGCGAACGCCCCAGAGTTCGAGCGCGATGTCCGTTCTGTCTGCAAAGGTGTCGCTGTCGAGAATGATAATTGTTGCAGCACGAAACAGGTAGCTCACGGGCGAGATCCAATAGAACCAGATGAGCCAATCGGGGATCGTGCTTTCAGTGATGATGAAGCCACCAAAAAAGTAGCACGCTCCAGGCAGAATCACCGCATGCATCATAAAGGCCACGACCAAGTTGGGCATGCTATACGCGATGGCGCGCGTCATGGTGTTGCACACGAAAATGGCAGCAAAATTGATTGCGAGAAAGAGACCATAGGTTTCCATGACATCGGCCGCGCTTGAGTCCACGAGGTTTGTCATCCAAAAGGCAAGAGATGCAACGCAAAATGCCTCCGGGATGTTCGCGACGCACATGGCCAGCGTATCTGAAATTACGTACGAAGACGGGCGGAGCATTTTCGCATCAAGCTGCTTGTGCAATACGTCACGGGTTGCAAGCACGAACGGAAGAACTTCGAACGAGCTCGTAGAATAGAGGAAAATGGCAAAAAAGGTCACGGCCAGTCTGTTTCGCAGCCACGAGATATCGCTGCTATTGTCATTCTCTGGTGTCGTGGGCAACTGAAAGAAAATCCATCCAACGAGTCCGCTGATGAAGATGCCTCGCATTACGAGCAAAATGTAAATAATGCGGTCTCTCCAGTACGTGCGGCCCACATGCCGGCAGACCACCATGAAGTCGCTCCAGGCATCAAGCACAAAGGGACTTCCTTTACCCTTGTGGTCTGGTGACGACTTGAGGTAGTATGCCGAAACGGGCGCGTCCTCCGCGGAGACAGTTTCTCCAACAACAGCCACAGTATCAGCAGCAGAAATCGACTGCGCCGCGAGCCTTGCGATACCGATGGGGGCTTGCGTCCCCGCGAAATAGCGGTTTCGGCGAGGCGTCGTCATGTCTGCCAAGAACTCACCGAGGCTTCGACCGGGACGGCACACAAAGCCAAGCGCCTCAAAGTGCTGGAGCACAGACTGGACGGGGCCATGATAAATGATCTGGCCCTCGCTCATCATGAGCACGTCGTCAAAGAGTTCAATGACTTCCGGACCCGGTTGCAGGAGCGAGATCACCACATTGGACTGCATGCGGCGCGTCGAGGCGCACAGGGCCTGCACGAGCTTGAACGTGGTGGCGCTGTCGAGCCCGGTGCTGATCTCGTCCAAGAGGAGCAGAGGGTGCCTTCCGAAAAGCATCTCGCCGAGCGTCGTGCGCCTGCGCTCGCCGCCAGAGACCCCGCGGAAGAGCTCGTTGCCGATGATCGTGTCGGCAGCTCCGGTGAGGCCGAGCACGTCAAGCATGTCGTCCACAGCGGGAGCGAGCGCCTCGTGAACCTCGTCATCGGTAGCAGCACCTTTGCATCGGTTAGTGTTCGTAAAAGCCTGGGCGCTGCCCACGGTATCCTGGGCGAAGCCAAAGATATCGCGGACAGTTTGAAGAGCGAGATGCTCGTCAAGCTGGCCTACATAAGTGGCCACTTTGGCCATGTGCAGACTCGACTGCGCAACGCCATTGTATGTGACTTCTCCCTTGAGGGTCGCAGCCTTGTCGACGCGCAATCTGCCGGCGAGCAGCTTGAGAAGGCTCGTCTTGCCGCTTCCCGGTGCACCGAGAACCAGGGTGCTTGTGCCTGCGCGCAAGGTCAGCGACAAGTTTTTGAGAATGTGCAGGTCTTCACGTGTGGCTCGCTTGCACAGGTTGAGGGCATCGCGCGTTGCCGTGGCCACGTTCTGCACCTTTTTGCTCGTCTTTGATACTTTGGCCGTGAACTCAATCCCCGCGACGCGCACGGTGACCGGCAGCCTCGGCTCGCCGTCGAAGGGCTCCAGCACGCATCGTGCTTTCTCGCGCTCTTGCACTTGGACACTCACGTGGCTCGTGGGCGACGACGACGCTTCTTCGCAAGGTTCTTTCTCGTTCGCCTCTTCGCGTTTCTCTGGTACGTTATCGCCCAGCATTCTCGTTCACGCAAGGGCGGGGTAATAGTATTGGCCTACTATGTGTCGAGTTTTGGTTTTGCGTCTCGAGTTGCGGACGATTGATCCTCCTCCTCCTCCTTCTGCTGCTGCTGCTGCTGCTGCTGCTGCTCGGACCAACGCGCGCTCCTCCTCAATGTTTCCCATTCTGCTCTCCCTCACTTTCCCTCAACTGCGCACGGGCGTACTTCGAAGGTTTATTCCAGCCAGGTGCGCTAGCCAGCCGACCAGCCCTGCAGCCAGCAGCCCCTCAAACTACCCAAAGCTGCGGCCGTTTCGCATTCCGAGCGAATCTCTCGAAACTGGAAAGCTCTTTTTCACAAAGTGTTTCAAGCCGGAACATGAGCTTGTCCCCGAGAAGTGTGTGTTGTTCAAACAGGCTGCAGTGCTGTCTCTGCACTCAATTCATCGATCGATCCATCAACCCATCCATCTACTCATCCGCTCATCCATCCACTCTTCGCTCGCGCCCGCTCTCCCGCGCCAAGCAAGGAAGGCGGCCAGTCTCGCGAGAAGCCAGGCGCGACCGACGGGCGAGTTGCTGTTGAGGGGCGCGTCTCTCTTCACTGGCTCTCCCTTCTCTTCTCCTCTCCTCCTCTTCCTCGTCGTCAACGCGACTGCGACGCGGGCCGCGATTCTCGCCAAAGCCGACGATTTGCGAAGCGAGTGCGACGCGACGAGCCCCGGCAGCTAGCTAGCCGCAGCGCAGGCAGCAGCCGTGGCCTGGCAGCGGCGGCGGAATCGGCTGGCCGGTGTTGACCTGAGAGCAAAGGCTCTGGAAAGTGGGCGCGGAAGAGGGGACGGGTCCGTGCCTCCGTGGAATGGAAGACGGCCGATCTTGGGGTATGAAACTGCTCTGCGAGGGAGCGGCGATCGACGCGTCGGACTCGTCATGGTCCATGCCAACGGTGCGGCCGGCAGCCCCTCAAATCTAATCCGAGTATGCTTGACAACGAGGGGTCTCCGGTCCCAGGGCCGCTGCGGCGAACGACTGGTTGAGGGCATCGCAACGTGCGGTTCGTCAGGTGCGGTGCGGGTAAGCGCGAGCAAGCTGGGAGTCAAGCCTATTGGGCGACTCGAAAAGTGATATTCTACGTAGGGGTCTATAAACTAATTTGGTGGTTGACCATTCTGACGTTTCGTATCAACGAAGCGGTGCTTGGTTGGTCGTGCTATACTTATCTAAAACCTGACTCGATCTCGCGTTCGTCATCGACGAAGAGCCGCCGTCAAGCTACCAAGGGCTGGGTCGCTTGCTCTGCCTGCCTGCCTGCCTGCCTGCCTGCCTGCCTGCCTTGCCGGCCACACCACATGCCCTTCTCGGGACATTCCTGTGACGCGTTCCTGTGACCCTGCGGCGATCGCACTTTGCTGCGACGAGCAAGCCCGCCAGCAACAACTGCGAGCAGAACAAACTGCGCGTCGGCGGAGCCTGGCGACCATCACAAGGTGGCCTCGCGGATGTCGAAGGGGCGGAAGAGCAGCGTGGAGGCCTCGGCGTCGCGGCCCTTGGCGCCCGGCGCGGGGATGGCCGAGAAGAAGTGGTCCGCCGAGGGCTTAGCCGCGCGGCGCGTCCTGCGCGCCGTGGGCGAGAGCAGCTGCGCGTCGCCCCTGCGCTCCACGGCGCAGAGCATGGGCCACATGCTCAGCACGCAGCGCGCGAAGGCCGCCCGCCGCCGCCGCGCGTCGCGCGAGAGCACGCCGCCCTGCGAGGACGCCTGCCACCTGCGCGCGAGCCGCGCCAGCAGCTCGGCGTCCTGCGCGATCTGCGGCAGGATGCGCAGCACCGGCGCGAACTCCACGGCATCGCCGTCCGCGCGCGCGCGCGCGCGCCGCCCGAGCGGGGCCGCGCGCGCGCCCGCGTTCGCGCCGCGGGCGGCGTCGCGCGCGGCCTGCGCGGCGGCGCGCAGCTCCATGTAGACCCTGAGCAGCGGCACGGCGGCGTGCGGCGTGATGAACGGCGCCGGCAGCATCCGCAGCGCCGCGCGCAGGGCCCGGCCGGCGCGCTGCAGGCCCTGGCTGCGCAGCCGCAGCTCCGGCCGCGTCTCGCCGCTGCGCAGCGACCGCCGCAGCGCGCGCCAGCCGCGCCGCCGCGCGAGGATGTCGTCCTTGGCGATGTCGAACGGGCACGCCGGCGACCCGCCCGAGACCGCCGCGCGGACCTCGCGGCCTTCGTGCGAGGCGCGGTCCAGGGCCTCGAGCTCCACGCCGCTCCAGCCGCAGCTCATCTCCACGGGCGGCGCGCGATCGTCCGCGCCCGTCTCCACCAGCAGCGAGAGCTCCACGAGCAGCACCAAGCTCTCGCCGCGCACACGGCACAGCTCCCGCAGCCCCTCCGGGATGCGCACGAGCACGTCGTCCGCGCCCCGAGCGCTCGAGAATTGCCACACGTCCTCTTGCGCGCGATCCCACCCCGCCGGGGCAATGTACGAGTTCCCCGCGTACCGCAAGTGCGTATTCGCAGGCCGTTGCAGCTCGCGCCGGAGGGCTTGGACATCATCATCATCATCATCGCCTCCATTGCCATTCTCTTCGTCGTCGATCTCCTCGCCGCTGCCGAGAAAACTCCTCTCGTCGTCGTCACTTCCTGTGTGCGAGTTGCTCGCATGGCGGCCGTATGCGCCGTCCTCGCCGAGGACAATGGAGGCCGGCTTGCGCCACAAACAAATGCGCGCGCGGCGCTCGAGCACACGCTGCGCAAGCTTGTCGTCCGCAATTACCGGAATGCCCCGCGCAACGCGAAGCTGAATCTGCAGCGTCTGCGTTCCGTCTGAAATGTGCGCCTGCGCTTGCGCCTGCGCCTCTGTGATACGCGAGTCGTGAGCAAGGGGTTCCACCAATGCAGATTCGGCCGTGTGCTCTTGCGACTTGTTCAATTCCTGTGTCACTGGTGGACGATAATTGCTCGGCGTGCGGCCGAAAGTCTTCAGGTACGCCATGGGATCCGGGACAGGACCCCGAATCACCTTGTACAACGCAGCCCGCGTACGCTTGTCGGCACGCGGCCATGGCCCGCCTCGTTGCAGGGTTCCTAAAAACGCGGCAATGTTCAATTGCCCATCCCGGTCCGAATCTGCGAAACGGACGAGAAGTTTGATCTCCTCTCGAGAGAGCTCGCCCTTGCATGCAACCTGCATGCTCTCCGCGAACTCTCGCGATGAAATCGTCCCGGTACCCGCACGGTCTGCACGACCCAAAACCTCTCGAAGTTGCGTGCTGCGCACCGCGCCAAGTTTGTGTGCGGAAGCTCGCATCAGTCGCAGACCGATCTTGACAAACTCGCGTCGTGAAAACTTGTCGTCTTCTTTGCTGTGCCCCGCCTCCCTCGCAATACTGCGGCCCGAGCACTCATGCCCCAAGGCCAACATTGCCCGACCCAAATCTCGCTGGTCCACCGAACCTGCGTTTTGAGCATCGATCGCATCAAAAGCCCGACGAAGCGAGCGCTCCATTGCGCGCTGGAATCGTACGTCCAACACTGGACTTTGCTTCTTGCGTTTGCTCACGCGTGATGCTCGACGATGTTGGGGTGACTCAACGCTGTCGTCGCTTTCGTCCTCACTCGAACTTGAACCATCCCCATCCCGTGTTAAACTTGAGCGCCGCCGGCGCCGATCCTTGGGCCGCCGCGACCCAGACCAGCTTCCAGATTCGGACGAGGAAGACCCAACGCTTGCGAGATCGTCAGAAGCAGACTCGTCAACGCTATCTTCTCCCGACAAGCTTGCCTCTTCATCGACTTCGTCTTCCTCTGAAGAAACCGACATTTCATCGTCATCATCATCTTCACTGTCCTCATCGGCACTTGACCCGTCCTCCTCAGAGAGATCGTCTTCCCCGCCAGCGTTTGACGACACGCTTGCATCCGAGTCCTCGGTTCCGCTACCCTCCGAATCGTCGTTCTCATTTTCCGTGTTCATTCCAAGCCGCCCTCGGCCTCGCGCAAACTCGGAAACAAGCTTGAGAGAAATCTGCGCATCGTCCTCCTCCTCCTCCTCGTCGTCCACTTGACTTGCCAACGACAAGCACCGGAGCTCGTGCTCGCCAAGCGGAACGCCAGTGCGGTCCATAAAAGTATAAAACTCTTCGCGATCAAGCTTCTTCTTCCCCTTGCTCGCGTGACCCTTGAGCCCTCGCCGCAGCTTCTTTTCAAGACGCTTCGTGTCACATGATGCGGACATCATGTCCGCGAGGTACGCGCCTGGAGAAGACTGCTGACTCATGTACGCGCAAATTTGTTCCAGTGCCTTTTCATTGCCTGCCTTGAGTTTGTGAGCCTCCAAGGACTTTTTCAGCGCTGAGGACTTGCTGACCCCCTTCATCTTGCGAAATGATTGCAAAAGCGCTGCTTGCTTCTTCTTGCTGAGATCCCTAAGTTGCGCCTGTATTTTATCAAGCACACGTCGAGAGCTCTTGGAAAGCGGCTTGAACAACAAAAACACGAGATCGTCGACGTGCGCTGCACTTTGATCGCCATAACCAAGAACGCTGACAAGAGCATTGATCTCCTTCTTGGACACCTGGGCCGTCTTGAGCAACGCGCCAGTCCATGTCTTGCGAGGAATGAAGCCCTTTCCACCACGAGAGGCTTTGCGCAGTTGGCCAACAAGGGCCTTCTTCCGCTTGGCGTCAAGCGATGCAAGCTTGCTTCGTAGGCTCGAAGAGATAATAGCCTTGTTCCGCGGCGCAAGAGAAGTCTCGCTCTTTTCTCCATCACTTTCACTGTCGTCCTCGTCAGACGCTGTATCTGATTCGGCGCCTGCAGAGTCCGAGTCGGACGATACGCCATCGTCGTTGCGTGATGGCTTTGGGGCACCCTGGGATTTTCGAAAATTTGTGAACCATCGCGAACCCTTAACCGAGCGTTGCGTCGTAGACTTGTTATCCTCGTCTGATTCTTGCTCGCTCTCCGACGCATCGCTTGTCCCCTTGTCTTTATCGCCGTCTTCATCGGAAGAATCCGAGGCGGACGAATTCTCTTCTCCCTCGCTCTGAGATGATGCTGACGATGCATCTTCGTCTCTCGCCTTGACATCCTGAGCCTCCTTCTCAAGCTTTCGGAGAGCGGCGAGACTCACCATGCCATCACCAGCTTTCTTTGTCGTGAGCATTGTCGCAAGTGCATACACCTCGGAAGGCGTTAAATTTGCACCCATGGTGTACATTGCACGGGCAAAAACAGCTTCCTTGATCGTTTTTGCAGTCAATGCATTCTTTTTCTCCCTTTTTCCCGCTTTTACATGCTGATTGACGAGGTCTATCAAACTACTCTCCTCGGCAAAGAGATCAATGGCCTCCATCAAATGTCGCAAGGCAAACGTAACATCTACGCGCGAAGTTTCCGGTTGCAAGGCTGCTGCCAGCGCCACCGCATCCACAGCGCCCTCTTCTGAGCCTGCGGCAGCAAAGTGTTTGCAAATTGCTTCGGATTGCACCTTGTCGACTTTGGCTCCCAATGCTTTGGCTACACTTGCAATGGCCTTCTTGCCGTCAATCTTTCCTGAACGAGCCGTGTCTAGCTTGGAGAGCTCAAGGCGAGCACTCGCGGGCACTTTGATCCGGTACTTCTTGCCAAGGTCACGTACCAAGGCAGCTTCATCCGCACCGTCCAAAAGCTCTGCAATGTGCTCTCGCGTAGCCAGCTT
The DNA here is from genome assembly GCA_003116975.1 of Aurantiochytrium sp. KH105. Lineage (NCBI taxonomy): Eukaryota > Bigyra > Thraustochytrida > Thraustochytriidae > Aurantiochytrium > Aurantiochytrium sp. KH105. The sequence goes on from BGKB01000036.1 coordinate 40,301, forward strand.
TGGGGCTTTGGCTTGAAGCACCGACTTCACGCGAGCCTTCAATGATTTGTCAGCATCCAGAAGACCGTGGTGTTGGCTGGCCAAGGCTGCTTGCGTCTGGGCATTTGCAGCCCTTCGAAGCTTGTCAATCGCCAACGCAGCAGGGCTCTCAGCTTTGGGCACCCCCGGTCCACGAAGTGATTGCGTCAAATGCACCAATCTAGTGATGGCCTTTTGGTCACGTGAGATGGGTCCGTGCGATCCAACGAGCACGCAAAGCATTTGCGCAGTCTCGACGTCGAGACCAATGTCTTTGCCAAGAAAGCTTGCGAGGCCACTCGGTTTAGACGTGTTTCTGACTTTGCGAGGCGACCTTTGCGTATGCTCGTTCTCACCGTCGCTTCCCGAATCCTCGCTGTCTCTGCCTTGACCCTTACTGCTTGCTGCTCGCAAGGCTTTGCGCAAAGCTTTGGCGGGATCCTTCCCTCCCTTAGGAAGTCTTTTCTCGAGAGCTTTAAGAAATTCTTTGCGCTGCTTGGCACCAAAAAAGGTCACCAAACCACTCGATTTCGATGCATTCGAGTCCGCGTCCGAGTCGCTTTCCGCGTCCACTGAAGATTTGTCGCTTGCATTGCTATCGTCTTCGCTTCCTGAACTCTCTCCGCTCTCGCTTTCTGACCCAGAGTTCCGCTTACCTTTTCCATCAATCTCGTTTGCATCGACAATGAGCTTGGCTGCGCTGTGCACGTCAATTTCGCCGGTCCTCTTGGCATCCAAGTGTTCGAGAGCAGCGCGGACGAGAAGCGTTTTGCGAGCGCATTTTGCCTTTTTCTCCTCAAGAAGAGCCCAAAATGCCTTGCGCGAAATTACGCCGCGGCCACTGTCACTTTCATCGTCCTTGCGTTCGTCCTCTTCGCCATGGCTTGCATTAAAGAATGCGATTATCTGGTTTCGTGTCGAACCCAAGTGCTTTCGAAGATGACCAAGGGCCTCGGCGCGTCCACCGGCATCGACCATGCGGGCCTTGACCAGCCACTTTTTCAATTTGCCCGTGTCGACGGCAACTTCCTCTTGCGACTTGCCGGAAAGCGCGCCGCCAAGCTGCGCGCAATGCGTCAACAGCTCGGGCGTGACTGTGAGTCCATACCGATCAACCAGCTGCTGAAAAAGCGTAGCTTCGGAAAGAACCTTTTTCTTGCCAAGCTTGGCGAGCCACTCTTTCGCGTTGGATGTCAAGAACAAAGGCTGTACGCAAAGTCGGACGCGCGCTTCGTCGAGTGGAGGACTTGCCATGGCGCCGATGAAGACATCAAAGGAGAACTTGTTGGGCCCGTTCCGCTTGAAGCGCCATTGATTGATGGAGAGTTTCCGCGACGTCGCCTGCCGCTTCTGCGTCGAACGAGCATCTCCCCCGTCGCTGTCGCTGCTACTGTCGCTGCTCGACCCATCGCCCTCCCCGTCCTTCTTGTTTGAGCGTTTTGATTTGGCCAGCGATTCGCGCGCGGTGGCAAAATCGATCTTGAGAATCGCCTCGATATCCTTCTTGTCCACACCAGCGCTCTGCAAAAGGGTGCGAGCTGTCTTTGAATCTACCTGACGATCCGTGACGGCGCCTTCGACCTTTTCAAAGTCCTTGAGCAACCCGCGCAAAACTTTTGATAGGCCCTCTTTGCCGTGCATGTGCGCGCGAGCGCGATTGAGCGCAGCGGAGGCGGTCTGCGGAACATGCACGTTCATACATGAAGCGTAGTAGAAAATGTGATCGCCGGCAACCATGCCGTCGCCTCGAACGTCAAGCCCGGCATGAATCCACGCAAGCCCGTCCGCTGCAGAAAGCGATTTTCTTGCTCCGAGATTATCGAGCGCGGCGCGAAAATCGTCGAGACTGAAGTGGTTGCCTACCAACTTTTTGGCGGCCTTGGCTCCCGCTTGAAGAATGCACGCGCTCAGCGCCTGTCGAAGAGCGACGCTCGCCGGCGCAAGATCAGCAGCCACCTCTGGTTCCTCTGCTTCGTTTCTCGTTTTGGCATCTTGAAAGCTTGCAACTGTGCTCTTGACAGCCGCAAGAAATTGACGGACATCAAGACTGTCAGCAGAGTCCGAGCCGCTGGATGGCTTGCGCGATGGGAACATTGCTACGGCTGCTGCAGCGTCTCGCTTCGTCACGATCATATTTAGCGCGTCCCGCAGAGCCGCCGAAAGTCCTACCCGCGAGAGCGCGTTTGCAGCGGTGTCCTGGCAAGCGTTCTTGAGCACTGTTCGCAGCCGCGCCAACGTGAGCGCGCGAGCTTCGTCGGGTTCAAGGTCTCTGGCTGGAACATCGCGCAAAGTAGATCCGCTCTCGTCCAAGGTCACATCAAACGTCCCGCGCAACGCACCAAGGGCCGAAATGACGCCCGGTTGAGTACGCCTTCGTCCCTTTGTCGCCAAAGCCGACTGGCTCACCAAGACCGCAGCACCAGGGGCCAGCGAGCCCCCGCTCGCAATGGCACGTGCCAGCATCTCCACGAGTTTGCAGCACTTGGCGTCGTCGTCTTTTCGACCCGTCTCCACAACGCGTTGCTTGCGCCTTACGAACTTTGGGTCAAGCTGGCGATCGACATCGCCATCGTCGTAATGAATATCAAGTGTTCCATTGCGATGAACTCGAGCGATCTTGCCGGGGAACTCCTTGCTGTCATGCTTGCCTCGGAATCTGGCCATGACCGGCATGTCAACTTTGAAGTGTGGTGGTGACGCAGGAAGCTCGTCTTCTTCCTCGTCTTCTTCTTCTTCGTCTTCGTCGTCGTCTTCAGACTGAGAACCTGATTCCGAAGCGTCACTGGAACCAGAAGTTGCACCAGGTCCTGGTGCTCGCTTTGTAGGTCCCTTCTTGTCAAGAGGTCGCGCTGCAGACATGTCGAGATTGACGTCCTTGTCCCCGTCATCATAGTTGACGTCAATGCGCCCAGTTCGAGGATGAATTCGGGCGATTGTACCGGGATACTCGTCCCCCTTGCCGCGAAATCGACAGAGAACTCTGTCACCTGTCGCCAGCACATCGTTGTTCATCTTTTTTTGCACTTTGCCTTTGGTTCCTTGCTTTGATGGCGAGGAGGTGTCAACAGACGGTCGTCGTGACGCAAAGCGCCTTTGATTCTCGCGTTGGACCAATTGTGGCCGGAGTTCCTTGTCAAAGTCTCCGTCGTCGTAGGCAACATCAAGTCTCCCATTGTCATGGACACGCTTCACCACCCCTGGGTACGTCTTGGCCTCCGGGTTGCCACGAAAGTGGGCCAGCACGCGCTCGCCCTCGACGAAAGCGTCCTCCTCACCACGGCGGCCGCCGCTGCCGCCGCCACCACTCCTGCTTCTACTTCGACTCATCGCGCAGGTTTGCGAAGTGGTCGTCTCTCCACGCGAAAGACTCTGCAACACGTTCCGCGTGAGATGGCGTCTACGGCTGCAAATTGAACATGCACATGCGTCCCTTTTCACGCGCGCGGGCGACTAGCTCTTGCTCCAATTTGCAAAAATTAAGAAATGACCGTTGAATAAAAAATAACTTGAAATTCTATTTTTTGAGGGGGGAGGGGGGGAGGAAGGAACAGGAGCTTGGGCTGTGCAACAACATCATCCAAAAGTCTGTTTGACTCGATATGACAAAGACAAAGCGGCTAGGGGATGCGAAGGCAGAGCATTGTCTCGTGGCGCCAGACAAAGTACAGACGGTTCAATTTCTGAAGAGAACAATGGCAATCCATCAGCGGTGGCGCGCAAAGGGAGGCGTCGGCGGAGGCATCGAAGGCGGCGGAGGCCCGGGCTGTGCCGATGGTGTCCGAAAGCCGTACTGTGCATACGTAGCATCACCAGCATGTGTCGCAAGGCGCACATCAGTGGGTGTGGGCGGGATCTCCTCGACAGGCCCAGGGCCAACAAATGGAGATGCAGATGCGGCTCCCGCTCGAGGCGTGTTCTCGCGGCGTCGCTTCTTGTCTGGCTTAGGCAGCGAGTCCACAATTACGCCATTCGCATCATAAGCTGGTGGTGTAGGCATTGGAGCGGTTGGAGGCGCTGGAGTCGGCACCATCATGGGCGAGCTCGGGGAAGAAGTGCTCGGTGAGGTCATGTGCTCGACACCATTGTCCTGCGGCAAATCAGCATCAATGTCACGATTTAGAAGCGCCGTAGCCTTGCCAATCAGCGAAGCATATGCATTGGTAAGCTCTTCAAGTGTCTGGGGCACGCTTGCAAGGGAGGGGGGTTCATCTCTCGTTTCGACATTGGCTGTCTCGCTTGCGCCGGCGGCGCCCTCTTCAGGCCCGACTGATACCACACGGCCAATCTTCGTCTCCTCATCCTTTTCCTCTTCTTCTTCTTCTTCTTCTTCTTCTTCTTCTTCCTCGCCATCAGTTTCCTGAAGTGCTCTCAATTTCTCCTCCACAGAAGGACATGCCTCGTCATCATCTGACGACAATCCCGACTCATTGTCGGAAACAGCTCCCGTCTCATCGATCTCCAATTCTTCCTGTGTTTGTTGGTTTTTCTGCTGCTGTAACGGCTGCGCAGCCTTGCCCTTGGAAGGCAATAAAGGTGTCAAGGCGTTGTTCCAAAGCACGTAATCCTTGAGGGTAGGAGCTGCACAGGCGCACAGAACCTGTAGCTCACTATTAACAAGCTCGAAAGGAAAAAGGCCCTGCTCTTTGGCCCACTTGTGATTTGTCGGAACAAGCATGCGCAACTTGCTAAGATCAATCACACCATGATGATCGAGGGAAGTTGAATCTTTTGAAACGACCATTTGTTTGCCGAGTAGCGAGCAGTATCGTTCTGTAAACCTGATGGAGTACAGGTCGTCGAGCGTCTCTTTCTGCTTGCCGCTAGCAACCTCGTCGTCACGAAAGGCCGGTTTTCGTATCCACAATACGCCTTGCGTGACTTCCCCGCGGCGATTTGCCCATTCCAAATCGTGCATGATCTTTGCATGAGCAGAAGCCGAAGCCGAAACACGAGCAGCGTGGCCTTCGTCCTCATTACAGTACCGCTCCACATTTGCTGCAAACTCTGCGCTCTTGGCGCCCTCTGGAGAATGCAAGCCACCACGAAAGGCATCGAGCCAGCGAAGCGCGTCGCTTGGCGACTGTGCGACAAATTCAAGCGAGTTTATGATCAGTGGAGAGGCGCCATGGCCTCGCCCCCTCGTAGACGAGCCTTGCTGCCGCGAGGCGGCGCGGGACGCGGGCGGCGCCGGCGAGGCCAAGGAAAACATTCGGGTATACCAAGGCCGGCGTTTGGGGCGATTGGACGTCTGCCTTGTCCGTTGCTGGTTCGTTCCTTCGGGGGCCTGGAGAGCGCCTTTCGTGAGAGCCACTTTCATGCGTCCTTCAAGATACACGCCTCGGGCCCGAAGATCAGGCTCGACGTTGCTCAGCGGCGCAATCATCAAAAGCTCTCCAGGTTCGCGGGATGACCGGTATACATAAAGAACCCAGTCTGCCAAGACGACCCAGCGTCGCTCCCACGGACACGGCAAGGCGTCCAAAGTGGGTAGCCACAGGTATCCTTGACAAATGCCTTCTCCACTTGCGGCTACATGGCTCAGCTCGGCAGGAGAAGGTGACGACATAACAGTAGTAGTAGTAGTAGTTGAAGAAGAAGAAAAGGGTGACGATAACGAGAGCGAAGACAATGACGACTCGGCAGCTAGAATGTAACGAAGTGGCGTGGCAAATGGTTCTGCGTAGACCCGACGGAACATGGCCACAAGCATTGTTTCGCGCAGGTTGGGCGCATCAAGCGACATCATCACATTTTGACACGTTTCCACAAAGTCGGAGGCTGCCGCGTCGACGGCTGCTGATCGGGTGGGGCTGCGGGCTTGACTCGCACCGCCGCCGCCGCCACGGCCAATGCTGCTGCCGCTGCCAGAAGCTATCCCCGCGGAAGCAGCGTAGCGAGTTCGTGGGGCGAGGTAAGCGGCTCGGTTCTCGCTCAAGCTCACGAGCTGAATGACAAGCGCAAAGACGACCTTGGCACTTGGAAGCCACGCCGCTACAATGTCCTCGTTCAGCGACCAATACCAGTCCGCAAACGTTTGACATGCAAAACGCTTGTGCTCCAACGCGTCACTCTCGTTCACGCGCCACGCCTCGCCATCCATGTCATCGCCAGGTCCAAAGTGTGACCTTGGCGAGTCAGCGTAGCTCTCTCCGGTTGTAGGTGACGGAAAGTTGTGCGTGTCGCCGCTATGAGTGTCGAAAGGCCTCGACCGAGCGTGCGACGAGGACGAAAAGGACGCCCGTCGGCGCAGACGCTGCGAGAAAGAAACAGAGCGTGAGGCGTTGGACGAGGTTGAAAACCGTCTGCTACGTCTACGACTTCGCCGGCTTGAGCTCGCGCTGCTACTGCTTGCGCTGCTGCCCGTGCTAGAACGTTTTCCTAGGGACCGTCGCCACGATCGGGACGAGCTGGGGGCTCTCGATCCCCAGTTGTGGAGAGCATCACTTGGCGAGGCAAAGACGCCGAGGGCACCAAAGACCTCGCGAAGCGCCTCATCGAGCGGGCGGTCGCGGACGTCAAAGAGACGTACGTACGCCTCGAGGACAGGTTTGGACGAAGCGAGGAACTCCCAAAGCGCGCGACGGTCGAGCTCCTCGTGTGTAAAGAGAAATTTGGCCACTGCTGCGTCGCACGGACTTGCCGCGCCAAAGACGCCGGCCTCCGCCCAAAGGTGCACTGCTTCCTGGGGTTTCCTCGCAAAGAGCTCTTTGCCCAGTCTGAAGGCGCGAACGTCGGGTCCGCCGCCCTCGGTGGCCGTCTCCACGCGCGCGTGCCCGTGCCAATGATCCAGTCGTGCTCGTTCAGGAGCGTCGGTCGTCTCCTCTTTCTGTGTCGCGTCTGCCTCCGTCTTGGCCACGCACGAACATCGTCGCGCCTGCCCTTCTACGAGCTCTGGCGTACCGCGAGCCGCGCGCAGCATCATCTTTCTGCGTGCTCGGGGTTTGCTGGCGCACTCGCCCGCTCGCTTGCACGAGCCGAAACGTTTTACTCGCCTGTCGCTGAGAAAAGCGGGGTAAAGATGAGCTCGAATAGGGGAGGCGGCGAATCAAAATGAAAATAAGAGCGGACCAACTTGAATCGTATAGGCATTTAAAAAAGGGGGAAAAAATGTGTGAACAAGCCTCGCCGCGATCAACACATAGGACCTGGGCCAAGGTCTAGCATGTGCAGTCGACCGAATACAAGTTTACCTTCATCCGATGAAATCACGTGGTATACAACAGACAGAAGATGTGGCATTTGCTTAGATAGATGATGTTGGTGTCCCAGACTTTGGTGGAACAGGTCCCGATTCTTCGTCAGCGTCGCTTGAATTCTTGCAGCAGGGAAGACCCGCGCATGCACAGCTCGAGGAAATGTCCACATCTGCATCAACGAGTGCGTGACTCAGTTCATCGGCGACCGCGCGGAGTTCATCGGCCGGGACTGGGTCCTTGCGAGAGAGACAGTCGTGCAGACCGGTGAGTGACCATGGATTGGCGGGGTAGCGCTTGAGGTCGGCACAAAAGACTGCTTCGGCCTCGGACACATGACCTTGCTCGAGAAGGAGCGCCCCGAGTGCATGCTATGTGCAATCAATGTGATATTTGGTGACAGAGAGCGAATAAAAGAGAGTGAGAAACAAGGTTGAGCGATACGAACAAACAAGAGGATAAACTTACGCGGATTGGCTGCATCTGGCCCCAGGGCTCGTCATATGCCAGATTTTCTTCTAGTTCCACCGCGAGACGAAGGCGTTCAAAGGCAGCCTCAAATTTGCTTTCGCGATACAAGATCTCGCCGTCCAGCATGGCCGAGCTCACCGCAAAGAGATGCTCGCACTTATTGTTGTGCATGATGCGAACGCGAACAGACTCGACAGCACGAAGCTTTTCAAAAATGTCCTGCTCCTTGCGTGCTTGTGCAATCTGCCCCTTGGCCGCGAACGCAAGGCCGCGAGCGTAGCGCAGCGTCGCGTTCGTAGCGCAATAAGCCTCGACGTCTGTATGAAAATGCTGCGCCAGAATCTCATCCCAGCATCCGAAGCGAATAAGGACATGGTAAATTACGGCGTGATAGAGATCGAGGTCCACCGCCCTCGTTCGGTGAACAGCGACCGAATCTTCAATAAAACGCATGAGCGCCATGCCCTGGCCTCGTGCTGCCTCTTCCATACCCGCCATCATGGCCGCATAAACGTACATGTGGAAATCGTGGGCAATGTAGCCAATATACAAGGAAAACTCTTCACCAACCCTGTGCGCGTACTCAATGTACTTCATGTTGGCTTGCAAGGCCTGTGCGCTCGCTTGCACGGCATCGGCATACTGACCAACCAACATGTCGATGTGTGAGGGCATATGCTTGAGGTGACCCAGGTCACGGACTTGGTCTGGATCGCGGAAAAAGCGAGCCATTGGCAGCGCGTCACCCGGTTCTGGACTCATCTCTTTGAGGTGCAGAAACAAGTGTAGCAAGCCTGGGTGTTGCGGGAACCGTTCGAGAGAGACGAGCAGCGTTTCGTTAATCTCTGCGGTTTGCGGTGCCTCCGTGCCCTCACGGCGATCATAGAGCTGCCACGGCGAAAGCTGCATGAGCGAGTCTGCGAATACGCAAGCCACGTCGGCATCATCGCGGTAGTCATGAAACACGAGTCGCATGGCTTGCGCATATGGTTCGAGAAGGAGCCGCGCAAAGTCAGTCGCTGGCCAGGTGCATCGAAGGCGCAACGCGGAGATGAGCGCGCGACCCACAGGATTTGCATTGCGCTGATATTCGACAGCCTTGGTGATCGCCTCGAATGCTCGCTTCTGTGAAGGAAATCCATCTTTCTGCTTGCTCAGCGTAAAGTAGCCATTGTTCTGATGCACGTTATAGTTGGGCCCGTGACACAGTGCGATGGCCCACCACGCCATGCAAAAGTCTGGTTCCAGCTGCAGACTTTTGCGAAAGCACGCGATGGCATGCTCGTGATGAAAGCCAAACATCCAATTCATGCCGCGGTGGAACCACTCTGCCGTCTCGGGCCTGCGCGTGATAATGTCGTCCCTCCGGTAGCTGCCCACGTCAAAGGGGTAAGCATCTGAAATCGCTGCAACATCCTGCGACACCACGCCACGCGACGCGTCGCCGGAGCCGTGTGCCTCTTTCTGGACGTCATCCTCCGTGAGCGTATCAAAGACCCATGCGGGTCCTTCCGGCTCCGGCGGGGCTTTGCCTGAGGTCGTGGTATTTCCCATTTCCAGGACCACTCCACAAGCCTCGAGCCCTCTCCTCGCGATCCAGTTCTGCTCTCGCTCAACACCTCTGTCGTGCGCTTCTCGTCTCCTCCTCGGCAGCCGGACAGAGTTCTCTCCTCGCTGGTTCTAGCAAAGATAAGCAGGGCCCAAAAGGTCGTCCTGACCGACCCTTGCAGCCGCCGCCGCCGCTGCTCCTGCTGCTGCTCCTGCGCCAAGTTTCTCGCCGCGACCGGACTCGGAGGGCGCTGCCGCGCCCGCCGCTCTCGCCGACGCTACGCTCCGCTCGGGAGGCGTCGCGGACCGGCGCTGGCGCTCTGCGATCGGGGTCTGCGCTGTCTCGGCTCGGCTCGTCTCCTCTTAGCTCTAGCGAAGCAAAGCAGAGCAAAGCAGAGCAGAGCAAAGCAAAGCAAAGCAAAGCAAGCAAGGCAAAGCAAAACCAGAAGCGGCCGCGGCTACGCGCCCGCCATGAGCGGCAGGTCCCTCGCGCCGCGCAGACCTGCCGCGCCTGCGGCCCCCGCGGGCGCCGCGGGCTCTGCGCCGCGCAAGCGCGGCCGGCCCCCGCGGATGGCCGCCGCGGATGAAGACGACGTTGAGATGGCGGACCCCGTCGTGGAGGACGACCACCTCGCCGGCGGCGGCAGTGCGAGACGACGCCGCGGCGACGGGCATGCCGGCGATGACGATGTCAAAGCTGAGGACGACCTTGGCGCCAGCCGGCACGATGACGACGACGAGGACGAGGAGGACGAGGAAGAGGAAGCCAACGTGGACGTGGACGACGAGGACGAGGACGAGGACGAAGACGAGGAGGACGAAGACGAGGAGGAGGAGGAGGAGGAGGAGGAAGACGGTGAGGACGCATCGACGCGCAAGAGAAAAAGGAGAAAGGACAAACAAGGCGACGACAATTTCACAAAGCTGGTCTTTGGGGGTGACCTGCGTCAAGTCGTCGCGGACCACATCGAGTTCTCGCGGTCCGACTGCGCGCACCGCCTCAAGAGGTCCGCAGACGGACTTTCCGTGAGCGGCTACAAAGGTTTCCGCTCCTGTCGAGTCAATTTTGGCGTGCTCTCGGGTCATTGGTTCTGCGAGATGCGCATCGAGGAAATGAAGGCATCCGCTGACGTCAAAGTTGCCGGCCACGTGCGCCTCGGATGGAGCCAATACTCTTCGCCTATTGAGGCGCCTGTGGGTTTCCACAAGTCCGGATTCGGGTATCGGGACGTGGATGGCTCCAAGGTGAACGATGCGCTGCGTGAACCCTATGGGGACGCCGGCTTTGTCGAGGGCGATGTGATCGGTTTGGAAATCAATGTGGACGTCGAAGACACCTCGGCATCCTTTATTCGCTTTTATAGAAATGGTGAGGATCAAGGCGTGGCGTTCCGTGGCATGTTACCGGACAAAATAGGTTTTTTTGCCACCGTGTCTCTGTACCAAAGCGCTCGTGTTGCTCTTGTTCCGGGTCCCGCGTTTTCGACCTCGAATGCGCTTCCCCAGGGCGCTCGCCCGCTATGCGAGCTTGCGGCTACACGATTGCCGCCACGACTTGCAACGCCGCCTCCATCTTCAGAGATCGCAGCGGCACCTGCGGCAACCAAGCAACAGGATACCTGATAAGATCGAATTGATACTGTTTTAACCTGTATTGACGACATGGATATTTTGACCAGAAAATTAGAAGAAGGTTTTGTGCACCCGGCGCATCGCCTCGTTCGTGGGCTCCAACGAAAATTTGGCAAGTAGTAATCCTGAGATTCGGTTGCAATGGATACCGTGAAGAAAAGGAAGCAGTATAATCATGCAGTCGCTACCAACTGCAAAACCATTTTTCTTGCACCTTTTCCTTCTCCCATGGCTTACTATGGCGCGAATTTAGATGGGCCTTACTATGGCGCGAATTTTTGATGGGCTAGTTGTACCAGCGTTAATTGGTCATGTCATTGGTTATTTGGTATTGGCATTGGTACTCAATCTGTCGCAATCTACTGGAGCTACTTGCACGAGACGCGCCCGGCCAATGTGTCGTGGATTCCGGTGAGAGCCTCAAATTTATCTTGGACGAGATCATGTTCTTCTCCTTTTTCTTTTCTTTTTTTCAATTTTGTTTCTAATACGTTTTGGCCAAGGCATGGTCAAGTTCACGCACATGAGTCGATTTCGCGGCATGAGCTTTTAGTAGCAAATAGAAAGTTTGAGTTTTGTCTTTTCATTATGAAACAGAAAGTGAACTTGTTTCGATGGCGAGCCTTGTACGCCGTGGAAACACGGCCTCCTTCCTCGCCTTTGATGTGGACCTGCGATCGGTCGCGGGCGTTTTAGCCACACAGGAAAAACGTCAATTTCTCTGCCTGGCTGACAGTTGCTTGCATTGCATACTACGTTCTTGTCATTTCCCCCGAAATAGAAAGGGGTAACTAGTCAGAGCAGCTGGGACGCGAGATGAAGAGTAGCTGCGGAAACACAAAGAGCGCGCAAATCACGGCGAGAAGCCGGCCAAGAGACGGCATGTGCAAAAGATATGCCAAGGTGTAACCCATGGCCATTTTCGAGATAAAAGATGCAATGGCGAGCAGAGCCCCGACGTTGCAGAGCTCCAGCTCTGGGACCGACTCGAATGAGAGTGCCGACGACGATGACGAGGGCGACCGCAAAACGCGACCCGAGGACATGGTCCCGTATGGCCCCGCGCCTGTCCCAGGATTCTCCTCGTCTGGCAAAACGTCCGCGCCTTGGCTGTCCTTGCGCAGACGACTGTGGCGGGGACTTGTCCTGGAAAGACTCAAGGCGTACGGACGGTTACCATCGGGTCCGCGGCGACCGTCAATCAGTGACGAGACACCGCCAGGGCGCATGGCCGCGAGAGCAACGGCGATGAGCCAGCCAACGATGATGGCGATTCCATTGAAAGCCTTCACTTCGGAGCCTTGCAAGGTGTGCAGTGTGACCCTGCACTCTTTGAGAGCACGCTCGGCCCAGCGGGGTGGATCTGGATCCTGGCTGGCAAGATGCTCGCAAAGCAAAAGGTAGAGTTCGGTGGCGCCGAGAAGGACCAGTGCAACGCCTGCTGCGCGCGCCAGCACCTCGGCAGCGCGCATCAAGAGCGACGTCGCGGCGTCGAGCTCCACCGTGAGCGCGATGCGATCAATGAGAATCGCCACGTTCCGCTTGGTCAGGATCTGCAGCAAGAGCGCACCGCAGACGGTGCCCATGAGCAAGCTGTGCAGAAAATGCGTTCCGAGGTACATGCGGCCCACCAGGCATGTCGTGTACGCAGCGACAAGCAGACTGGACCCTAACAGCGGCAAGAGGGCCTTGCCGCCGCCGCACGGGAGCGAAAAGCACGAAGAGGCGGCGGGCTTGGAACGCATCCTTCGGCGCGTCCGTCGGCGCCAGGCCCAGAGCTCCTCGACGAGAGGCGCGACGATGAGCAAGAGGATAAATGCATGTCCCGAGGGGAAACCATAGTTGGTGGGACAGTGCCACATTTCAAGCTTTCTGTCCACCCAGAAAGGCCTGCCCTGGCGAAAGGTAACGTTCATTGTCCACTGCACAACAAGACCAACTCCCACGAGCAGAATCATTCGCGCCGCCAAAGGCCGCCCCGCAGGGAAGCCAGCGAGGGCGATCGAGGGCATGAATCCCCAGAAATCCGTGGGGAAGCTCATGATCCTGCCGAAAAAGTCAACAAAAGCACCCTTTTCGCCGCCGTGCCCGCCGGCTTGCATCTGCTTTATGAGAGAACTCCCTACCTTTTCGAGGTGCGGTTTCATGACGAGCTCTGCCACGGCCAGCAGCAGGAAGACGCAAAAGGTGTAAAAGAGCCCGACGGCGTCGACCGAGAACTCCTTGTACGCGAGTCTGCCCTCGCCCCTTGGCTCCGCGGGTTTCCTCGCGCGGCTGTCTTCGGCGCTCCAGATGAGCAGGTCCCGGACCTGGAAGGAGTCTTCCTCCTCCTCAAGGCTCTCCTGCGAGGGTACGCGCCGCGCGCCGCCGTCTCCCGCGCCGCCGCCCTCGCTGGCGCCCAGCCCGGAGGCCATGGCGCCTATCCAATCAACCCTAGAAAAAAGCTCGCTCGCGCGAGACGTTGGATCTCGCGCCTCCTCGCGGGCCCGCCTCCTCGCTGCCTCGCCGCGCCGCGCCGCGCCGCGCGCCGCGCGCCGCCTCGCCGCGCGCCCGCTGCCGCCGCCGCCGCGCTGCCCGGCCTGCCTGCCCGGCCTGCTCCGCTCGCCGCGGCGCGGCTGCTGCTCGCCCTCGTTGCGTGTCTGGATTGGCTGGAGCGGATGCCGCCGCTGGCTCTGCATGCTGCTTCCTCGTTGCTTATGAGGCCCCGAGGGGAGAGCATCACACAACAACCGCGACACGAAGAAAACACAGCAGCGGTGGCAGCGGCATTGGCATTGGCAGGAGCATTGGCAACATGGGCATTAGCATTGGCAACGTGGGCATCATCGTCATCATCATCATCATCAGCAGCAGCAGCAGCAGCACGGGCTGGAGCAGCGACATGTTATAGTTGGAGCAAGAGCAACGTTGGCAAGGTTGGCGACAGCGACCGCAAAAGCAAGAGCACCAGCCACCGGGTGAGGATCTGCAACAGCAAGCAACGATGACGAGTGAGAACGACGGCGACAACGACGGCGAGGCCACGAAGACGACACCGGAGAGACGGAGGACAAGGAGAAGACTCTGGCGACGACAGTGATCAGAACGACCTGACCACGCTGGCAGTGAAAAGTGATCAGGAAGAGCACAGAGAGTAGCAACGAGGTCGGCCCTCACCTCCCCGGTGGCCAAAATCGCCGTTGCGAGCAGCAGAGCAAGCAGGCTTGCGGAATAACGGCGATGGACTTCTTCATAACGCAAGACTCGGCTCTCGGCTCGAGCTGATCGCGTGGGCTCAACTTAGCCCAGCCCACCCAAGCCAGCAAAGCCCAGCCGACGTGCCGCGCGTGTGTACATCGTAAAAAGTCCGAAGACACGGCGGACGCACCATCGGCATGCAAAGTGCCCGCGTCGCGCTTTCGCCGTCGAGACCCCTCTCTTGTTAATCATTCATCATGAAGCCTGGGACGAAGCCCTGGAACCCGTCGTCTTCGATGACCCAATGGATGGATCATCTTCATGCACGTTGCTCTTTGACCGTCAGCCTCGCTCGCAGACCTGAAGCAAGGCCGACCGAGGCCGACCGAGGCCACGATGGCGCAGCGCGTCTCGACCTTCGTGGAGGGCTTCCACGAGGCCGCCGCGTGCGCGCGCATGCCGTACCGCGCGCTGCGGCCCTGGCGCGAGGGCGAGGCCACAGAGCCTCGGATCTCGGCCCTGGGCCTCGGCGGGAGCCCCTTTGGCGACGTGTACGGCGAGGTGCCGCAGGAGAGCGTGGACGCCGTCGTCGAGTGCGCGATCCGAGGCGGCGTCAACGTCATTGACACTGCCTACTGGTACGGCCAAGGCGCGTCAGAAAGTCGGCTCGGAAAGGCCCTGCAAAAGATTCCTCGCGAAGCGTACTACCTGCACTCCAAGTGCGGGCGTTACGAGAAAGATGTGCGGAAAATGTTTGACTTCTCAGCAGAGCGAACGCTTCGTGCCGTGGACGAGGCGCTTCGTCGTCTTGGCGTCGAGTACCTCGACTGCATGCAGATCCACGACCCCGAGTACGCGCCTTCACTCGATGTGATTCTTGAAGAAACCTTGCCAGCCCTGCAAAAAGCCAAAGACGCAGGGAAAATCCGTAAAATTGGAATCACTGGGTATCCTCTTGCTCTGCATCGCGAGCTTCTCAAGCGCAGCACCGTACAAATCGACACCTGCCTCTTTTACTGTCATTACTCTCTCAACGACACATCGCTATTCGACGACCAGGAGCTCTTTACGCTCTTGCGAGACAAAGACGTTGGTTGGCTCAATGCAAGTCCCATTTCAATGGGTTTGCTCAGCGGCGGAGACCCACCGAAGTGGCACCCGGCATCGGCAGAAGTCAAGACCGCGTGCCAAACTGCTGCCAAAATCTGTCGCGAAAAGAGCGTGTCGCTTCCCAAGCTCGCAATTGACTTTGCACTCAGAAATTCGCAAGTGCCATGCACGCTTTCTGGCGCCGCCACAAAGGAGATCATGCAAGCTAATCTCGAAACCGCGTATTCGGCTGGCAAGCTTTCCGGGGTCGAGCAAGAGGTGCAGACCGAATTGAGGGAGCGCGTCTTTGCTACCTTGTCACAGCCTTCCTGGGAGGGCGTGGAAGTCGCACAGTATCACGAGTTACTGCAGCGGGCAAAGGAGACGGGCGAGGCAGGGGCCACGCTCTCTACAAACTAGCTATTGGCCTAAGACCCTTTACCTTCCTTTTTTTTCCCATTGGCCAGTTGAAGTGAAGGCGACAGAGAGGAAGAAAAAGACTGACAGTGAAACCTGGCAAGCAATTGCATTCTGGTTTTAGAAAACAATGCCACATCGGCGCAAATGTCCTACTTTCTCTTTTCTGTAAAACGAAGGGGACGCAAGATGCAGTTTGAATCAATCTGTGGCTTTGATGTTCATGAAATGCTATATTCTATCCTAGCCTGAGGCCTCATCCTGAGACACCATCGAGTTGAAAGAAGGCAAAACTTTGGGAAAGACTCTGCGCTGCTCCAGACTCTCAAAGGGTTTCCACCAGTCGCCGGCAGAAACGGTCGACTTGCCCCGACGTGGCTTGAGCCAGCTTCGCTTGCGGGGAATGCAAAAGTAGTCGACAATACGGGGATCTTGCTGCCTTCGATGTTTGCGATTCGGCTCGTACGCCGGAATCCAGCGACTCGGACACTCGACACCGTACGAGGCAATCGACGGGTCAAGCTCGTCCACATCGGGTGTGTCCAAACGTTTGGCACGGTAACGAAAAAGAGTCGACGTCCATCGCGAGTCGTCACGCCACTTGCGCGGCACTCGATCAATACCAATCGTGTATGCGTGCAGGTCGCCGTCTGCATCAATGTGAAAACGCGTAAAGGTCTTGTAGTCCTCGCAGCGAATCGAGCTAAAGGCCTCATTCCAGTGCAGCTTGAAAAAGGTCACGCAAACGTACAGGTAAAGCCCGAGGATCATCGCGCCGAGATCTGCTGCAATAATGTACATGTAGAGGTAGTTGCCAAGGTAGTAGCTCACAAAGTCAAACCTCGAAAGCTGCGATGGCGCCAAGGGCGCGCAACCGACACCGGGCGCCGGCACGTCGCCCTTGCAGATCTTGACGCGCGTGGTGGCCATGTTTTCGGGTAAATCAAAGATCCGCAGCATGAAGCGCATGCATGTCTCCAAAAGGCCGTTCGTCCACCACGCCTCGGGCATCGTGCGCCGCTCAAAGTTCTGGAAAATCTCAAAGATTGAATCATATCCCTGCCCCGCCAGGCCATCTTGGATGGCCAGCTCTGCCACGATTTCTAGCAAAAGAAAAAGCGCTACTGCGCAGCTCACGTGCGCGAGTGTGTGCACGGAGGCAATAATGAGCTGCCGCAGCGTGCCGTGATGTTGGTCTGCAAAGCAAAACGATGTCACATACACGATCAGCGTCACCACGAGCGAAACGTAAGCCTCGGAAAACAGTTCTCCAAAAATGAGAACCATCTCGTACCCAAAAGCCTTAAGACCCTCGGGGTAAAAGTGTGGAGCGTTCATGATGCGATCAAGATTGCATCGCGGAAAGAAGCTGCACACAATGAGGAAATATACCGTCGAACCCACAATGTCAAACCGCCAATTTTGCATCCGAAAGCCTTGGCCCAGGTTCCTCATTCCCACCATTCGCGACTCCGAAAATGACGGGTACGCTTTCTCAAGCTTGTAATAGGCAGCCATCTCCTTGTAGCGCTCCGGAAAGGTATGCGTCGGATGCAAAAAGGCACCGCCGCCGCCCGAAGTGACGAGAAACGGAGCCGCGCCCGCGCGCAACGCTGAATACGAGAGAGGCTGCTCCGCATTGTATCGCATGTAGTTGTGCACGTCACCGGCGATACGCATCGCCACTCGCCCGCGAAGGTGTCTGCGCACGAGCTGCTTCAAATTTTTGGAGGTTCGCGAAATCGGCTTGTCTTCCGGATGCGGGTCGTTCAAGTACGCATCGAGCAGCCACGTCGGCTCGTGCGAGCATAAAATGACTTGGTCGTTCTCACCGAGACAACGGTGCGCCACCGAAGCAAAGTACTGATACTGCAGACCATCAATATCGTCCTCAAGGGCAAAATCGAGGCCAAAGGCCCACCATCCGTGCGGCAGCTTGAGTGCAAAGTAGGACTTGGACTGCGGCATGCGCCAGCCCCCAATCCAGTCCCGATAGCAAATACATTGCATGAAGGTATCAAGGCCGTCGAACCAATCATGGTTGCCCGGAATGGCATACGCGCAAGGTGGACCCTGCCATACTTTGGCGCCTTCTTCCTTTGCCTCCTCGCCGCTGTTGACTCGGTTTTCTTTCCTATTGGATTTCGCGATCTTCTTGCGCGCTGTTTTCTTGCTGCCGGGGCCTTTGCTCTCGTCCTCGCTTTCCTCGTCTTCGCCGTTCGAGGTGTTGCCGTCGTTGCTGAAGACACTGCTCCCTCCCGTGAAAAGAGAGCGCGATGATCCCGTCGTCCGCACCGAGTCCATCTCGGTGTAGTCGGGGTCGGTAAAGTCGCCGACTTTAAAAACTTCGCTCATTTGTGGTCGCAGCCCTGGAGGACCGCTCATCGGAGACCCAGCTTTCGAGGATCCCGCCGAGGACGGCGTCTTGACGCCATGCAAGAGATTGCTGTTCGACATGGAGCGATCACGCGGCATACGCCCGAGGGGCATAGAGTATCTCGTATTGTCTAGATGACGCATACTGAGCATGCTAAAGCGCGTGGACGTTTCAGCGGTCGAAGCGTCGTGGACGTTCTTGGCCAGAGAGATATCGTCGCGATGATAGGAAGGCGGGGGTTCCATTGCGTACTCAAAGGGCTGAAAGAGACGGCTCGCGTACTCTTGGCGAGACGGCGTGGGGTAAGCGAGGTCTCCGCCCAAAATCAGGAGATCGCCGCGCTTGAGGTTTTTCACAGCAACCTTCTCGTCCTTTTGGGGCCGCCCCGCTGTATGCATTGGCACCGCGAGCGAAGGCTGAGCAACCGCTCGCGCAATAGCGTAGGTCGGGTTGCCTCCGTCGCCAGTGTCAGCAAGCCAATCAAACCACATCTCGTCGAGATCTGCGTAGCGGTCATCCACGAGTGAGTCCGTCACTCCAGTCTCCGCGGTCGAGCCTGCCGCGCTTTGCGGACTTTTGATCGGTCCAGCGGATGCAGAGGCTTCTTTGAATGTAAAAGATTCCTCCTGAATGCTGTCCGGTGTACGCGCGTTGCGCTGATGGGTGCCATTGCGCTCTTGCGGGTTGCATGAGCCATACGCGCCGCCCCGCGAGTTCAAGGGCCCGTCACCGATGGCCGCCTGCATCGTTCGCATGTCGAACCTGCCAAGAAAGAGTTTCATGGAAATGAGCAAGTCAAAGGCAGTCCTTGTCACGGCCAGAGAGTACCATTCAGCCATGGGGCGAAAGTTCGTGGGCGCCGCTTCGCGTCGAGGATTGTGCACGGCGCCCGTGGTCGTGGCTCGCTTCGTTTCATCTTCGTACTCGTCGTCACTACTAAGATCGTCCTGCGCGTCTTCGGCGTCCTTTTCGTCTTCGTAATTGTTGCTTTGGTCGTGACCTGCAATCGGTTGACTCGTCCCCGCTGAGGATGTCGCTCCTCGTAGGCCACCGGAAGTTCTCGCCTGCGCCCTGGCCTCCTCCTCGCGGCGACGTCTCACCGCTCGACGCTGGAGGGACTGATTGATGCGCTTCGTTCGGCGGAGTGTGTAGTAGGTGGCCCAAATGGCGACGCCGCTGAGCCAGAGAAGGCCCACGGGGCTCTCGAGCAGGGAGAATTGGCCAAGGTTGACGCCCAGAACCTTGATATGAAACGTCCCATCCTCGCCGACCTTGCCCCAGAGCTCGTCTAGTTCGGGCATGAGGCGCATGCAGACAAGTTCGCTCAGGTCCTGCGTGTAGCTTGGGCGGCACGAGGTTGAGGTGGTCTGTCCTGCTTCGGATTCGTCCGAGGTAGCCTCGTTCACGTCGGCCCCAGGCACGAGCATCGCGAGCGTAGACTGCTTCGCCGTAGACCCCTTGATGGATCCTTCGTCGACAATAATGCAGCTCGTGTCTGGCACGGTGCCGCAATAGGCAAAAACGAGGCTGACGGTAGCGGAGAGAAGGATGCTGCCCTTGAGAATCGCCTTGAAGGATCGAACGGAGCGCAGACCGGGGACCCAGAGCGTTTTGGCGAGCTTGGGAAAGCAAATGCCCAGCGCCCAGCACACGAGATGGTGCAGCATCGTAAAAGCAGCGAGCGTCACGTGCGTCACGACAAGAAGCAGAATAAAGAGCGAGATGAAGGGTACGCTCGGGTGATCCTCCATTTCTACAGAACTAGCCATGGGCATGTGCAGCATGGCCGCAGAGAAGAGCCACACGATGAGGGACAGTCGCAGATCCGTGTACACGCTTCTCTTGCCCCGCAAGAGCGGGGCCATCGCTTCGTACGAGAAGAGCATGAGCCCGAGCAGGATGGCGAGCCATCGGATCGACTGTCCCTCCTTGGACTCGCTCGCATCCTCCTGTACGCCCTGCACTTGGCGCAGCCTCTCCTCGAACCAGCGCACCACGCGGTCTTTAACGTCCGCCATCTCGTCGGCCCGCCCGACTCCCAAACCGACGACACCACCCAGCTATCCCCTCCGCCGCCTCCTCTCCGTCGACCTTCCCCTCCTGCTCAGCCCTGGCAGGCCCGCTCGCTCGCTCGCTCGCTCGCTCGCTCGCGCGCTCGGGATCTGCTTTGGCCTCCGCCTTTGCTTCGCTTTCTCGCTGCTCTTGTTGTTAGCAGCTGCAAGCAAGCACACAAGCAAGCAGGCAGGCGAGCAAGTTAGGGTCTCTTCCTCGGGTCCGAGACGCCCCTCCCCGAACGGACGCGCCTCTCCGCGCGAGCCGCTGCCGGTCGAGTCGCGGCTCGAGCGGCGCCGCGGCCCTGCCCGCGCGCGGGCGCGGCCTGCCTGCCTGCCTGCCTGCCTGCCTGCCTGCCTGCCTGCAGCTGCTGCCTCGCGGCCGCCGCCACCGGGCAGAGACTCACGATCGCGGACTGCTTCCTCATCGCGCTCGCCGTGGAAGACGGGCGCGCGGTTGATTGATGTGCAGCAGTGCAGCAGTGCAGCCGTGGCAGGTGCGCCGCATCTTCGCGGCAAGGAGGAGGAGGAAGAGGGCGGGCGGCCAAGCAGGGGCGGCGGGACTCGCGCAGACATGGGTGAGGCCGCGGCTGGCCGCGGCCGCACCCAGCAGCGTCATGCGGGCTCGAAGTCGGGGGCCGCCAGATGCTGACTGACGCTGCAGAGGACTCGCGGCGGGCTTTGGCCTTGGGGAGAGCCCGCGGGAGGGGGGAGACGAGAGTTACGCGGATGCGATGGGTCGCTGCCACGGGCGACAGCGAGTGCTTGCTGCCTGCCATGGCTGCTCTTTTGACGGGTTGACTGTCTCCAGGACCAGGCTTCCAAATGTCACTGAAGTCAGCCTCAGCCTCAGCTGCAGTCAGCACCTCATGTCAAGATGAAAACGAATAATGAAATTGATGATGATCGATAAAAGAAAAGAGAAAGAAACTGCTGGCAAAGTCCAAGTCCGTGAACCGCATGTCCGCCAGTCAGTACATTGGTTAGTCCTGGAGACCATGCTTTTGCCTCGCAAGGCGAATAAGAGTGCGGTGGTCGACGAGCTCCACGTCGGGCGCCTGCGCAGCCAGAGCAGCAGCGTACTTGTCGAAAATAAGAGGATTGATGCCCCAGGAAATGTCGTAAATGAAGTTGAGGCTGCCCGCAGGTTGCTGGGCCACAAGTCGAACCATATCGTCAATCTTGAGGCCCTTGCCATTATTGGAGTCCTTTCCAGAAATATCGTTCCAACGCGTCAGCTCGCTAAAGAGCACGACACCGCGCGTGGGATCCGCCGGGTCTCTGTAGACCTGATCGCTCTTGTAGCCCAGTTTGACAAAGGGCGTCTTCTCATTGGGACTCAGCAGCCACGGTGCCGCAGACCAGAACACAGCCTTGATCGGAGTCCCAATGAATGAGCGAATGTACTCACGGTGCTGCGAGCTCAGAAAATTGAAAAAGAAATCCCACACAATTGTTGCTTCGATCCCCAGGTTCGAGGCAACCTCAACGGTGTGGTCACGATGCTCCGAGAGGCCCTGCTTGTCCACCGCAGCCGCGGGGTAGAAATACGTGGCACCCGAGGGCGGCAAGATGAAACTGTCGGCGCCCTGCACGCTCTCCGCGATTTTGTACATGGTGCGAATGGCCGCTGCCACTGTCTGCGTTTGCCCCGACACCGTCCAGGCGCGCGGAGGGCATGGCGTCGTGCGCTTCGGGTCCGTGCACACCTTGCGACGCTTTTCGAGATTGTCCGTCGACTTGGCGAGCAAGGAAAGATTGTCGCCATCGCTCACCACGTGCGCAACGTACACCTTGGAGGCATTAAACTGGAGCGCGCCGTCCTGCGGCGGCTTTTGCTGCAGGGTCTGGGTCGTGTTAATCTGAACTGTCGCCTCCGCGCGTTGCACGGCAATGAGAAACGACAGTGAGTCTGCAATATCGCTCGCCGCCACGCCCATCGTCTTGTCTCTCGTGCAAAATCCCGTACTCTCGTACATTCCAGCACTGTACCCGTACATGGTGAGCGGCGTGACAGACTCATCCCAGTAGCCGGAAGAGGTCAGATCAAGAAAGGGTTTGAGACCGTTCCGGCGCGCCACGAGCTCTGCCAGCGCCTTGAAGGGGGCAAGATTGTACTCGGTGCACTTCGCAGCAATGTTTGACACAAAGACTGCCACTGTACGTTCCATCACGATGAACGGCATGAGTTTGGTCTGAGGCGGCCGGTACGTGATTTTGTGCTTGTTCGACAGCGGAACGAGATGTTCGAGCGTCCACTGCGTCGCGGCAGCATCGGTGCGGAAAAAGCCGCCAGGAAGGCTTGCCGTGCGGTTCTCGCGAAAGTCAAAGGCCACGGGCAGAGCCTCGACATCTTGGCTCAGGGGTTCGAGCGCAGGGTCGCCGTCTGCGACGGGCAGCAGGTCATGAATGCCTGCTGCGCTCAACGCGAGGTTCTCGCCGATTGTATCGCTCCTGTCAAAGAGCACGCGGCCCTTGAATAGTTTTTCCTGCAGTCCCCGCTTCACAAACTCGCTCTGCTCCACCTTGGCGATCTTGTACCCTAGCTTTTGCGGCCAGTACGGCAGGCAGTCTGCCACAGGTCCTTTGCGATTCATCAAGCCGACCGTCGCCCCCACCGACGGCGCGTACAAGCAATCGGCGATAAGCACGACATTTTCCTCGGAAACGAGACCGACCTCTTCGTCGGAGGACTCCTCCACGCTGACGCCCGGCACGCTCCCGCCTCCCACGAGTCGCCCTCGCGGTCCTGCGCACGCCGCGAGCGCCGTCGCGCCCAGCACCAGGCACGCGAGCGCGGCCCTTTTCCGCGGCCGCGCGCCCTTTTCCGCGTGCGCATCTCGCTGCGGCCTCGCCGTCGCCATTTCCTCGCCCCCGTGCTTTTCCTGCCTCTGCCGCGTCTCGTGCGCGCGGGCGAGCGAGCGAGCAGGCACGGGGCTGATCGATCGATCGAGCGATCGATCGATCGATTGATCAATCCGTCAGTCTGGCCGATCGATTGCTGTTTGCTTGCTCTGTGCTCGTCTCACTCGGGCTTGATTGCATCGTCCCTTTTCCGGATCTATCTTTAGCGCAGGCCGAGGCAGGTTCTTGACCCAAGTATACTGGCCGACGGGCCAGCTCCGGGCGGCAAGACACACGATAAGAGCACGCGCGGTGGGACGCGCGTACGCGTATGCGAGACGTCTCGCAGCGCAAGGCTCGCCGCCGCTACAGCTAGCTATGGTTATCTAGCGGCAGGCTGGCCGGCGGGTGGAGGAGAGAAGGGTCTCGACAGGACTGCTTGATACAGGGAGAGAAAAGGGCCGGCCTGGGACGACCGTTGCCGAGGGCCTTTCTTCTGCAGTCACTGACACTGGCAGTGAGTTGCGCGGCCTGTTCATTACGCTATCCGGCGGGCGCTGGAGACGCGGCAGGGACGAGGACCTCGTCAATCTTGAGCAGCAGTCCCGGACGGGCAGCACGCTGTGTCTTTGCGTTACTTTCGGTCTGTCTGTCCGTCTGTCTGCCTGTCTGCCTGTGCGTTGAGCAGCAAACATGGCGTCACGCTGGGACGCGCACGCGAGCGCGCAAAGAGTGCAGCTTGTGCAAGAAATTGTCAAGGAGTTCGCAGCACAGGATGGGGAAGCGGACGTCGCAATGCTTGTGGTGCCTGGCATGGACGGTCGCTACAATACCAATGCGCAGCGATTACTCAAGTATTTGCTCCTGGGCGCCAGCGGGGAGACCTTGCTCGAACCTACAATTGATGCCAGCGATGAAGACCTCGAGGATTGTTTCTTTGTCATTGGCGTCGACAACACACAAGTCTTTTACAACACAAATGCAGCAGCCAAGGTGGCACCCCTCGTGGGTCTCTGGCCCAATGTCAAAGAGTACCATCTTTTGCCAGGCGAAGACAAAGGCGATTCCGCACGCGCCGAGCGCTACAAAATCTCCGCTCTTGTTGACATGCTACGAGATTACCGAATCGTCATTATGCCAACTCAGAGTGAACAAGAGGACAACCACGAAATGTGGCCCCTCGTTCAAGCCTATGGCCTCGACGAGTTCGGAACCGGCGGATTTCTGTCCGCGGTGCACCAGATTGCCTTTGCTGGGCCCGCGCTGCTCTCGCTGTGGAGCCATCTTGATGCCCACGCTCTCGCCGCTTCGCGCCAAATCCCGCGCAGTTTGCTAAAGCATTGGACAGCGAGCACAAGACTCATGGCCAAACAAGTGCGTGAAACGGGACAAGTCGCGCTTCACGAGGCATTCGAGCCGCTCGTTGGCTTTTATGAGTTTGGCAGCATTCGTTGCCCAGATACGTGCACCAAAAGCGCCAGCGCACAAGGTGCTCTCGTCCATAAGCTGACCCACGCCAGCGGCGTGGCGTTTCTGGTCCGTGGTCAGGACGCTGCGTCGGGCATCCGCTTCGCTCGTACATTTTTCGTGGACGCTCAGCAGTCTCGAGGGACGCTTTGTCTCGTGACAAAGATGCGCGTCCTTACGCAAGTTTATATGGCGCTGGCGATGCGTCTTCATGAACGCCCAAACTCAGACGCTACGTGCAGTATTCTTGGGGATTTATCGCGCTCGCGCGCGATCCGTCGCCTCACTGATCTGGCAACAAAGCTTGCGGCAGAGTTCGCAGCCGCCTTGCATGTCGACATTGCAGATAACCCAATTCGGGTCGACTTGCATTCCTTCGATCTTGCAGGCCAAGATGTGGTCACTGGCCTAGTGATTGGTGCAGACACGTCCGTGCGTGCGCTTCACTATCTAGAGGTGAGCATGGAGATCCCAGGCAGCGAATCTGCAGACGCCCTTTGCCTGGGCGACACCTTCGTCATGGCCAATGGCCCTGTCAGCCCCGCCGAAGTGCTCACCGATGCAATGGACCGTTTTCTGGCATGGAGCACCGAGTCCCAAAATATGGATGCATTGGCCTTGCAGATTGAAAACCTTGGGGCGCCACTCAAGGGGCGACGGCGCACACCGTGCGAGCTCGCTTTTGCCCAGGCGTCAATGAGACAGGCAGGTCTCGTTCTCCAGGGCCACATTCAGTTTTTCGCAAACGGTTTCATCTACGAGCACGCCGCCTTTGGATCGATGGTGCTCAACGTAGCCGCGGCGCCTCGTCAAATCACACAGTGGGCGCAAAGCCCGCCCACATGCGCCATGGCTTCGATTGAAGTCGTCAAAGCGGATGGTGCCGCCCAATCGCCAATGGAAAACCTGACCTTGAATGCATTCCTCGGCGTCGATGCTAGCGCTCTCGGCTTGCTTGTCTTCGAACAAAGTGAGCTCAGTGACGCTCTGCATACGTGGCGTGAAAAGCTGAATATGTTAACATTTGCCATGGAAGATCTCGAGTCCGCATCTGAAGTGGCGCACAGTTTTACTGGCTCGAGAATGCACAACTTTTTGCTCGAGGAAACTACGAAACAACACAAAGAGATGGAACTCATTGACGAAGAAAAGGAGGAAAAGAGCTTGAAGAGCGCAAGAGCACCGGTCATTGTGGTCACGGGGCCTCCTGGGGGCGGCAAAGAGGCTTTCGCGACGATATTATCGCAGCAAGTCGATGGCATTCTTGTGGAGAACGACCCGTTTGTTTTCGGCAATAGCTTTGAGCCTGCGCGCTTTCGCAAAATGGTTGCCAAGGCTGAAAAGACCCGGGCAAGTGACGATATGCGACCACTTGTTCTCATTACGCCAGGAGATACCTCACCGAGCATGCTCCTTGAAACGGGAGTGGTTGAGGTCAAAGAGAACATCATTTCAGCTGTAGCGGTTATCTCGGCACGGTATTCGTACGCTGACGCTCGCAAGACTAACCTATTGCCAGGCGTTCAGGCGCAGATTTCCTCTTCTGATCTTGTGCATAGCGTTGTGCTCACTGGTACAAGTCTCGTCTCGGAGGCTGAATCCGACAGGCTACAGGCACGTCTCCGTTTATGGAATCCGCGGGCCGAGCTCTTTTGCATTGACGGTCCCTGTGTGCCCCGGGGAGCCAATGTCAGTGTGCCCAATCCGCTGTGGGACCATCTCAATGCACTACTTTCAGGAGGAAGAAGATCAGAAGTCCCCCTTCGTATTCAATCGTCTTCGAGCAAGCACCACCACCGCCACTACCACCACCACGAGATTGACGCTGCTGTTGTGTTGTCGAAGAACGCACGATTGGACCGCGATGCTCTTCGAGATCTATTGGGCCGCCTCACTGCTCAAGAAGATACTGAGAAGCTTGCGGGCGCAAGACATGAAAAAGATAAGAATGTAGAGAACGAGCGGCCCAACAACAACACCGCAAGCGCTAAGATTGATGGCAAGGGTGACCATCTATCGGCCCGTGTTATGGCGGTGACAGGTCATGTATGCTTTGATCCTCCATCTGAGGAGATCTGGGCCTTATGCGCGGTTGGCGGTCACGTGTACTTTAGCGCCATGGGCCCCGATGCAAAGGTTTCTGGGTCTTCCCAGTACAAGGTCGGTCTTCTCTTCGAGGGAATGGGTCTGGGCAGTTCCACAAAGGCGCTAGAATCGTTCGTGGCAGCGACTTCAGCTAAACCGCGTCCATTGCTCACGTCTCGAGACATTGAATCCGAAGCGCTGACAGCCATTGAGGCTTCACTTGCCGCAGAACCCCTGCCTGTGGGGACCTGGTTTGATGGGCGCAGTTATATGAACAGCATGGGCAAAATTTTTAAGCACCATCCTTGCTATGAGGAGCGCGTTGACGATTTGCTCGCGACACGGAATGCGCCCATTCGCGAGGCCAACAATCGCTTGCAGAGGCTCGGGCCAAGCGAATTCACCTCATTCTGAGCTCTTCTTTTCTAGCATTTCTAAACTTCGCATCAGGAGGGGTTCGACCAAGACACACTTACAATGTTACACATGTTGCAATATTTTACTAAAGTTGTGTCGTGCCAGCGGAGGCTCGCTTCCGCAATCGCTTGCGGCAAAGAACAGCGACAGAGACTGCGCAGAGACCGAGGAGTAAGAGCCAAACGACGACAATGTACACGAGAACGAAAATGTACAGCTTGTGTGGACATTGGTCTTTGCTTGTTTTTGCGAGGCGTGCCGTGCCAACAATAAACCAGCAGAGCATAACAAAGTGAACAAGACCGAGAACGCTAACGAGGCGGCGGTTGCGCTCGCCTCTTGCGGTAGATGTCGAAAAGGTTGGTGGTGCGATACGATGGCGAAAGAAATTCCGACGAAGACCATTCGTAGTCTGACGAGAGGCTGCACCCTCGGGCACGGTGATGGCTACCAAAAGGGCGGCGGCGACGAGGCCGAGAAGGCCCTGGACGATGACCCAGGTGGCCAAATCTTTTTCGCAATCTTGATGGAACTGTGTAATGCCCAAGTAGAGTGAGTACACACTGAGAGCTACTGCCGCCCCAAGGACGAAGACGCTAAAGGTGACGAAAGCAAGTCTCTGCAAGCTCAAATTTTTGGCGCGAAGCTCGACATCCTCAACGTTTGTTTCGATTTCGGGGCGATTGCTTGCCGCATAATACGCTTGCTGCTGACTCTGTTCGTGCCGTTGTTGCCGTTCCTGATCTAGCTCGAGTTGCTGGCGCTGGTTCTGATGTTGTTGTTGGCGCTGCTGCTGCTGCGCCACAGCGGCAAACTGCTGCGAAGCGTCCGCGAGCTCGGCCTTGCCAGCATCAGGTCCTCCCAACATGGCAGCTCCCTGCGGAACGTTCAAGCTACCTAACGCCTCGCGGCTCGGTCGGGCTGACTCGGGTCGGGTCAAGTCGAGTCGCACGCAAAGCGGCAGCAGCGCGAGCCCTTCTCAGCCCGCGACGCGCCGCACACCTGGCGGGTGTCCGCGTCGACGTTTTGAGAAAGTTGTGACTTTGGATTTTTTCTTTTGAGCCTCTGAGTTGAGTTCGATTGAGTTCGAGTTCAAGTTCGAGCTGACTTGTAGCCAAGGCAATGGTTCGAGAGCGCTGGGCAGCAGCCAGTAGAGCTCCGAGTCAGATGTGCGAAGCCTGATCTTACTAACATCACCTTTTTTGAGAACGTATCAAGTCTGAGCCTGAACGGGGGGGGGGGGGGGGGTTGTCTGCAAACGAAAAGCCAACCAAATCTATTTTCATGAAGGTATAATGAGTGTAATGCTGAGGGATGCGGGGAAGGAGACGATCGATTAACACAAGTTGCAGCAATGGTCAAACTTTCTCTTGAAAGAGATTTAGTAAGCGCGCTCAGCAACAGGGACCGCCTCGACGACGCCCGAAGACCCGCCTTTCGAAAAGCCGAGACTACTTTCCGAGGAACTCTGGGCGCAAACATAGTAGATAATTCCCGCGGCGATGCCAATAACCAAAATCACCAAAAGACAGATGAGGCTGACAACGAGCGGCGTGGTCCACCTGCAAGTAAGATCGCAGGCGCCCCATCCATAGTATTCCTGGTAGTAGTCGAACTCGTCGCAAAGAATGAGCTTGCACGGGAAACTCGAGCACTCATACATGGCATCAAAAATCTCAGAGGCGCGGTTGCAGCTGCCGATGATGATGGTTCCACTGCTGATCTTTTGGTTCACACATGAGTTGCTGTCCGCGACCTGCGCAAATAGGTCATCGCGGCACTCCTCCGACGTCTCAAGCGCTCTTGCCCTAAGCGGCGTGGCGGCCATGCTCATTTCCTCATTCGCCGCCACATGGACTGCGAAGAAGGCCGCCACGAGGGCAAAGGCGAGCGCGAGCCGCCGGAACATCATGCTTGTACGCGCGGGCGCCTGCCAGGCCGACGCTCTCGCCGCGCCTTTTGCTCTGCCTTGCCTTTGCTTTGGCGTTTGTGCGTGCAAAAGGTACGGGGTTCAGGGTCTGCTATGCACGACCGCGGCACGCGCTGGAAACTCCCCTTCGCCTTGACCCAATAGCTATAGCTAGCTAGTAGCCTTTTAGGGGAAAGGGGGAAAGGTTCAGCGTAAGACGGACGGACGCACGCACGCACGCACGCACGCACGCACGGACGCAACTACGCACTGGATCAGGGACCACGTGCCATTGTATACATGCACACGCCTGCGCGCGCGCGCGTGAAAAATGTCGTCGGAGTAGAAGTCCTGCGTAGCGAAGCGTAGCAAAGTGTAGTATTCTACATTGTTGGACAGAACAATCTCGGCCTCGCTCACTTGGTTTCGGTGGACTGCGTCGCCCAAGATGTGTGTGCGTGGTTACTGTTGCTCTCGTCGTAAGCCTGCATTCGAGGATTGATCTTTGCATGCGGATCTTTGATCGAGATTTCTCGACGGACGCCAGCATACACAATAAAGAGACAGATGACGTGCACCTGGAAGTCAATAGTGGAGATGTAAATGCCCGTTGTGGGGTCAATGAGAAGCTGCGCTGTCGTCAGAATTGTAGAGAAAAGGGGAGCTCCGGAAATAACGAGCACGCGGCGGATCGCTTCGCGCGAGGCTGATCCTTGCAGCACCGGCGACTGGTAGTACATATACAAAAGCATGCTAAAGGTAAAGAGGTCCTGCGCGAAGAACATGATCTCGTCCAAAATTACCCAGAGACCCTCGCCGAAATCCACAGCACATTGACCGGACTCGTCCAAGTAGCTCCGATAATTTACGATAGCTTTCCCTAAATTGAGTACAAAAGTCATCACTAAATAAAGCTGGACACCGTAAATGACGAGCCGGTTGTTCCAAGATGAGTCTTGAAGTCCTTCCACGGCGAGCTCCGCACGGAACGTGTACAAATAGCCCACCAAAACTTTTGCGCCGTAGTAAGCCAAGGCGAGAAGGTTGATAAAGACACCGCAGAGCTCCACTCGATAAATGAGGAGCATCATTGACACAGCGTTCAAGATAGGTAAGAGTGCCAGCATGATGCCAATGCGCCAGCGCTCTTTTCTTGAGCGAACACCACGAACTGTGCCGACGACATCTGGCGCCAACACGAACATGATGAAAAACCCAAAGAGTCGAAGCCAAGTGACTTCATCCATTTTCGCTGGCGCTCAGCGAGCGCGGGCGCCTGGTGCCTGAGCCTGGTGCCCGCGCCTGGTGCCTGCGCCTGAGCCTGCGCGAGCGACTATGTTTTGCTCTGACGAATCAGAATGTATACTGCAATGCATGCAAAAAGGAAAGCAAGCGAGAGAGAAAGAATGAAGCGCCCAGCTTGCGTCGAAGCTGCCGATTTCCAAGACGCCAGAATCCGTTGACGCAATCTTACATCTGATCCTGTCAGTTCGCGACCGGAAGACGGAAGAATTGCCTTACCGCAGCCGAGCGGGCCCCGGGACCAAGTAGCCAGTAAGCCAGCCAGCCATCGAGTCACAGCCAACCGCCCAAGTATATCACCCATGGTTGCGATTGAGAGAACCGTTACAAACTTCCTGGACTCGGACTCTGGTCGGATTCGCTCGCATGCGTCCGCGCATGCACGGAAAAGAAAGAGCACATTGAGGCGGGTGCTCGTGACTCTCAAGATAGTGAGTGCTCTTCCCGCGCGGCTGCTGCGTAGCCCGTGTCCTTCGCTCCGCTCCCGATCCGCGTAGTGCACGCCCTGTATGGGTGTGTAATCGAGCAGAAGGAAAAATGTCTTCACCATCAGTCCGTGGACTTGGATCGATGGAACCACACAGCTGAGCCTAGTTTGCGTGGCGGGCCCGGGCGTCCAAATGCAACGGATCATTCTCCAGCACAATTTTCCTTGAGGTATGCCAGGGAAATTACACGCAAGGAGGCACGAAGAAACATTGGCAAAAGAAGAAGAAGAAGACGAAGAAGAAGAAGAAGAAGAAGAAGCAAAAACTTATGCGAAGACGCGCGGAGAGCGTCTTCCGCATTCCAGCAAGCGGCCAGCTCCTGATCACGCGCAAAAGAGAGGCATCATGGAGGCCGCGTTTTGGACGCGCGTAATGGGGTTCGTCATTTGCATGGCGCTGTCGCTGGACGTTCGTCGCACGGTGGAAGCGATTCCAGTCCGTCGCACGCGTCTCATGGTCGGCGGTATCGTGGTTGCATTGCAGGCTATGAATATTTTGTCCATCCTCACGGAAATATTTGCCGCTCTCATTTGTCCTGTGGTAATCCAGCTGTTCGGGTTAGCGTATTACGGTGCAAAGTGCATGACTGCTTTCATGTGTGCAATTCGCGTGGAGCTCGCGACGGCGACTTTGATGAACGGAAAACGTACCGCAAGGCTTGTCACTCGAGCTCTCAAGTTGTTTGTCACGATAACCTTTATTCTCAATATGGGAAAAGCCCTTTTCGTGTACCGTAGCTTTGAGACCGAGGCAGGTTGCGCTGTTGACTTTGGCGGCGGGATCTGGCCGATATTGGACGACATTTGTTTTATGACGCTCGACTTGGCAACCTTCATCGGCTTGTTGCTTCATTATCGTACGATGAATTCGATCACACAGACGGCAAAGAATCACACGATCATTTCGGATGCCGTTTTCCGTATCTTGTGGATTTCAGTCATTCCCTTACTTTCGACTTTGTCAATTACCATTCAAGTGCTCTTAGATCCGAGCACAGCATACTTTGTGGGAGCTATGGATTTCCAAGTGCACATGATTTGCATGTACCTAGTATACTCGTGGCGAAGGCAATCGTGCGAACTGCGATCGTCGCTTTATCGCGGAGGGGCGCCCTCTAAACGCATACTTTCCGGTGCTCTTCCCTCTGCTCGCCGCAGTCCAACTTGAACTAGGCGATGCTAATAGGAGCAGCGAACTTCACGTTTAGAATCGGAGGGGGAAACCCTGTTGTTCGCTGGTGACGACGACAAGTCTTTCTTATTTACAGTTCGGGGCAGTGCCAGCTCCCCCTGCTGAGCCCTCGTTATTCTTCGATTATCCTCGTGTGTATAGGCCTACTACAAGTTGTCGCGTCGCAAGGGACACAAAAAGGAAAAAACAAAAAAGTGGACGCACGCCCGTCTTTCAAAGCGGACCCACGGGGTTTCTAGCTGCAGACCGCACTGGTCGCGATCGATCGGCACCGCCGCCGCTGCATATCGAAGATTCTGACTGACTGGTGTCGTACGTGGCGCGACGCGCCGCATCTCATCGATCAACCAAACAATTCCACTTCCTTTGCAAGGGTGGAGCCGGCTGCTGCTGCTGCTGCTGCTGTTGCTGCAGTGTGACTCGAAATGCACACACGCTCGCTGATGGTGTACGCACCTTTCATCTTCATCACCTTTCTTTCACGGTTTATCGAGGTCCACTGCAGCAGCACTCGCGCGGCTCTGGCCAAATGCCACGTGCTCGCGCGCTGACAGACCCGCTTCGGCACGGCAAAATCCCGGGCGAGCGGCTGAGAGCGACCGTGGCCGCACTTGCGGTCGCCGTCGAGGTTGAGAGTGCCACCGCCGCAAGCGCGCGTGTGCGGGTCTGCCTGCCGTGTGACGCGGAGGCCGGCCACGATGGCGGCAGCGTGCAGCCCTTTCGTTGAGCTCGTGCACAAGCCCTTGCTCGTGGACTCGTTTCTCGGCGGCGTCGCCAGCGGACGCGAGTGCTCTGGCAGAGGGTCGTGCGTGAACCAGTCGTGCGTCTGCGACGCGGGATGGACTGGCGCCTCGGACATCTTCGACACCGAGGGACTGGACTGTCAAATACATACCTTGAGCCTCCAGTTGCTCTGGGCTGCAGCGGCCTTGGCAGCCCTCGCGCTCTGGGCAAGTTCGGTTCCGCGGGTTATCTCGCGCGTTCGCCAATGTATGGTCGCACGGTCGCGACGAAAAGCGAAGAGTCTTCCGGCAAGGTTTCTCCTGCGCGATCCCGCCATGTTGAGCATCGTGTCCTTTCACGTGATCTGCTTTCCATGGGCTGTAGTATATATGCTTCTCAAGCTCTCTCGCCCCGGAGACAGACTTGGGACAGACCTTGGGGTCTCGTTGTGTTTCATTATTGTCCACGTGGGCTTCTTCGTGACCGTATTTTTCGTCCAGCCCTTTCTCCTCGTCTCGCTGCTGTCGACAAGTCGCAGTTTGAAAACCCTCATCCCGATAACCTTCGCATTCTCCCTTTTTAACCTGCTGCTCACAGTCGGAGCGGCTTCCATGCCGATTGTGCTCGTGGCTCTTGGCGAGTCAGGTGCAACTGACACGGCACACGATCTCTTTCTCAGCTACAGTGTGGCCAACGCCGTCGCATACTTTAGCTACTGCCTGCAGGCTTGTTTCATTATATTGCGCGTCAACAAGCTTCTCGGTGGCGAGGCGGGCCGGCGAGACTCTAGGACCGAGACTCTCCGTCGCGCAATTACTGGCTTCGAGCGTCAGGCGGTGGCCTTTACCTTACTCCTCTCTATGTTCTACTCCTCTTTTGCGATCGCCCCCTGGCTTCACAACAAGGTCGATTATATCATTCCTGTCGCCTGGGTACTGGCGACAGCAGAGTGGAAACACGTGACTCTCACGCTGGCTCCCCGCGTGCAGCAGGTCACCCTCGTCGAGCTTGCTCCCCGTGCCAAGGGCAAACCGCAAAATGCTGCTGTGGGCGTTGATGAAAATCGCGTGGCGCCCGCGGGCCCCAACGATCCGCTTGGGTCGCATGATTGGGGCACAGAAATGGACACCATGCAAGATCACCACTCTCAGCTCCAGCAGCAGGACGAGGACGAGGACGAGAGGGAGGGAGGCAAGCCCTCACTCCCATGACAATGCCGAAAGCAGGGGGGTTCTCACTGTCCATACCACGTTGCGGGACGCAGTGACACGTTGCGGAATGTAGGATTAGCTTTCGGGGGGGGGGGGGGGAGCGCGACGCCATGCTATATGAAAATTTATTGAAAAGATGGATGCAGATCCGAACGATGGGATCCGAACGTAAAAAGAGACAAATTTCTCGATGTTTTTTTTTTTATTTTAACACGGAGTTCGCGAGTAAAGTACGTGATCGTCTCCTCATAATCGAAGGCCTCCTGGGCATCAGACCCATCCGGCTTTGCCTCGATCGGCGCGCGGCCGCGGCAGCGTGCGCGCGACCCCGGGGGAGGACGCCGGCCGGGAGCGCGCGGGCGTGCGGGGTGTCCCTGCAAAATTGCTTCGGCCCGGCAAAGACCTAATCAGCAGCTAATCATCAGGAAGCATCTTAGGGAACAAGCAGGCAGAACCGGGACCTGCGAGCCCCTGAGCGTCCGTGCGGGCCTTGCGGGGGCGTAGAAGGCGCGACAAGGCCGGTGGGCGAGCCGCATGAGCGGAGTAGAANCTGGGCAGCAAGGCCCGTACACCCGCGGCGGCACCGCGAGCCCGCCGCACCCCTGCGATCCCCGTCTGCTCCCGCCGTTAGGCGCGCCGCCCTCCCCCTTCTGCTCCGCCCTTCACGCGCCCGCCTGCCCATATATTATATAGGGCGCCCCGGGGCGCCCGCGGTCTAACTTTGCAACGAGTTGACTTTGCAGACCAAGACTGCGGCAATCGACGTTTCTCGCCGGTGGGCGAACGGTCGACCAACCGATTCGAAAAAAAAATCAAAGCCGGAGGGGTCTAGGTGCCGATTGGCCTTCGCAAAATCATGTATTTCTCTCGTGGACTCCGTGTTAATTAATTTTAATTAAAAAAAAAGATGATTGTTTGTGCTGGGAGCCCGAGGAGGGTGAAAGGGATGGTATTATTCCTCGTTTAGAAAGGACACGCCGTCATAGGAAACCCTCTTTGAGCTGCTTGCTCGCCCGAGCGTTCGAATCTCCAGCTAGTCACGCCTTGAGTTGCCCGCGAAAGTACTCGGTACAAAGCTTGATTCCGGCCTCGACGCACTTGTGAACAGTCTCGTCCTTGACGTCGCCGTGCGTCATGAATCCATGGTTCACGAGGTCAAAGATTTCATAGGTAGCCTTGTCGGCAGGGATGGGACCGCCCGGCCGGACAAGCTCCGGGTCGTCCTTGCTGGGGCAGACCAGCTGCGGAAGTTTGATGCCAGCGGCCAAGGTCTCCGGGGACCCACCGTGGACCTGCTCGATGCCCAGCGATGGATGGAAGTTTGCGCCGGCCTTGATGCGAGGATCCGCCAGGCGAGTGCTTTCTTGAAAAACCATCCAAGCTCCATAGCAAAAGCCGAGCAGCCCGATAGAGTCGACCTCCTCCGGCTTGAGCCAGGCGTACACCTTGTCAAGGTCGGCCTGAAGGTCCTTGAGTGGGTGCCGCTTGATAAATTCCATCATTGCAGGGGTTCCGACCTGGTCATGCCCGAGCTTGTCGTCGCGGAAAAAGTCCGGGCCAACCACCGTGCAGCCTAGGCCCTCCGCAATGGTATCGGCGACGCCAACATGGCGGCCCGTAGCGATGCCAAAGATATCGTTCAGGAGAATCACCGCGCGCTTCGAGGTTTCGCCGCTTTTGGGCTTGACCACGTACGCGCGGAGCCCTTCTGCGATCTCCTCAAAGGCTCCCTGCGCCTCGTGCTCCGAAGGTCCCACGAGCGCCGGCACGCGTGTCGGCGGGCAGCACGCGGTCTCCGCCTTGGGCTCCGTGTTCGACGCCATCCTCTCCGCTCCTGCTCCTGCTCCTGCTCCTGCTCCTGCTCCTGCTCCTGCTCGCGCTTCTGATCCTGCTTCTGTCCGTGCTCGTGCTTCTCTGCTCGTGCTCGTGCTCGGATTGCCGGCGATGCTGCTTTGCTTGCTGCTCTGCTGGCTGCTTTGCTTGCTCCGCTTCATGACCTTCTCCAGGTCGCCCTGAATCATTCGATCGTTCAGGCGGACCTGCGACGCCCGGCCTCTGTCCCCTCTGCGGCGGCCGCGCCCCGGATCCTCGCCCTCGGCGCCTGCCGCTCCCGAGCGAACGCCCCGCTGCCCGGCCGCGTCAGCGTGCCGCCCGCGCTCTCGCCCGCCCCCAGCCGGCCGGCCGGCCGTTCCTCGTCGCTCTCGCGCGCGACACAAACGCGCCGGGCTGCGACGATGCTGTGCTCGGCGGCGGGCGCGGCAGCGGCAGCGGGCGAGAGCGCGGGTGCCGCCGCGGCGTGTACGCTCGCTTCCGCCCAATGGATGGAGTGGAGAGACGCCGAGGAGGTGTCCCCCGACCCTCCCTGCGCGTTTGCGGGAGGGCAGGAGGGAAGGGGAAACGGCTGCGTGCGTAACGGGAGGATTTGGCGGTTACGAGAGCGGGCGGTTTCAATGACGTATCTTGGCCGCGGCTGCGACGCAGACACAGAGACACACAGAGAGAGAGAGAGAAAGAGGCGCGGCGACTCGCGGCGGCGGAGGCGCGGGCAGACCGCACTGCACGCGCGGGCACAGCAGCGCCGGCGCCAGCGGAGCGGGGCGAGGCGGAGAGCTGGGTTCGGCGCGCGAGCCTTCGTCGACGACGACACTGCTGGCGACGAGGACGAAGACGAAGACGGCTTCTCCGTTGATCGGCCGCCATGGCGCCCAAGGAGGACGAAGGTGCCAACTTGCTGGACCCCGCCAAGGAGGAGGAAACCGAGAACAGCGGTAATGAGCGTACGGCCCAGGAGCGCGCGGAGGAGGATGCCGCGCTACAGGACATGCTTGCCGAGATCAAGAGCATCAACGATGACCTCATTTCCGGCAACGAGCTGTAAGTTTTTCCATGCCTCTGAGATGGTCGCACAACCATCTCCGTCGGCGAGGGGCGTCGTCGGCCAGTGTGTATGTATACGCGTAATTAGAGACTCACATTGGTTGTCTGTGAAATGGCATACAGCGTGCAAGAATTTGTCAAGCTCATGGAGAAGTCAACAGCACTGCAAAACAAGGTTAAAGCCATTTCGCTGCGGTCGCAACGCGAAATGAAGGCACTCAACGGACGCGTCAAAGCGCTCCCAGAGGAGGAGCAGGTCAAGGCAAGAGGAGCGATCAATGCTCTTGGCAGGAAACTCGAAGGCCTGCGCAAGGTTCGGCCCGAGACGCGGTCCCTTTTCTCGCGCATGATGCTCGGTCGTGTCAACGTCAAGTGTTTTTCTGCGCCGGAGCGCGAGCGCCTCCGGGACGAGTACAACAAGTTCAAGCTCCGAACGAACGCTATCTTTGTCATGTTCCCGCTCGTTGTCCTCCTCTTCCACTACTATCTTCGGCACGAGTGGCTCGACACGCACTGGATCAATATCCTGCATCACCTCTGGCTCATGTACTACTTTGTGTCCCTGGCGCTTCGCGAGAATATCCTCTTGGTGAACGGGAGCGACATTCGCTCGTGGTGGATCTATCACCATTACCTTTCGGCTGCGGGCACAGTGGTCTGGCTCGTCTGGCCGCCGACGGACCTTTACATCAGTTATGTGCCATACGTGACCTATCTCATTTGCTACACCGGTCTCGTGCAGACGATGCAGATCATGTTTTACCGCAAGAGGGACTACGCCAATCGCGCGCTAGGCAAGACTGGTCACATGGACATTTCCTATCCCGAAACGCTCACTGAATTGCCCAAGGAGCTCGTGGTCCTCGTGCCCTTTTTGCTGCTGGGTCACATCTGGCACTTTCTTTTGGGCCTTTCCTTCATCCGCACGCTTTTCACCGAGTGCGACATCTTCAACAAGCACTGGACCGAGTATCGCGAGGAGCTTCAGGTCGCCACCTCAGGCCTGCTCTCGCTCTTTCTCGGCGGCGGAAACTTCATCAGCACTATTCTTACTGTATACAGCAAGACCAACAAGAAGCGTTCTATGATGGCGCGTCAGGCCGATGATGAGAACCTCAAAGGATTTCTTGACATCTCGGAAGCCCAGAAACGCAAGTAAGGAGGTTGTGCTATCCTAAAAAAGATTAAAATAGAGAAAATTGTGGTTGCTAAAACTCACGCTTTGCCGTTGTTTTCTCTCTTGTTTCGTTCTCCACTGAATGAACATGGAAATGGAAATGGGTACTGTAGCCGAGCGGCAGTACATGAGCGCACCCCTGACGCGAACAGAGGAAGAACATGAAGCGTCTTCTTTTCGTAGCCCACATGAACGACTGATTTTCGTAAACAACAATAGTCACCAGTATCTCTCTCCCGTCTCCTATGTTCACGACAGTGAACGAATGTGAGAAGAATATTCTAGGTAACATGAGTAACGAGGCCGAGGGCCTAGGCATTTCTGGTAAACATAAACTAAGAACATTACAGGAGCTTTTCATGGTTTATTAGAGAGATTCGAAAACCCGTCTTCTTCATAAGGCCCCTGCCGGCGAATAAAGGCGGGCTTGATCGCGAACGCGCTCCTTATAAAGATCAGGATCCGTACTGAGCAAATGTGAGGCCTGGCTTTGCGCCGGGTCATCATTATTTGGGTTGTCGAGAAGATCCTGCACGCCAAGAAGAATTTGCTTGAGAGTGATGGATGGTTTCCAGTCGCTGGAGAGAATACTCAGGCACACCCGGCCCGATGGGTAGATGTTTGGATGGAAAATACACGGCGTGAAATAGACCTCGGGGTGTTTCAGCGGATAATCCGTGTCAAAGCGCACCTCGACCATATAGAGACCTCCCTCCCAATCTGTCCCTGGTTTGCCGGGAATACCCGCTTTCCACGTCATGAGGTCCGCGCTGCCATCTGGTTTTTTCGCAGGGCGCGCAAAAAAACCAATCGGATGATCCTTTCTCCATGCGGACCGCTCCGCCTGCGCTCGACCGTGTCACACAAACACACCCGTACGGACACACATGTGCGTCATTTTTTTAGTTGTTTTTTTCCCTCAATCGTCAGCCAACCTAGAGCACATTTTATCGTCTTCATCTCGCCATGCTCTTCTCTGCCTCGTCCTCTTGCTTTTAAAGTTTCTGGACGAACAAGAGAGAGAGAGAGAGAGAGTTTATGTCATCTATGACTTTGCAAGGAGTGCAAGACATGAATGTGATGTTCGATAGCGTTCCAAGCGAACCTACCTTGAGTCTTCCCAGGGCCACTGCAGACATTTTCAAGAGCGCCTTCTCTCTTCTCGTTCGCTCTGCCCTTCTACGTTCCGTCGCAAGTATTCGTTTCCACAGCGGGGATCCAGTTCAACTCCAGCTTCTCCGACGACGAACGACGGACAACGACAGCCCTCCCAGCCCAAGCTCCTATCTCCGCTTCCGCTCAAGCCCGACGCCCCGGGCCAGCGCTGCGTCCACAGCTAGCGAGCGGGCGGGCGAGCGAGCGGGCGCCGCGGTGCGCGTGCTCGCGTGCGTGCTCGCGTCGCGTGACCTCGTCCCGGCGATCGCGTTCTGCTCTCGCGCGTGGTCTCCTCCTCCTTCAAGTTAAGTTAGACCGTGGTTAGTTCGTTCCTTCGTTCGTGGCTGGCGGCGATTTTTCCCGCGGCCCGCGCAAGTGCGCTATCCCCGAAACCCGACTTGCGGCGCGCAGAGCCCGACTGTGCGCGGGCCGGGCGCCGGGCCCCCAAACGGCCGCCCCGGGGCCCCCAAACCGGCCGCGGGTGGCGCGGCAGAACGAAAGCGTCAAAAAGCGCGCGAGCAAAAAGCAAGCCCGGCGGCGCGGCGAGCGAGGCGCGCGGGAGCGAGGGCTGCGCGCGGGAGGAGCGCGGGAGGGAGGGAGGGAGGGAGGCGCGCGGGAGCGGCGGCGCGATGGGCGCGGCGGCGCGGCACACGGTGGAGGACCTGACGCGCATGCGCAAGGAGCTGCGCA
Organism: Aurantiochytrium sp. KH105; assembly: GCA_003116975.1. Classification (NCBI taxonomy): domain Eukaryota; class Bigyra; order Thraustochytrida; family Thraustochytriidae; genus Aurantiochytrium; species Aurantiochytrium sp. KH105. The sequence continues at coordinate 79,810 of BGKB01000036.1, forward strand.
AGAATGAGGGCGACGCGCAGGCGGTGCTGAGGGTCTTCGAGACCCTCGCGGAGACCGCCGTCTCGCGGGAGGCGCTCAAGGCGTCCGGGATCGGCAAGACCGTCGCCAAGCTGGCCAAAGACCCCCGCAAGGAAATCAGCGAAAAGGCCAAGCCGATCCTGGAAAAGTGGAAGGCGCTCGCAAAGCTCGAGCGGTCCTCCTCCGCAGGGTCCATCCCAGCCGAGGACGTCGGCGAGAGCAAGGAAGATAAGGCCTCGCCCGGCGAAGACGCCGCCGCTTCCAAGGAGGACGCTGGAGAGGACAGCGCTGGTGAAAAGGAAGCCCCGCGCCCCGCCGGACCTGGACTCGCAGCGATCTCGCCGCCCGCAGACTCGAAGCGAAAGAAAATCTGCGACCTCATTGCCAAGATCTTCAAGGAGGATGAAGCTGTGTACGGCGAGGACAAGGCCAGACTTGCTGCAGTCCACGTCGAAAGCTCCATGTGCGAGGTCCACGGCGCCAGCACCGAACCCTACAAGTCCATGTACCGCACGCTCAAAGCAAATCTTGGCCGCTTTCCTCAGCTCCGCCACGACATTATCGAGGGCCGCCTCCCCACGAACGAGCTCGTGCGCATGTCCCCCGAGCAAATGCTGCCCAAAGAAAAGAAGGAGGAAAAGGACAAAGAAATGCAGGAGGTTTTTCAGGCCTCGCAGCAGGATTGGCTTGACAAGAACCGCGAGGAGATCATGAAGGCTGCCGGCGTTGATGTCAATGGCGGTCTGTACACGTGCAGTCGCTGCAATTCGAAAAAGACAACGCATTATCAGAAACAGACTCGATCCGCTGATGAGCCAATGACCGTCTTCGTCAGCTGTCTCAGCTGCGGCAAGCGTTGGCGCTGCTAAGCAGCTTCGAATCGATGAATGGCTGGATGGATGGAAAGAAGGATGCACATCTATCGCGCGCTCTTCTCTTTCTGTTCATTCGTTTGTTGTTTCTTCCTTCAGTTGCTCTCCTTTTTTGTTGCTCTGCTCTGTTCTAGTTTGACCTGCTATGCTTCACCTCACCTTTCTTATCACAGCCGACCTCTATTCCTTCTTCTTCTTCTTCTTCTTCTTTTTTCTACATATATAGTGCCCGCCAACGACGACGTTCATAATTTAGGTCTCTTCGCTCCGTTCGACCTATTTCAGTGTGCGGAGTTTCTCAATTGACTAGAACGCGCGCGCGAGCATGCCGAAAGGGATCGCGAGAGTCCGTTGGTCTTTGCTATAATCATTGAAAGCTAACTACGATTCTTGCTTTGTTTGGGTCATTTTGATTTTTATCTTGCCACGACGGTCCATCGTGTTCCTGTGCGAGAAACGTAGCACCCCAAGCGTTGGCGTTTTTACTTGCTGAGAGGATACCCAAAATCACACGGCAAGACTTTCAATCCCAAGTTTGCACTTCATTCTCTTTTATCTTTTTCCTCAAGAGTGGAACAATGGCTGCCTTCACGTCTGTAGCATGGTAGTACCACCATGGTACTAAGAAAAATCACTTTGGTCTTACATACTCCATCAAAAAAATTCTTGCATTCCACCTTTTCTATCTTGCTCATGGAAGAAGTCAGAGCCACGGCTGCGTTCACGTCAACCTAAGAATCGTGCTACCTAAAAAATTGACAAAATGAATACAGCGTCACTTTCTCAGGAATTGACCTAGTTCTGATTTTTTTGTATGTGTGATCGGCCTCGCGTTATGATGACGATGATGATGATGATGATGATGATGATGATGATGATGATGAGGCTGACGCGACACTCGCTGGCGGCTGACGTCTCGCCTCGCAAAGATGACAATCTGAGGCACGGTACACTTTGTGTTGGTCCTCAAACGGTATAACGTTGGTCTCAAACCCCTTTGCGCGCAAATGGTCAAGCACTCCAGGCTCCGCGCGTGCGTTCCGCCCCCACGCCATGACAACGCTGCACCCCGTCGGGGCGGCCAGGTAATCGCACCATCGAGCAATGCCCTCCGAGAGCTCAGAGAGATACATGACTTCGCCAATGAGGATCGTGTCAAAGGCCCCACGCCACGCCTCGACATTCGGCGCTTTGCTCAGATCCAGCGTCGCCGCCATCGCCTTGCCGCTAATGTCGTTTCCAGCAATGTTCTCACGAATCACGGGCAAGCACAGGTCCAGGTCCGTTACCACGGCGCGAGAGGCCCCCATTTTCACCGCAAGCACACCCAGAATCCCAGTTCCCGCGCCAATATCGATGACGCGTTTGCCGTCGATAAGTCGGCCGACTTGGGCGGCCATGCCCAGCCAATGGGCGGCCACTAGACTTCCGTCCCACACGCATGTTCCAATGGCTGTTCTGTTTTGCGCAATATCTGCAGCCACCTCGCGTGGCGTCTCGCCGTCCTCGACCAAGACCTCGCAGCGATACGCCTTCTCGTAGCGCTCCCGGTCAGGCCTGCCCTCGAGTTTCCACGCTGCAAACATGTTCGCCAATCTTTATTTGGCAAGAAAGCAGAAACCTTGTCTCCGCGACAAGTCTGTCGCACACTCACACACGTTATCGCAACCCCCGCGACTCCGTTTCAACGGGTCTCACAATCCCCGCTCCTTGTTCTCCCCGTCGTCGTCCTCCTTATCGTCGTCGTCGTCAATCGCCACAGCACATTGACGACCTCGCCCCGCTCGATCTTCCGCGACCGCCGGCTTCTTCCGGCGCAACGAAGCTCGCCTCGCCGCCTCTTCCTGCCGTCTCTCCTTCCCCGCGCGGGCCTCCTCCTCTCGTCGCCGCGCGGGCCCGCGCAGACCCCGAACTCCTTCTGCAAGAAGTCCCTCTGCGAGGCGCCCTGCGAGACGAGCTCCTCGGGTCCACGCTCTCGCGAATTCGGGTGCCCGCCATGGGCCCCAGAATCGCAGGCCAGCGCTGCGGTGGCAGAGCGGCAAAGGCGCGCGAGGCCGCGGGCGAGCACGCGCGCGACGGCGGGCACGCGCAGCGGGAGCGCGACGGCGAGAGCGAGCGCGAGAGCGAGCGCGAGAGCGAGCGCGAGAGCGAGAGCGAGAGCTCTTCGGCGTCGGCGGACTCGTTCTTGGAGACCGGGCCGGGGGCGAAGAGGTCGATCTTGAAGGACCTCACCATGGCGGAGCCCGAAACCGAGACCGCGCCGCCCAAGGCGCCCGCGACGGAGGCCGAGGCGGCTGCCGCGGAGGCGGAGCAGCAGGGAGAGGCCGCGGCGAAGGACGACAAGAAGGATGCTGCCGGCGAGAACGAAAATGACGCGGATAATGATGACGAGGATGGCGAGAACAATGAGGAAGGGGCCGAGGGCGACGGCGAGAAGAAGAAGAAGAAAAAGAAGAAGAAGAAGAAGAAGAAGAAGGCAGGCGCCGCTGCCAAGTCCGCTGCCCCCGAGGGATCCATCTGGGCCATGGACACCGAGGAGTTCAGGAAAATGTGCGATGTCTGGCTGGAGGAAACCAAGGACCAGGTGGAAGGCATTCCCGAAGAGAAGAAGCTCGCTGTGCCCAACTTCTTCACCGGATACAGTTTCTCAGGACCTCTGCGTCCGGCACTCATCACCAAGCAGATGAAGGCCGCGGAAAACGTGCCCCTTCCTGATTACCACGAAACTGGAATCTCCAAGATGGAGACCGCCTTCAAGACCGGACCCGAGGCAGGCATGATCCCTGTCGTCGAGGCCGAGGATGCCGAGAAGATGCGCGAAGTCTGCAAGATTGGCCGCGAGGTCCTCGACATTGCGGCACGCTTTATGCGAGCGGGCGTCACAGGCGACGAGATTGACCGCGTCGTCTACAAGGCGTGCATGGCTCGTGGTGTCTACCCGAGCCCTCTCAACTACTTTCACTTCAAGAAATCCGTCTGCGTGTCCCCTAACGAGGTCATTTGCCACGGCATTCCGGACTGCCGCCCTATCCAGGAGGGCGACATTGTCAACCTCGATATTTCCGTGTACAAGGACGAGCATCATGCTGATCTCAACGAGACGTACTTTATCGGTAAGTGCGACGAGGAGAGCGTCAACCTCGTGCGCACTTCGTACGAGTGTCTGCGCCTTGCCACCGAACTTATCCGCCCGGGCAATCTTTACCGCGAGATCGGCGCCGTCATTAGCAAGCACGCTGCACAGAATGGATGCACGGTCGTCCGCAAGTACTGCGGCCACGGTGTCGGCCGTCTCTTTCATGGTCCTCCCAACGTGCCTCACTATGCCAAGAACAAGGCGCGCGGCATCATGCGCCCGGGTCATATCTTCACCATTGAGCCCATGATTAACCAGGGCGGTAACTGGGGAGATTTGCTCTGGCCGGATGATTGGACCGCGACGACCAAGGACGGCAAGCGCAGCAGTCAGTTTGAGCACACCTTTCTCGTCACAGAGGATGGTTTTGAGATCCTCACCGCACGTGCCGGCGCTCCTCGCGACAGAATGCCCGAGTGGAACGAAGCTATTTGGAAACGATGAGCAGAAAAAAAGGAATAGAAAAACAAATTATTCAAGGTCCCTCTTCTTTCTTCATAAGATCTTCTCTCTCTGCGACAAGGGAGCGTCTTGAAATGTTGTTTCTTGTCACGGCTGTGTCCACAACAGCTTCAACCTTCATCCCGGACATAAGAGAAAAAAAAATCGAAAAGGAAGAAAAACGATCCGTTGCAAGATTTGAGACTCCACGAGTCAGCCCGTCACCCGATCGTCATCCGACCAGCATCGTGATGAGCGCGGCAGTTCTTGGAGATCGATCCGGAACCTTGAGCGTGCGCGTCCACAGCAACGCAAGAGGTTTTGCTAAGCGAAAAGAATTAAACACCGCCTTTTCGGAAAGCAGGGAGGACGCAAGGTTATGCAAGATCGGAGAAGCCTCCCTTTTCCCCCCTCTTTCCAACAATTATTCTCAAGCTAGCCTAGACCTAGACCTAACTAGGCCTAGGCCTCGTCAAGTCAGGCATGATTGTCTCTTTTGCCTCTAGCAGCTGCCGTCCTTTGCTCCCCTCTGGCGCGGACCTCGCTTGCTTGAACGTGCTTGCTTGAACTTGGTTTGGTTTCGAATACGATGCAGCATTCCCCGAAGCATCATCTGACGGCGTCGAGACCGGGACGATGAGCGAATCACTGACTCGGTTCAAGGTTAACCTGTGGAACTTTGGTGCTAAAGGCGTCATCATTAAAGCAAGCGCAAAGGAAGGCGAAGATGACAAGTCAAAGGCCAAGCTCTACTTCAAGCTCGACTTTGACAAGGGACATACCCAGCTCGACTCCAAGCCCGTGCGGGAAAAGGATGACGCCGTGGCTTGGGGAACCTCGAAGGCATTTGAATACGTGACAAAGCACGGCGACAAACTTGAGCGCAAATCCTTGCGCATCGCATGCTGGCGGAGCATTCTGCTCTTCCCGGACAAAGAGGTTGGTTCCGCCCAGGTCGACCTCCACACGCTGGCAACAGGCCCTTCGCGTCTGGATCTTGTGCTCCGAGACGAAGACTCGAATCCAGTTGGACACATTTACTTTGAGGCCACCATGAGCCAGTTCGTAGAGCGCGCCGTAGTCACGCTCGCCAACGTCAAGCTTCGCATGGATGCTGGCAGCACGCCTGTGGAGCCCGGCGCCAAGCTTTCCCTATGCTATGGCCGCATGCCCTACATCAAGGTTGAGACTCGTGAACATGCAAATGCCTGCACTAGCGAAGAGGAAACGACATGGAGCGATCTGCCAATTCTCCCGCTGCAAGAGTGTTCGTGCCATGACATCTCGCGCGAGAGCATTTTTCTCACCGTCTCCCGCAAAAAGCAGGTTGTCGGCACTGCCGAGATCCCCATTGGCCCGCTCTTCGAGGTTGGATCACTCCAAGGACGGAGCTTTGAGGCACTGGTGCTTGTCCCGGATGGAAGCAAACAAGTGGCTACGATGACTGGTACCATTGCCTTTCGCGACACCCCTTGGCTTGCACAGCTCGTCGGTGGCGTTCTCTCCGAGGCCGGTATTGTCGAAGCTACCGACCTCTTTCCTTCCCACGGACCAGTGCGTCTCATGGTGCGCGGGGCCGAAAAGCCAAAGTCTTTGGCCACTGCGGATGTTCCACTTCAAGACTTTGCTCATGCGGACCTTGGCGACCAGAGTGACGAGCAACAAGAACAAGTGCAAGACCAAGAGCAAGAGCAAGTTCAAGAAGAAAAAAAGGAAACGGCAGAAGCTGCCAAGAGTTCGCGGTCAACAGGCTCGTCCGTCTTCTCCCCGGGCCATATTCAGCGCCTCATGCTTGCGAAAAACAAGTTCAAGTCCCTCATGACTCCACCAAGCGAGGACACGCGACCTGAAGCCCTCGTTCAGGCCAGTCTCGAATCAGATGAGATCCGGGAACTTGTGCAAAAGCTTCAGGATCAGCATAAAGTCGGTCTCGCTGGCCTGCAACTGAGTTTTGAGACACAACGCGAACGCCAGCGTCAGCGTCTTGAGCAGCGCAAAAAGCAACGTAAGAATATGCCAAAGATGGACGCGCCCATTGCTCCGCAAGCAAGTGTGCCTCTTGCAGAGTCGGGTGCAACGCCCGTTAGCACTGCCAATTATAGCGGAGCTTTGGCGCCAACAAGCGCCGCGCAAGACTTGGGCAAAAGCAACGCTGGTGAGTCCCCCTCAATGCCGCCAGCATCTTCTCCGCAAGTGCAAGTTCAGCTTTCGAAAGCGCTGGAGGATCTCTTGCGGGATGCAGAGAGAAGCATGTTCCAGGACCTGGACGCCAAGCCGCCTCCGACAGCCATGGTAAATCCTGCTCGGAGCGAGAAACCTCTTCCGGCCCGTTGGGAGCGTCGCTTCGACGCACAGGGCAACTCTTATTTCACATTTCCTCGTGAGCGCGATGGGACGGTGTTCACAACCTGGGAGGACCCACGTCTCGTTCCTGTCGACTGGGAGATGCGCGTTGACCAAGAGGCCTGCACCATCATCTTTTTTCATGAACCAACTGGCATGAGTGTGTTTCATGATCCGCGCGGGCTCCCAGCGGGCTGGATCTGCTTCCCCGACCTCGATACCAAGGCGCTCACCTTTATGTGCGACGGCGCAGTCACCGATCAGGATCCGCGCGGCCTCCCGCCGGGCTGGAGCGCCGAAATCGACAAGTCCAAGGGAAACCTGCTTTTCTTCCACGAGGCCGTCACAGGTCTCGATCCAACTGCCGACCCACGCAAGCTCAATGGCGTCACGGAAGAATTGCGTCAAATTTGGCGGCAAACCCAGTTTCTCGAGTGGATTGATCTTCGCAGCGCGGATCAGTCGCAAGGCGCGCAAAGGGACCTTTTACAAAACATCGAGGCCGCTGAAACGGCCTTTGTTGCATGGCAAGATGCCCAGTATGGGATCGTTTCGGCGCAATTTGAGGCGTTGCAGCTCAATCTGCTCTCTCTTGACCCCGTGCCCACAGATCAAGAATCCAATGAAGTTATGCGCCGCTTCAAGGTCAGAGAGGAAGCTTTGCTTCAAGGATGGCGTGCTGAGAGAGAGAAGATTCGCGCGGCAGTGCAGCAAGCAACGATGTCGACGTAGCGATGTGCTCTGGCTGCTCTCCCCCCGCCTTTCTCGCTTGTGAGCATTTCCTAAATCAGCAGACAAGAACTTGAACACACTTCGCATGAACAGATAGTAAGTATATGCAATAATCGTAGATTTTCATGTAAATTGCTGTGATGATGTCGATAGAGAGATCTTTGATTCCCCTCTTCATTCACTCACGCGTTCACTTATTCATTCGTTCATTCATTCCGCCGTTCGGCCCCTTTACACTTCCACACAAAAACATTCACAGAGTTTAACACGGAACCTTAGTGCTCCAACGTGATGCGCACATCTGTGTTGTCGCCATCAACGGACTCGGTGTCTGTGGCTGTATCAAGAGTGGCCGATGAGGTTGCACGTGAGGCGCGCGCAACACTGAGCTCGACCTCGCGAGGCGCCGTGTCGACAGACTCGGAAGAGTGCGAGCTGCTCGGAGAGTGATTGATATCAATGCCTTCGACCTTTGGGCTCTTGACAGCGGGTACGATCGAGGGCGCCGCGACCGTCATGGAAATGCCGTGCTCGCCATCCTTGACGAGCGGCTTGTGGTGGCTTGTCATTCCCTTGAGGAATCGGAGCAAATGCAGCATGCGCTCGTCCTCCGGATGATCGTAGTCGAAAGCAGAACGATTGGCGGCCCGTCCAATGTTCTTGATGTTTCCCGAGGCCAGGAGCTCCGTAATTGCCGCCTGCGGAATGAGCAAAGGCTGAGCAATCTTGCGGAAGATCTTGTTGACACGCTGCAGACGCGACTTCTTGTTGTCAAAGCCATCGCCATAGCCGCGGTCAATCTCGATGACAATGTCCACGAGACTCGGGTAGAACTCACGCTGAGCATACATGACAACAATGTCAAATCCAATGCACACGACAACAATGAGAAAGACGCACTTCCACATGTAAATCGGGGGTTGGCCAAAGGTCTTGCCGTCCGAATCCCCACCCATGCTGTAGCCCCAAATCACAGTTGGCGCATACATGACAAAGATGGACGAATCGAGTCCATAGTAAATGGGCTCAAAGACGAACATGCTAAAGAAGCCAAAGAGAATAATGGCCACCGTGAGCCAGGTCCATGTGTACGTCTCGAGGCACGTGCGCGCCACACAGACCCAAATCGTTGCAATATAGGTTGTCGTGCCAAGCGTCAGGATGTCAACGTCCGCTGGGCCAGCCCAGACCATGGTGATGGCACAAATGAAAAAGGCGTGCAGAAACGACTTGAAAATGTACTCGAGAGCTTTCACTCGATCCATGTGCAGATTTTTGCGGCCCGAAATGTACATGGCAGGGTACTCGAGCGCCGTTCGACGCGAAATATCCTTGTTCAAACACGCAATCACGGTAATGGGAACCTGCGTTGGATAGCTAAAGACCGTGGTGAGAAAAGTAGGAAAGCTCGACGACCCGGAGAATTTGTTGAAAAAGTTGAAGATGGCCGCGGTGAGCACAAAGAGAACGCTCGAGTAAAATACAAAAAGCACCATTGATGCCGACCGGCGATAGTTCCACCGCCCGTGCACCAACATGAGATCTTTGAGGAATCGAAATTGGGCAATGGCAAAGTCAGAGCTATTGACGGCCTGCCTGCCTTCATGGCCGCTAATGCCCACGCCAACGCGAGCCTCCTGGATCATGGCGACGTCGTTGGCGCCATCGCCAATCGCCAGCGTCACGGGGCTCGATCCGTTTACTTTTACGCCTTGTTTCACCATGCGGACCACGAGAGCTTTTTGCTTCGGACTCACACGGCAAGCCACAACAACGGAGCACAGCTTCGCAAGGGACAGGAGAACCGCTTCGGTCTCTGCGGTGCCGAGCTCTTCACGCAAAAGACCACGCAGCGCCGTTCCGCTAATGACGAGAGCCATATTCTTGGCCTCAAAGCCATCCAGATTGGCCTCTGTGCCCTCGAGCTCTTGCTCATTCGTGGCAATAACGTCGTCCTCGGCCACGCCAGGAGGGAGAATGTCAGCGGCCCGACGCCATTCCGAGGTGCCGCGCCGGTGCGATGGTCGGCTTCCCTGGCTGTCTGTATCGTTGTCTCCTTCTGTTTCCGTGGGGACCCATGTGTCCACTAGGCTGCTCATCCCGGCCTCATCTGTGCGACTTTCGCGAGAGCTGTGCACAGCAAACGAGTCTTGGTCCGCGGCGCCACTCGTGTGGGACCCTGCACCGAACCGATTACTCGCGCCGCGCATTGATCGTGAATGTGCAATTCGTGACCACATCGAGGTTGACGTAGATCCTGGCGAGTGCAAAGAGCGCGAACGCGTGCGGCCAATCTCTTCGGAGACGCTCATTTCAAGATGGTCGCCCGAGTTCGTGGTGGCATCATCAGAATGGAAGCGCGCGCGAGAAGAAGCGTTGCGCCCGAAGCGAAACCGAGGCCCTTTCGGGCTCGCGCCAGCGTCCGAATTCGTATCATCGTTGTGCGTGTTGAAGACTGAACGCGCGGCACGTCGCGCCTTTTCGACCATCGTACGACCGACGTGCATGGATGTGCCTCGAAAGATCTCACGCTTTGATGCTGTCGCGGCTTCGCGGCCGCGTCGGCGGTGCTCCGAGTCTTTACAGAGATTCTCCGGAACGAGAAGACGTCCGAGCTCCTGCAAGGTCTGGAGGTTTTCTTGCGGGTCTGTTGACGTGATCTTGATAAGATCCATCTCAGGCGAGAAAAGTCTGGCTGAAAAGGCAATGTTAATGGCGGTCTCCACCTTGTCCCCGGTAAGGACCCAGGTCTTGACGCCGGCCTCGCGAAGTGAGACCAGGGTCTCGGGCACCCCGTCCTGCAAACGGTCTTCGATGGCGCTAGCGCCCACGATTTCGAGATCGCGCTCGATAAGCGCGGCAGCTGCGTCAAGAAGCTCGGCGCGCTGCTCACCGAGAGCGTTGTTTGCTTCATCAAAATGTGCTTTCCATGCTGCAAACTCGGCAGAGCTGAGTGTCTTGCGCGCCATTACAAGCGTGCGAAGTCCGTCGTTGGCAAAAGCGTCGAGATGAGCAGTCAACTGCTCTCGATCTTCCGATTCGCGCGCAGACCGTGGTTCGCGCGCAATATCAAACATGATGGTGTCGGCGCCCTTGACATAGAGCACATGGTTTCCTTCGGCGTCGCGCACAATGACCGACATGCGTTTTCGCGTCGAGTTAAAGTGATTTGTGGCCAGAACCTCGTAGGTTTCCACAGTGTCGGGATCTTCTGGATCGACATCATCGCGGGTCTCAACACTCACGCGGTAGACGCCGCTGTCGGTGCTTAACAGTCGCATGCCGACCTCGGCTGCAGCGCCGACGAGAGCCTCTTCATCGGGTCCCTCGGCGTTGTATTGGATGCTGCCCGTCGTCGTGTCGACGAGAACAGTGTGACAGACGGCGAGAACGCGCCAAAACTCCATGAGATTCGCCGCACGCGGATCCGCTGGGTTCCGCATTGCGGTCATGGCGCTGGCAAAGATCTCGCGCATCTTGGATCCACTCGAGACTTCGGCGTCGGCCTCGCTGCTCCCAACGCCGTAGGCCTCCCCGTCAACGGCACAGCCGACAAGTTTCATTTCGTTGCGTGTGAGCGTGCCCGTTTTGTCAGAGAAGACATAGGAGACCTGGCCGAGCTCTTGCACAAGCTCCATGGTATTGCACTTTGCCGGGGTGTTGGTCTCCTCGTGGTACATGTCCGAATCCCAATGGATGAACATGGCCTGCCAAAAGTTGCTAAAGGTTGTGGCAAAAAGTAGCGAGATTGGAAGCAAACTGCTGTAGAGCACGATAAAAGTGCAAACGTTTGCCACATAGCGAGGCATGCGGAACGCGTTGTCCGTGGTCTGCATCAGGTAGTAGAATTCTGTGTTGCTCGGGTACCCGAAGATCTCAACCATGGAGGAGACCGTGCACATGACGAGGTCGACCATGAGGATGAGAATAATAATCTTGTTGATGAGCTTTTGCAAACGGCTCATCTTGGTGGGCGGATTGCTGCTGCTCTGCACCACCTTGGTTTCGGGTCCAGCATAGAGCACGAAGCCAAGAACCCAAGGCGTGTTACGCAAAACAGACCCACGAAGCAACAAGTTGGAGGTGTCCAAGGGTATGTCCTTGTACCCCTCTGGCGTGCGCTCCATGGTGTACTTGTCATCAAAGACACGAATTTGCCCACTGAATGTAAGCAGAGAGTTCGGCATGTCGTAGCGCAGATGGGCGTTTAGTGAAGCGGCCTGATCCGGCAGCATGCAGCGATCGACGAGGTCCTTGGCCACGTGTTTGATTTTCAGATTTGTCTCGCCATCAATATTGGCCGTCTCCACGTAGCACTTGTGGCCGGCGGCAGGCGAGGTTGCAAAGAGGAGGTCAGCCGGAAACTGCGACCGATCGTACACTTTGAGCAGGTCTCCGGGCCGGACCTCGGACCAAGGAATTTCCTCGAGATGGCCGTCCCCCGGCCGCAGTCGAAAGGTTGATCGATTGTTGATTTCCTTGTCTTCGCGATGCCTCTTTACGTCATAGTATCCTTCAAAGGCCATCGTAAAGGTGATCACCAGCACGAGGCCGAGGAGCGTGCCGCCTGCTGAATAGGGACTTTTGAAGAGGTCTGTGTTTGTACCGAGGAGAGCGAGTACGACAATGGCAAGAAAGTAAACGTTGCTAAGGTTGCGAAACTGCTCGGCGCCGCATTTGAAGAAAAAGTTGAGCAGCGTGTACCGCGCGGTCTGAATGCTGTTGCAAGGACGAGCATTCTTGTCTGCAAGAGAGACGGGCAGATCCAGCTCGAGGGCTTCTGGTTCTGGGGCGTTGCCGTTAATGCACCATGCACAAAGGCGATTAAAGATCCCTTGACGCCTTGGCCGCGACTCGTGCATTGCCAAGGACGGCTGCGACCAGTGGCCCATGGACGCCATGCTCTCGCGCATGTGGTCCTTTTGCTCCTCTTTCGGATGCGCGGAAGAATCTTTCGAGTGCTCTCGGCCCTCTTCCCCAGCGGCCGGCGTCTCGCCTTTTGCCTGTGCGCTTGCATCCTGCACGGCCTCATGCGACCTCTCGATCATCGCGACTGCTCGGCAGCGTCCGTCGCGGTCTGGACGCAGGTCGCGTCCAAGATGTTGTTGGTGGTATGCACTGGTATGCTATGCTATGCAATGCAATGCTATGCTATGGTGTGGTCTGTTCTGTCGGCCAGGTCGTCCGTCCACCTCGCCTCCCTTTGTCTTCCTCGCGTTGGCCGGTGCCGCGTCGTCTACGCGCTCTTCGCAGAGACGATCGATCGGCCCTCAGCTGTCGCCGTGCGCGTCGGTCGCGGCCGGCTCGAGGTCTGGCTCCGCTCCGCGGCCTGCGACGGCGCGCAGGCCTCGGCGTCCGCGTCGGCCTGCGGCTGCAGCTGCTGCGCAGCTCGCGCGCCCGAGAGCTCGTCCGAGAGCTCGTCCGAGAGCTCGTCCGAGAGCTCGTCCGAGAGCTCGTCCGAGAGCTCGTCCGAGAGCTCGTCCGAGAGCTCGTCCGAGAGCTCGCGCGGCGCCTGCGAAATGGCCAACCCTCGCTCGCGCGGCCGCCTACCTCGATCTACCTCGATCTGGCCCCCGGCCGGACTCCTGCGCGCGCGTGCGCGCGCGGGAGGGAGGGAGCGAGCGAGAGCGCGAGGGACGGCGCGCGCGCGTGCGCGGCGGGCTCGCGGCGCGCGGCGGGCGGGCGGGC
>BGKB01000036.1:93053-301650 GCA_003116975.1 Aurantiochytrium sp. KH105
TTCTCGCGCAGACGCCTCGTTTTTGAACGTGAAGAATCGATCGACCAGCCGCTGGAGCTCCTCACAACCCGAGAGCGCCCGCCTCGCCTCGCCGGCCTCTGCTCTGCTCTGCTCTGCTCTGCGGCGCTCGCGAGGGCGAGGGCGCCACGGCCCCGGCTCTGCGCCTTTGCGCGGCTCCCTTGCCTTGCCTTGCCTTGCCTTGCCTTGCCTGCGCGAGCGAGAGCGAGGTGCGCGCTCTCTTCGGCACTGCAATGCACGCATGCAAAAGCGAACTTTGTTCAGGCGCGTCCCAGAGCCGAGGAAAGGGAGGAAGTCCTGCGCAGCCTCGCCTCGCCTGGCCGCGCCTTGCTTGCTTTCAAGAACGGCCGAGTCCCGGTCGACTCCGGCGGCCTTGATTCCACCGGTCCGGAGGCCTCCTGCGCCTGCTGCGGACCTCGGATAACGGCACCGTGGACGGGAGAGCTTTCGAGCGAGTGCCTGCGTCGATCGGGTCTTTGGTGCGTACCGTAGCGGGCCCTCAAAGAGGAATTTGGGGCCTGAATAGATCCGTTTTCAAGCGCGCGAACTCGAGCTTTTCTTCGTTTGGAGTCCGAAAAGGATGATGTCCTAACGCACTGGAGCGATAGGATAGGAGGGTGGCTGGCTATAGCGAGTGCTTGTATCGCTGGACATTGAAAAAGAAGAGGAATACGAGCTTTGGTGTGTAGTGTTTGGTAGTCGGAAGCTGGCAATCTTCACGTGCTGGCAAACTGTCCGAGTCGTCTTAGCAAGTGAGGACCGACTTAGAAGGAGGGGAGGGGAAGGAGAAGGAAGAAATCGGCGCGGACTCGACTCGCTGAGCACGCACCTGCATGCGAGGTTTTAGAGGGAAACGATAGCAGCAGTATCAGCAGAGTCCTCTGACTCCGTTCTTTGCGCAGCTCGTGTTGCAAACTCGCCTCGCCTCGCCTCGCAGCGCCAAGCACGAAGCGCGGAGCGCAGAGAAGGCGTGCAGAAGTAGTCTGTACGAGCGCAAGGCGCAAGGCGCAAGGCGCAAGGCGCAGGACGAGCTGCAAACAAATCTCGCCAAGATGGAGAGTAAGATGGACGAGCTGGATGCGAGTCCGCCTCGGCTCGAAGATGACAGCGAGGAGTCCAAGATGGTCGTGAGCGACGAGCCATCGGCGCTGACCACAAGCACCGACGCCAGCAGCAGCGTAGCACTGCCAAGCGAGGCCGTCGACCCAAAAGTCATGGAGTTCTTGCGCATCTTGGACGAATACCGTGTAAAGTGCGAAGACGAGGGCAACTACGCCGAAGCCGAACGCGCTAGCACACAGCTAGACAGTCTACGAAATCAGGAAATCAAGCGGTCTCTCAAAGCCGTCAAAGCACGCCAGCTCAGCGAGCGGCAAGAGATTCAGGTGGCGCATAATCTGCAATTCCAGCAGTTCAACGAGGCCTGGGACAAGTATCTCGCAGAGTACGACAGCATGTCGCAGGAGTACATTGCGCAGATGACGCAGCGACACAGCCAGGAGCTGCGAGCCTTTCAGGAAAAAATGCACTCCAAACTCGCGAACAAGCCAGCCAAGTTTAGCAAAGAGCTCCTCGAATGGCGTCGCCGGCAGCACATGCTGGCCAAGGCCGGAAATTATGCGGAAGCCCAGCGCGTGAAAAAGATCGCAGACGATCTCGAAGCCAAGGAGCGCGCCAAGATGGACACTGCCTTTGATTCGAGCTTTGAGGCGCGTGAGGCAAAATTTCGTGCCAAGCAGCAGGCCGAGCTCAACGCGCTTCTCAAGCGCATCGATGTGCGCAGAAAAGAGCATTTGTCACAGCGCAATCAGGACTCGAAGCGGCTTCTGCAGCGCAATCGCAATGTACAGAGCGTCTTGGTCTCCAAGCAGAGTGTCGAGGAGCGTATTGCCAAGATCGAAATCAAGACGCGTCTCTCACGACCACGAAACGGTGTCTTTGGCCAGACGAAAGCTGCGCCTTCGCCCTCTGTCTCCCATGCGGCGGCGAGCCCAAAGGCCCTCGCACGCGGTGGTAAATCGACCAAAGCGGACGGCCGCACATCCCCCGCGCCGTCTGCCTTTCTTACAGACGAACACAAGTTGGATTCATAAAGAAGCTTCTCGTTTTTCTGAGCAGAAGAAAGAGAAAGAGTGCTGGAAGCTTGTATCGTCATTCGTCTTTTCTTTTCTTCCCAAGAGACACATCGCCGCTCACGCGTAAAAGAGAAGCGGGAGAGACAAGACACGGATAAACGCCAATTGGTAAACTTCGATGTCTCGTTCCTCTCGCTCCCTCCGGACTCTTCTGGCATTCTGTATCAACCAAGGTAAGCCCGGAGCTGCCACCGACCCAAAACCTTGTCCCGGTGAAAGAAAAATAGCCTAGGTCCGCGACCATCATAATAATTTACCCGGGTGCGTGTTCTACGGCGCGTCTGTTAGCCTTTTGACCGGATGCCTCTCATAAGAAGTCACGCTTTGGGAAGAGACGAAAAGGTTTTACAGAGGTAATTTTTGTTTTGAATGGAAAGAATGAGTTTTTTTTTTCATTTTGCAGAGCACTTCCTGTCAGAGCAACGCATTCTCAGGATGCAAATGCGGCGCGACCCATGTTGCATGTTTCGGACGCGCCTGGCCTCTGGCCTGGTAGGTATCTCTGGCCTGGTAGGTATACTACAGCCAGAACTCTTCGGCGGTGACTTCGCGCTCTACAGCTGCGCTTCCTTTTGCTTTCCTCAGGCTGCACACGTGAGATTTCCTAGCAGAAGACTCGTCATGCAAAATCGAACGTCATATTTTTTCCGTCCAGTTCTGTGAGCTTTTGGCAGAAGCAGCGAATCCAGCTTTGGGCCCGATCGAATCCGATGGCGGCCGAGCCTTTGCAACGAATCGATTACACAAGCTTGGCGCGCAACATTTCGACGAGCTCGAGCGTCTCAGGATGGTCACTAAAGAGAACGCGCGAAGCCTCTGCGAGACGCAAACTCGTTGGGAAGTCTCCACGCTTGTATGCGAGCAGAGCACCATTAAAGCAAGGTTCATACGCGAAGGAACCAGCGCTTCGGGCCTGTGCAAAGTCGGCGGCAGCATCCTCTTGATTGCCCTTGCGAACCTCAAGCACGCCAAGATTGTTGTACGCTTCAACATGTTGCGGATCAATTGAGACGGCCACCTTGAAGCACTGATAGGCGAAGCCAAGGTCGCCAAGACTGACGCCCACATGCCCCACGTTGAACCAGACGTCGGCCATATTCGAATCGTCGGTAGATGCAAGCGCATTCTCAAAGCAACGCATGGTCATGTCGTATTGGCCCGAATGGAAACAGCAAAGTGCGACGTTGTTCCATAGCTCGGTGCTTGCATAGCTTCGCGCCGACCCGCTTGCGCTTTCCGTGGACTGTGTGATTTCCAGCAGTCTGCGGTAGAAGCGAAGAGCAATTTCCGGCTGATCAGAATAAAAGTAGTGTGCACCGAGGCTCGCAATAGCCTCGACGTGACTGGGGTCGTGGCGCAAGACGTCTTTAAAGGCGCGAAGTGATTGATCCCCATCACGCATCATTTCGTAGGTGCGTGCCTTGGCTGTGAGAACGGCGGTCGATCCGGGAAAAGCCTCGAGTGCCTGAGCATAGGCGTCGAGCGCATTCTGAGGCTGGTCGAGCCTCAAGTATACCTTGCCGAGATCCAAAAAGGTGTCGACGCTCTGCTGCGTGCGTAGCGACGACTTGAACTGCTGCTCCGCATCCCTGTACAAGCCAAGCAAGTAGTAGCACTTGCCGAGACGCGACTTCCAGAACCAGTCTTCAAAATTGCACGCGGAAGTAGCCTCGGCA
Organism: Aurantiochytrium sp. KH105; assembly: GCA_003116975.1. Taxonomy (NCBI): domain Eukaryota; class Bigyra; order Thraustochytrida; family Thraustochytriidae; genus Aurantiochytrium; species Aurantiochytrium sp. KH105. The sequence continues at coordinate 96,883 of BGKB01000036.1, forward strand.
GCGAGCTCGAGCGCCTTGCGTGCGTTGTGGTCGTGGTAGAGCAGAAACTCACAGAGGGCGCGTGCAAGTGTGGGTCGATGTGCATATTTTTGCAAGTCCATGCGGCTGACGTCGATAAAGGGCCCATCACTTTCGGCTCGCATCGAGGCCGTACCGAGTCGTACATGTCGGCCCAGCGCTGTGACGGGTCTGCTCGTTCCGGGTCGACTCGATCCTGTTTTGCGCATGGCCGACTCGAGGGCGGCGCGGGACCCGGGCGTCTCTCCCGTGCCTGGTCGCATGCCGTTCTGCGTGCTCGGTCGCACGAAACCTGAGTTGGGACGTCCTGCGTTGCTCATGGGCCGCATGACGCGGTCGAGGCTTGATCCCTTGCCGCTGGCGTTGTCCCCGTTGAGCGACGTTCCGGGTCTTGGCATCGACGCTGTGGCGTTGTCGTCCATGACGGCGTCGGCGATGCCCAGCTCTTCAAGATCTGAGTCGTCGATAAAGGTCATGGCCGTCAAGGCCTGGGTCTTCAGCAGCCAGATGGCCTTGTCGTACGGGTTTTCGGCAAGAATCTCGCTGCAGAGGTCCACGCACTCTTCGTATCGCCGTCGCCTGAACCTGGACATTGCCAGGAACGCCGGGCTCGCCATTGTCCCCGTCATTCTACACGAGCTACCAGAGGATTCCGGCCCCCAGTCTCGCGAGCAACGCAAGGCAGCCCCTATATATATCTCCAATTAAAAAGGCGGCGGCGGCGGCGGCGGTGGCGAAGACGATCGTCAGCTTCTCCGTCCCGGTCTGCCGCGCCGTCCGAACCGGGTAAATGAACACCAACTCGACTCGAACGAAAGTGGTCTCACGCTGACTCCTCTATTCTGCCGCTGTTCGCGCTCCACCTCGCCCCGCCTCGCCCGATCGCCGCGAGTCCCGGCCGCGCCCGGGCCTCCACGTTCTCCCTCTGCGCCAACCCACCCTCGTCCCATCGAGTCCGGGTCTCGGTCTTCGCAGGGCTCAACGGTCTTCTGCGACCCCTCCCGTCTGTCCCTCCCTCCGCAGCCACCAGCGCCAGTTATAATTCCGCACTTTCCCTCGCTAATACCCGCACACACCCCTAACACCCCCTTCCTCTTACCAGACTCCTCGCCCAGGTGTGCGGCAGATCGCGCGTACGAGACACGGAGCGCCCGGCGGCGGAAGGTCCAAATATGAGCAGGGGCGTAGAGGCCGCGGCGCGGGGTCCGGTGGCAGAAGCGGCGCGGTGGCGAGGAGGAGCGCGCGGCCAGATCTTGGCGAGCAGACAGACAGGGAAGACAGGACAAGACGAGGCAAGACAGAGCTCGCGACCGCGACGCGCGCCCACCCCGGCGCGGAGGCGGCGAGCGACCTAGCGGCGCGCAGCCCTTGGCGCGGCGCAGCGGCGCGCGCAGCGGCGAGGCCCCGCGCAGCCGCGAGCGCGGCGAGGAAGAGGCGCGGGAAAGCCGGGAAGGTATCGCGAAGTGTCTCGCGCAGGCGGGGCTGGCCGCGCTCGATTTCCCGCCCCCCCGCGCACCCGCGGCTCGCTTTCGCCCGCGGAGGCGCGGCGCGAGCGCAGGCGCGCGGGCGCGAGCGCAGGCGCGCGGGCGCGGCGCGCAGGCGCGGCGCGGCGCGGGTCGACGCGGAGGCGCGCTCGCAGGCCCGGCGGCTCCGGCGCAGCCGCCGGAGTGGTTCAAACCAGCCGGCCGTAGCGCTTGCGCATTAGCGGCGAGGGGCACTCACTGTGCGGGCGGCGGCGCAAGTGCGGTATCGGCCGCGCGCAAGTGCGGTAAACGCGCGGCGCAAGTGGGCTATAGCGGCACGTGCCGCGCAAGTGCGCGGACGAACGGAGCGCAAGCAGGGCAGCCTCAGCTCAAGCTCGAGCAGGCCCCGCGCGCGACGCAAACCCGCGGCAGCGAGTCCAGACGCCGCGAGTCTGCGCGCGTGCGGGCCTGCGTGCGCGCGCGGAAGGCGGCCCGCGACGCGAGCCGGCCAGCCCAGCGACGATGGTGGCGGGCGGCGGCGATGGGGGATTCCGCATGGCGGCGAGGAGGCGCAGCTCAGGGCTTCTGAACAGCCTGCGCGGCGGCGAGGAGCAGGGCGCGGGCGCAGGCGCGGGCACGGACGAGGAGGCCCGCGCGGCGGAGACCGGCGCGCAGGGGACGGGCGGCCACCACGGGACATCCATGGGCCGCAGCTTCGTCGGCGCCATCAAGAGGCGGTCGTTGGCCGCGAAGAGCTGGCACGTACGCGGCAGCAGCCACAACAACAACAGCAGGCAGAATGAGCGCTCCCAGCGCAGCTCCTTGCCGCGGCGCGGCAAGCGCAAGAACCTAAGCGTCCGCTTCGATGTCGATATCATCGCAGAAGACGGCACTCGCAGAAGCAGCAGTGGCAGCAGCGAAAGCAGTGGAGATGGCACCGAATCATCCCTGTCTGTGGGGGGTCTCTTGGTCGGCAGTCCGAGCCGCGACAAGGCAGACCCCGACACGGACGGCGTGCGCAGCGAGGTCGGAGACTACTTGCGCGAGATGTTTTCTAACGATGGCAGCAGTGTCTTCTCCGCAGACGATGCCGAGGCGGCGTTCCTTTTCGAACCCTCGCCCGACCCCGAGATTCTCCTCGAGCAATTCCGTGTCGCGTCCGCACATAGCGACGCCTTCTTCGTAAATCGTATTCTCGACTTTGAGCACGAGCAAGTGACCAAGACGAGATTTGGTATGCTCGAGTACCTGATTCCCCCCGCGGAAAAGGCCAAGGCCCTCGCGCTCGCCATGCTCAGCGGCAAGGTCGAAGTGTATCGCGCTCTGGAGCCCTCGACCTCTGTTCTGGAGGCTGACGCTTGGCTCGACAATGTACACCCGCACAGTCGCTGCGCTTGTGACTCGCATCGCGGCCTGCTGCTCGTGCGCCTTGTGCGCAGTGGCGACGGCAATATGACTCGAGCTGCGCTCAAGGCAGGTCTGGACCCGAATACGCGCATATGCGACGGCAACACGCGCCGCATGCTTTGGCACGACTTTCCAGTTCCACCACGTAACATTGCTACGCGCAACTTTGTGCGCGAACCGAGCAAGCTGGAAGCAACCTTTGAAAAGTCGACGCCGCTCTCCTCTGCGGCGTCCACCAATGACATTCGCATGCTCAATCTTTTGCTTGAATTTGGCGCTGATCCAACTCTCGAAAACTACTCGGCCTTTGGCGTCGCGGCACGCTTTGGACACACGGGTTTTCTCGAGCGCCTCCTCAATCTGTACTCGGTGCGCATCGCTGACCCATCGGATGAGCACTTTGTCGTCATGCAGCAGGCCAGCACGGTGGCGCTCAAGGACGCCTCGGCCGCGGGCCAGGAGGCCACGGTCGACTGGATTCTGCGCCGTCTTCAACATACGTTCGAGTGGGGCTCGCCCCGTGTGTCAAGTCTTGAGCGAAGATCAACCTTTCGCGCTGTCTCCTTGCGCCGCGCAACGGAGCCGTCGCAGACTTCGTTCAAGGGGCCGCTCAAGTCGCGGCGTCGCCACACGACCACGGCCGCATTGCCGGCTCCCAAGCAGCAGGTTGCAGAGGTCCTCGATATGGCATTGGAGGAGCTCATCGAAGAGGGCATCGAGCCCGGAGCCAGTCTGCGCTTCTCGATTGCACAGGGCATCGCGCTCATCACCAATCTGCAAAAGTCTCGCTTTGCCGAGTTCGCCCCGCAGCAGCTCTTGCGATTCTATGTGCTTGCAACCTCGGACACGCAAATGCCAACTGGCGAGGACATTGTTTCCGTCCTCCTCGACTGTGGGCTTGCGCAGTATCTTGCAGGCGTGGAGACCAAGGTGCGTAAGACAGCCTCAGGAAGATATTCTGCAACGCCTGTGCCAAGCGAACACCCAGAGACGGACGAGGCGCACGCCGCTGCTGCTACTGACGACGATGACGATGACGATGCCCGCGAACGTCGGGCATCACAGCAGCAGCAGCAACCTGTGCGGGAGCAGCGCGTCGTGGAACGCACGCATGCCGATCACGCCACCAGCGTGCAGGCCCGTATGCAAACCTCGCTGCGGGTTGTGGCCAACGTCACGAGCCGGCTCTGGCAGACAGCGGTGGCGTACTCGAAGGAGATTACTGGTGCTACAGGCTCGATGAAGTTGCCCTTCACGCCAAATGCCACTCCATCGCCTGAAACCCCGGGCCCTGTTGCCACGGACAAGGAACGCCATTCAGCCGTGTTCACCGCTGTGCAGCGTGGCCACCGCGTCGTGCTCCAGCTTCTTCTTGGGCTCTGCAACGACGAACGAGTCGAGCACCTGCTCACAGAGGCCGTCCGTTACGATCAGGAGGACATGGCCAGAATGCTGCTCGAAGAGATTCGCACCCGAGCAGAGCGCAAAGCCGCCTCTGAAGAAGACGACAACAGCTCAGACCCAGACGCGACAGAGGTGAAAGATGACAGCAGCGCTTCGGATTCGGAAGACTGGGAACGCCACGAGCTTTCATCGAGTGGAGTGCCCAATGTTGTCCTCCGAAGTGCCTGGCGCGCGGCTCTTTGTGTGGGTCATATCCGCATGGCAGACCTCTTGCTCGACTACGGCGTCGAGCCGAGGCGTCGCGACGTGAGGGACGTGCTTTCCATCATTGCCTTGTCCAGCGATCGCGCGGAGCTCATGAGTGTGGGATACATCCTTGATTCTTCCCTTACAAGCGCCCTGCTGTTTGACAGCGATCTCTCGACCATTCTGTACGAGGGAGTCAACGATTACCAGCCGAATTTTCTCCCTCTCAAGGACATGCTCGCTCACGCTCCGTTTGCCTTTGCGGAAGTCCGTCATCTTCGCCGCATCTTGCACCGCTCATGCGGGCAGACCCACAATGAGAACTGGCGTTTACTGACGGAGCTTTGCGTCAAAAATATGCACCTCTCGGACGTATATTCGGAAGACCTTGATCGCGAGCTGCCCAAGTTGCTCACAGAGGCAGAAGCTTTGCCGGACGTGCATGTGAGCGTTCTGACCTTTCTCATGCAAATTTGCAAGGATCACCATCATGAGGATGGGGACGACGACCGCTGGATCTGAGGCCACCATTACCACCTGTCGCCACCCACAGCATTTTATTTCCAATGAAATTGGCCGTTCGCCTTTGTCTCTTATCGGGGTGCGAGGCAAAGTGCGGAGCCAGGCCCACACGTGAATTGGAGGGCGCAGCAAGTATATCTTGCGGCTGTTCCGAAATTCTGATTACTATACATGTTGTGCTACGAGATTGTCTCTGCGCGCATGCAGCACTGTCTGCACGCGCGCTCAAGTGCCTGATGATGCGTTACCAGTTTTTTTTTCTTCTTCTCGCTGTTCGAGCTGGTATACACATGTTATAAGTAGTACAAGTATATCGATTGTTTCTGTTTCTTCTCACTCATCGTCTGCATGTGGCGTTTATTGTGCGCCCTTCTCGTTGCCAACGTCATTCATCGTAGAATACCACGAGATCGAAACACACTAGGCCTGTTCAGTTCGTTCGAAATCCGAAGGGTCGCACTCTTTTGCCACAATGTAGGAATGTCTAGCCACGAGATCCCCTTCATATATTGTCCACAAAACGCATCCTCACAAACAATGAACACTCTCATGCTCGCACGCCCGCTCAGACGTAAACACACCAGTTAAGGCGCTGCTGGAAAGTACTGCGCGGGAATAAAATCCGCAAAACTCAGCTCGTAGTGCAATCTCAGAGCAAAGGCCGTGAGATTGACGAGAAGGGAGATTTGCGCTGATTTTCGGTATTCCTCCTGATGTGTCTCGTTACACACAACAAATCCGGTCGCAAGCATGTAGAATGATACCACATGAGTGTAAAGCAGTGAAGTGTGCCAATTCGCCGGGACTCCCTCGGTTTCCCATTCACTGTGGACCGCAAAGATGTCGATCAGTGCGAGAACAAGAAGAAGAAGACCGTAGACAAGAGAAACGTCGACCTTGTAGACGGTCTTCTTGAAGAGGACTTGCGGCTCACGCGTGGCTTCGAGGCCCTGCACCGAGCTGAGCTTGCTTCGAATGTCGTCCGCAGAGATCGTCTCCACAATATCATCCCCCTGCGACGGCACGGGCGCGAATCCCTTTCTCCCGGATTCCTGCCTCCATCCCCTCTTGCCGCTGCGTTGCTTCATGCTCCCCGACCCCTCTGCGATCGGCGCGGGCGCCACCGTCGCCGATCCCAGCACCATGGCGGCTCTCACGCGGGCGTCGATCCCCCCGTCCCCAGCCCGGACCTCGAAGAGCGCAGCCCGCCAAGAGTGCGGCTCTCCATCGCCGACTCCGCTCTGCTCGGCACGCTCCCATCGCCGCAACTTGACTCGATGTAAATAGCCGTTAGGCCTCTTCACGCGCGGCCGCGGCGCCACGCGGCGAATAGGCCGGAGCCCGCGGTGGTTGGATCCTCGATCTCGGCTCCGTCGGCAGCAGCAGATGCATGAAAGAAAGCAAGCAAACCGACTGCGGCCGCCCGCTCCTGCGCGCGCGCACGAGCCAGGCCCTCGCTCGCGCGCGGACGGACTCGCGAAGAGCCTCGCGGCCCTGCCCGCCCGCCCGCCCGCCCGCCCTCTCCTGCGTGCGTGCGTGCGTGCGTGCGTGAAGGCAGGGCGACGGGGATCGTGGAACGAGGACGACGGCAACGCCCCGGGCAAGGCCTTTCTTTGCTTGGCGAGGAGCGCAGGCGCGCGCCGCGGAGGCGTGCAAGCGAGGCGAGGCGAGGTGGAGGAGATCGCGGGCGTCGCCATGAAGGGGTTCTCGTTCTCGGATGTGGCGGCAACGCCACCCCCAGCCTTTGCCAACAAGAGCGGTAGCCTTCTCTTTGACTCGCCCGTGGGCGTGCAGCGTTCGCCGACGCAGGCGGACACGCCGCAAGGGTTTGCGCGGTCGCCAGATGCCACCAGCGGACTCATGGGGACGCCCGTGAGCGCAAAGTCGTCATCGCGATCCTCGGTAGGCGCGGGATCTGCCTCGCGCGCAAGCTCTCGCTATGAACTTGTACCTGCAGAGGTCTCGCCCGAGGAAACGCAGCGCTTTGTCGCGCAGTGTGGATCGAGTGCAATCGTTCTTGAGGCCTCGCACAATGCTACTCGGCTGCTTGAATTTGAGGTGACAAAATATGCCGATGAAGTCAGGGATACCCGAGCCATTCGATGCTTCCCAGGGCTTCCTTCTTTGAACGGCCAGTCGGTTCTGCGTGTCTCGGCAGACGCGCGTCAGCAGTCGCTTCTTATTGCCACGACGCGTAATGTGATTGTTTGCCATCTCGGGCAAACCCTTGCAGGGACAAGCCCGCTCGGTCGCCTTCGGGGCACACTGATGCCTTCTGATGCAGACGCAGACACATATACGCTCAAGGCTGTGGGTCGTACGAGCTTTGGTATCCTCGAGATCGAGGGAACAATGCGCGACGGCGAGCTCACTGGCCGACTACGGACGGATAATGGAGCGCTCTCGGGGTCATTCCGTTGCGAAAAGGGCGGGCACTTTGCAGGCAACGCGACTCCCGTCATGGGCGAAACGTGGACGGGTTCGTGTCTCGTGACCCGCCATGCTAGTCTTCCAATCGACTTGCCCTTTTCCTTTACGGTGACGTCGCTCGAGCGAAAGCCTGGCAACGCGCTCAGCGTGATGCTCGATGTGGGCTCGGCAGGCGTTGAAGTCATTGACGCAAACACCTTTCAGACGAGCAAGACCCCCATTGTCGACGCACAGTGGCATCCTTTGATTCGAAATAACGTAGTTGTTCTCGACTCCCGCGGCATGGTGCGAGTTTACGATTTGTCAGGTGACCTTGACGAGCCCGTGTGGAGCGGAAGCGTTCTTGTGGGCTCGCTTCGGAAGCGCACATGTGTTGCCATGTGCTTTGGGGCCGCGCCGGGACACACATCGACGTCACAGGTTGCTTCGCGAAGCGTATTGCAGCTCGAGCGTCGTCTTGGGCTGTTTGTTCTCGTAGACACAGGTGCGGTGGTCTCATTGTGCCCGATTGGGTGCTTTCCCGCAGACAGTCCTGACGTCAAGGCATTGCATACTGCCTTGTTGGAGGAGATCAAGCATGATCCAAGCATTGAGAACACGTCAGTATGGAGCGGCGCCATGCAGTGGACGGAGTCGATTTTGAGCCAGTCTTCCACGCCGATGAGCCCGATGCCTATTTTGCACTGCCCTGCGCCAACGCAAACGGTCGGGCCTTCGTCGCATCATCACCGTGGTGGCCACGGTGGAAGCGATGGCAGCGCACGATCGTCGGGCCCATCGCCAACAGGTCACGCCTGCGGCATCGCGTACGTTCCTGTGGAAGGAACGGGGAGCGCGGCGATTCTTCGTGCATGGACTTCAGGCCGCGTCGATACGCTTCTTGGAGGCATGCCTGTGCGTCTGCGTGTGCAAGAAACCTTGCAAAATGATGTTGCGGCCAACGGAATTGAGGGATTCCTGCGCACGCCGCATCGCGCGTCGCGACCGGCAGGGCTGACGCCTGGGCGGGGAAGCCTCGACACGCCGTCGCGCGCCTCGCCTCTGCAGAACCTATCATCCAAGCTGCGGTCTGCATATCTTCGCGGCCGCGAGGCTGGAGACGACAATGAAAGTGCGCCCGAACTGAAACCACAAACGCTTCGATTTGATGACGAAGAGGACGACGACTTTGATGAGAACGCGGAGGGCCGCGATCGCATCGGTGCACTGACGCAGTTTGGCAGCGACGAGGGCGACAGTCAGCTTGTGGAAAGCGATGTCCCGCGAGCTCGCGGCCCGCGCAGATCGAGCGCGATGCACGTGCAGTCGAATATTGAGGATCTCAAGATGAATGCCCGCCCTCCGATCCTTGTGGCATGCACGCAAATGAACATTGCCACAGCTTTGGTGCTGGAGCGCGATGTCGTTCACGCAGACATGGTTATTGGCAAGGATCGCGTCGAGGGCGGCGTGCACGTTCTCTGGTTGCCATGGCTGTTAGACTTGGCCAAGCCGCACCGTTTCGATGTCGAAGCTGTCTCGCGGCTCTTGACTCGTGTCATTCCCGACGTGCGAGGGCTGAGTGGTCCTGCAAGCGCTGCAGTGTTTGTTGAACCTGGTGTTGGCCACCTCGCGCTCTCAATGCAGGGCGGCAATGAAGCTGCCATTGTGCGCTGCGACGTTGGCACAGAAATCATGAAAATGAGCGCATCTCTCGGCGCAGAAACCGCGCGAGGCGGTTTGAACAGCGAGAATTCTGCGCACGGTGGTTTACTCAGGGACGGTCGCGACGATGAGTCGGAAGGCGACGACGGTGACCAGGAGGACACGGCGCGCCAGCTCGATGAGCTCAAGGTTCATTTCAATCAACAGCTCACGCGGCTGACTGCTATTCCGCGCAAGCTGCGAAGCGTAAAACTGATGAGCCCCGACACCCCTCCTGCACTGAGCCTGGCCATTTGCTCCTGGCTGCACGAGCTTTCCGAAACTCTTTTGTACGGCCACGCCAAGTCGAACGTCACGGGACTCATGGAGGGCATCCGTCGCGGCATGGATACGCTGCAGCGCATGCGCGCTGACCAAGTGCTTCAGTTCAATGCACAGGTTCAGGCCTTGGCCGATGTACGCAAGAGCCTTGAAAGCTCGTTTTCGTCGGCGGAAGCTCTAAAAACAGGCCAGGTCGCAAGACTTGGCGAGCTGCAAAGCTTGCTGGAAGAGAGCTTTGAATGTCTCGAGGAGCAAGTCGCTTCTTTGGGCCCGAGGTCCACTCCAGCGGACCGTCAGCTTTTGCGAGCCTTCACGGAGCTCGAGGAGCGCACCGCCGGGCTTGATGAAGACATGAGCACGTGCGCTTCGCGCATCGATAGGGTGCAGGAAAATGAGAAAAGGTTGCTTTCGAAACCGTACGCCGAAGATTGCCTCAAGGGCCAAGAGGCGCTCAAGAGCCTGCGAGAGCTACAGTCGCGGACGCAGGACCTTATTGGTCGCATGGCGCAAGTCCAAGAAAAACCACAGACCGACCGTATGTCGGTCCTTTCGCTCCAGGAGCGTATTTGGGCGGCCCGCGAACGCATCCAGTCCATTGCAGCTTCGGGTGTTTTTGTAGGGGCGCCCGTGACGCTTGTTGCGTTCGCGTCCGAAGGCATCACCATGATGGAACAAGAACTTCAAGAGGGAGCAATCACTTCTGTCAAGGTGGATCGCGAGCTTTTGCAACGCGGTCATCAAACGGGCCTACGCAGGCTCATGGGTCTCGATGCCATGATTTGCCCTTTTGCATTGCCGACGCCAACGCGTAGTGGTGGCGCTGCAGGCACCATCCATTTGATTCTCCTCTCGGAGAGCGTGCGTGTAGAGTTTGAAAACGGTTGCTGTACGATTGAGGCCATCAAGGACCCTTCAAGTGTTGCTGCTGCTGCTGCTGCTGCTGCTGGCGCGGATCTTGTGGAAGTGACCCTTGTAGATTTGACGCATGAAGAGGATGCGCCTCGCGCCGAGGCAATGGGTCTTCATGTGTGCGCGGATAATGCGGACGTGGAGCAGACCTGCCAAAAGCTGTCGGGGCTTGCTCGCATGCCGACTGCAGAAACCGTCCGCATCGTAGCAAGTTCAGCTTCAAATTGATTATTCGAGTGATGACTTGCTTGCGTGTCGAGATGGATGGCTACCCTTTAAAAGTAAAAATGAAAACGGAAGAAGCCAATTTCTGACCTTTGTGTTACAAAGAATGAAGGGCTCGGCAAGTCTCCAACCTCCCAAAGCTTCGTAAACAGATTTCTCCATCCATTACAAGTAAGCATGAACATGTAAAAGCCAAATCTCACGCATCCTGAGCTTCGCAAACAGGTTTCACAATTTATTAGCACTTCCCTTATCGTTTTCATTATTATAGAGATTACTTCTCAAGCTTGTTCAGAATCCCTTTCCTAGCGTAGCTTCGAACATTCTATCATTGCTCTCATACCGCCTTTGCACGGGCTTGAAATTCGTGGCAAGCTACCAACGATCGCTACCACCCTATGAAATTTGGGCAGACCTAAGAGAGAAAGAAGAGTAGAGAAGAGTAGGGAAAAGGAGCGAGAGACTATTTGCTGATTGAATCAAGCATAGTGATGGGTTTGAGAACATTCGCTTTGTTGGCCTCAACAACGTGACCATTCTGAACCATTTCGTTGAGAATGAAGTGGGCTTTTTCGAGGTTGAACATAATGTCGAGCTCGCAGACGTTGCTAAAGTACTTGTCGAGCGTCTCCACGAGACAGTGGATGAACTCAAGAATGCCAAGTTCGTTCTCCTCGTCCTGGTCGACGCCAACGATAAAAAACAGCGAGGCGTATCGTCGGTACACGACCTTGTAACCGCGGTTCTCCATAAACGAGCACTGATTTTCCGTACGTGCGAGGCACTTTCGGATAATTTCTGCCTCCAGCGCGCCCCTCTCCTCGATCGTGAGCCACTCGTAGTAGCTACTCAGCCGCGTCTGGCCTTGCTTGTTCACCATGAGCACGAACTTGATCATGGTTGTCTCTCTCTGTGCTTTCGCCTCCACGGCGCGGCTGGTTTTGCGCTCTCCAAAAGAAACCCTCTGCTCTATTTCCCGTGGTCGCTGCCGCGCAGAGTCTCGCGGCGCGCCTCGCCTGTCCAGTGTCTGCACGCTGGGCTGCGCACGAACGATATCTCCTCAGCGTCGGCGCTGTATCTAGGCCTAACCTCATTCGCTCGCCGCATTTTTTTTTTCTAAAGAAACGCAGGGACCCTTAAATTTGTTTATGAGAGCCTTCAAAGCGACGATGCCGTTCTTACTGCATTCGAGGGACTTGCAGGCTTGACGCGCGACAAAATACGCAGGAACACACGTATTGGTTTCTCCGAGCTTGTTATGGCCACTGTTTCGTACACTTGACGCTGGCAAAGACTGACCTAAAGCCCACAAATGTATAGCCTGTTGGTCTGAGAAAAAACAACAACCATTTTCAAGTCACCAACTCGGTTTTACAGTCCGCGATATCGGAAAACAACGTCAAAGATCGTGCTGTCTCATCGAAACTTGTACGATAGACTTAGCTTTGAATTGTGCCCGTGCGATGAAGAAGCTCTCCATTTTCCCATTTTCTGCACGAATCTCACTGTTCTGGGGTCGAGCGAAGGAAATCAGTTATTTGGACAATAAATGATGCACTGCAATTTCAAGCCATCATTTGCAAATGTATCACTCTCGGCGGCGTAGTAAAAAGGTGATTCTGAACACGTATTCTTTGGTAAGTTCGTAACAAACAAAGGAAAAGGCTGAAAGAACTCGTGTGCGCTCGAAAACGTTCAACAAACGAGTGCATATCGAGCCTTGCAAGAGCAAGACAGAGATTCAGTGCCTCGACTCCACAAGAGAAAGGCTATTTTTTCGTAGCATAACTTTTGCCTGCCAGGATGCATGGCATGGCCAACTACGACGCCAAGATTGTGCTCCCCCCCCCCCCCCCAAAAGGGAAAAGCCAAGTCAGCCCCGGGCGGCTGGCTTCTTTTTCAAAAAAAGAAAAGAAAAAGAAAACAAGGATTTAACGTGCACGATTTCGACTGCACCGGCGGCCTCAAATTGTATGCATGTTTCACGCAAGTTGCGAGCTGCGAGTTCCAGCTGCTTCCGATCCGGATTTTCGACCCACTGGCATGAAATCTGCCAAGATGCATAACACTCCGAGCTCGGTGACCTTGCTCGGCGTCGCTCTGCGAGCCAAGATCTCACCTTCGTCGCCACCGCAACGGCGACTCTCGAGCCGCGTCTGCTGCACGCGTCGCTTTCGCAAGTCCACGTTTCCCCCGCAGCCCAGAGTTGCTCTCCCTCAAACCGTTCTACGCACTCGCTCGCGTTCACACTTCCTCCTCGCCCTTGCCCGCACAAAGTAATCTCGCTCCTTGTGCACGACATCCTCGCGGCGCATGCACGTTTCCCGCCCGCGTTCCGAGCCACGGCCTCGCCCTGCGTCCGCACTTGCAGCCGCTGCTGGCAAGCATGGATGGACGCCACGAAGGCCGCGCCGGCGCCAAGCTGCTCTGCATGCGAGGCGAGGGAGGCCGCGTGGACGGACCCCCTCGCGACCACGACCACGGCCAGGCCCTGCCTGCCGCCTGCCTCGGAAATCCGGCCCCGCCGCGACCCTCTGATGGCGCAGCGATGCGCAGCGCCGCCGCCGGGTTTGGCGGCCTCGAATCGCCTTCGGAGCTCGAGCTCGAGCTCGAAGAACTCGAGGCGGACTCCAAGAATTGAATCGAAGTCGGATTCGGGGCCACGCGCCCGGAAAGTTTTAGGGGTGGTCCTCGAACTCAGCGAGGCCTGGGACCTCGGCTGCGCGCGCTGCAGCAGCAGCTGCTGCTGCAGGCAGCTGCTGCGCGAAGAACTGCGCGCTCGAGGGCGCGCGCTGCGCGGCCGGGCCCGCGACGAGCCTGCAGCGGCAGCAGCCGGCGCGCGACGCGGCAGGGTTGCGTGGAGATGGATGGCATCGCGGGGCGTCACAGTGCATGGATGACAGACAGGGCAGGGCAGGATGAGAGCTCGTTCGCGCACGTGCCTCTGCCGGCGCGGCCGAGGCCAGCGGCGCGGCGCGCGTACTTCATGACGGCGGCAGGCAGAGGCGAACATCCTGGCGCCGATGACGATGATGGCGAGGCCTGCGTTCAATGAATTCAAATTGGAGAGAGAGAGAGAGAGAGAGAAGGATGAAAACAATGGCGAATTTGAAACTCCGAGAGCGCGACTGCGGCGGCGGCGAAGATCGAAGCGGCCAAACGACGGCAGCCCGACGTCGCGTCGGGCTACAGGCTCTCGTGCGCTGTCGTATGTTTGCTTGCTTCGTTCGTTCGTTCGCTCGCTCGCTCGCTCGTACGTTCGTTCGCTCGTTTATCCATTCGTGCGTTCGCTCACGCACGCACGTACAAATGCACGCGCGCTCGCTTTCACGCGTCCTCGATTGCACCAGCCCACCAGGGATGCGTCGAGACCGGCGGCGGCTTCTGTACCGTGCAAGTGCGCGCGCCCTTCCACGAGGCGCCGCGCTCTATATCTTCCCTTCCACGGCGTCTTCCCTTCCCCCGCGCTCTCTCCGTGCCCTTTTCTGTTCTTCGTGCATCAATCATTCACTTCCCGCATGCAGTGCAGTGCAGTGCAGCGCAGCTCGAGCAGCGATGGCGAGCGTCCCATCTCCACTGGTCCTCGCACGCATGCTCGTCCCGCGCAGCACGGCTCCGCCAACGTCGCAGGCCGCTCTCGCTCCTGCTGCCTCGCCTCGCCTCGCCTCGCCTCGCCCGGGCCCAGCGCAGAAGGCCGCGGGCAAGGGCAGGGACGGGAGGCGAAGGAAGGACATGGGCGACCCGTAGGCGGGCGATAACGCGAGTTAGTTCACTGGGAAGTACTCCCCCGCTGTGGTGCCCGAGCTGCTGCTGCTGCTGCTGCTGCTCTTCCAGCCCTTGCAGGAGCCCGAGACGGGACGCAGACCTCCCTTCCACTCCACTCGACTCCGCTTCCACTTCACTTCACTTCACTTCGCTTCACTTCCCGCCGCTCCACTCCACTCGGCTCCGCTCCATTCCTCTCCGCGCGGCGCAGCTCGGCGAGCAAACATTGAACGCGCGGCCGAGGTCTGCGAGCGCAGCGCCCGCCACCGCGCTGCTGCTGCTGCGCACGCGATACGTACGCGAGCGAGCGAGCGCAGACACGAGGCGGAAGAACCGCGTTGAGAGCGCGCCGTCGTGGGGGGGAAAGAGGGGACGAGCGAGGAGAGCAAGCAACAGTTTGAACTCGGGAGCTGGGACGCGCGGCGCCTGCGCGGCGAAGGCAAAATGCGGCCCAGGGGCGCCGTCGTTGCGACGGTGCTGAGCGTGCTCGCGAGTTTGGTGCCCGCGAGCCGCGCAGACTTTTTGGCCGATTATTTATCTGATAAAACCTTTGGACCCATCCCCGGACCATGCCCGGGCCCCACCATCAACGACGACACCTGCTTCGGCGACATCAGAAACTTGCCAGAGAGCGCCAAGAAAATCGAGGTCTGCCTCATCGACGACGTCGACGGCACCTGCGGAGAACTTGGCGACCTCGTCACAGCAGGCGAGTTCACCGTCTGGAACCTCCAGTGCTACGATGGCCAGGTCGCCGACATTGTGCTCGACCACACTGCACAGAGCAGCGACACCGAGATTAACGCCCAGGTCGACGTGCGGAATTTTAAAATTAGCTGCACCGGAAGTATTCGCGTTGAACTGCTCACCATGGAGGTTGGCTCCACGAAACTCACCGCCACCTTTGAGGGACCCTTCACCATGATCCAGCCCGCGAACGTCGACGGTATCACTCTTTCCCTTGGCATCGACATTTTCACGGAAGCAGGCTTCACTTTCAGCACAGACCTGCCAGAGACCATTCTTCTTCCGTACGACAAGTGCGATATCGAGCCAGATCTCAACCTTGAACTTACCACGGGCACAAACGGCTTCGAGTTCGTTGAGATTTGCAATCCTCTTCTTTTCCTCTTTGGAGGATGTGTGGACGGCACATCTGCCATCAATTTCTTGGGGCCTGATTTTCTTCTTGGCATTATCGTCACGGTCGCCGAGGGTATCGCCGGTGGCATTGTATGTCAAATCATCGAGGAGGCCGCCTGGCTCGAAGCCTATGACGCTCCAGGCATCATCAATGAAGTTTGGGCAGAGGTTAAGGCTCAGGTAGACGAATGGGGCGAGTCTGTCGGCCAGGATGTTCAGGTTGCCGACAGCGACGCTGCGATTCTTGCCACCGAGCCCTACAGCGGTGTCAATGCGACCATGCTCGCCAATTCAGTCGATTTCAGCAACAACACTATTGTAGAGTCCATCAGCGTCATGCTCAACAACTGGCTCGGTTCGCCCAGCGTCCAAGCCGAGTACGAGGATCGTCCCGTCATCAATGAGCTCATTAGCCTCCTTACGGAACCCGATGGGACCTTTCCGCTCGATCTGGAGGCCTATGACGCCGCGCTCGAGGCCTCGGTCCCGCTCAATGTCTCTGACGTCACGGTGCGTCTCCAGCGTCTGTCTCTGCAGGGCCTCAACACACTGTCTACCTTTGGGATCCTCAACATCGGAACCGATCTCCCGAACGAGGATCGTCTTCACCACACCTTCAACAACTCCATCGTCATTCAAGACCTCACGCTGGAGGTTGAAGCATATGTGCGCCTTGATCGCGGCTCCTGGGTTACGGCATCCTGCAATCTTCCGGCTCCGGGTACTTGCTCGAGCGACTCGAGCGAGTTCACCTTCAACTTCACCACAAATGTGCAGGACGTCAATTTTAATGCCAGCGTGCTCGCGCTTCTCAATCCCGATGAGATTGTCGATCTTCAAGTTGGCCAGATTCTGGATATTGACTTTGCGGGCGAGTCCTTTGGTGCCTTTTCCAAACTCTTGCGTTGCGTCAGCCCTGCTGCCTATGCGCTCAATGTGACCAACGTCGTGGCGAGTCTCGGTGCAATCAACGACCCCCAAATGGTCAACTTTGATGGAGTCGGTCTCTCCAATCTCATTCAGGGTGGTATCGAGCTTGGCGCCGATGTCGTCAAGGGCGCGCTGAAGACCAAGTTTCCCGGAATTGTCAATGGACCTGTCCGTGAGCTTATCAACGAAATCCTTCTCGAAGAGGTCACTCTTCCTGGCCAGGACGACTCGAACACCTGCCCACCGTGGCAGGGTCCTTCGGGGCATGGTCCACTTGAGATCGACTTTGACGGCGCCATCTTTTCGCCCGTGTACGCTCTCATCAACGATGGTGTTGGCGGTGAGCGTATTCGTGACACCGAGGTTGATCTCAACGAGTTCATTGATGAGCTCCTCAAGTTCAACGAAGAATCCTACGAGAGCTTTCCGTTCAACAGCGTCGGCCGTCCCGACGGTGAGTGGGGACTCGACGAAGAGTACAACTCGGCTGGAATTCTTACCTCCTTCAGCGACGAGGACGACTTTATCCAGTTTTCTGACTTTGTCATTGGCAACCTGGACTCGCTCTATAAGCTCACGCTCTCGTCGCCGGGCGAAGGCCTCGATATCGGCTTTGGTCTTGGCGGTGCTCTTTTGAGCTCGGACGGCAGCACCGTGCTCCCGATACGCCCCCTAAATCTTTCGATCGGGTTTCAGGCCGTGGTTCCCAGCAAAGGCATTGATGAGGCGGCTATACTCAAGCTCTCTCTCAGCGAGCTCGATATCGACGTGACCATGACGAAGCTGGCCATCAACATCGAGCTCATCTATGCTCTTTACATCAGCCAGCTCGATCGCATCCCCTGTCTTCTGGCGGCGCTGAACGACATTCAGTTTGAGAAGGAGGGGAAACAGGCTTCCATCTCGGCGCTCACATTCGAAGTCACGCAGACGCGCTCGGACTCGACCAGTCCCAACAAAGTCGAGCAAGCGCTTTCCATCCTTGACGCCGAGCAGCCTGGTGCGCGTGCTCAAGCACTTGTGACCACTCTCGCCGATGTCATCACCGACCTCGTCCTTGATGTTATCGAGGGTATTCCGGCCCAGTATGCCAACCTGACGGCCGAGACCTGTGTAAACGCCGAGAGCACCGTGGATATCGCCTTGAGCCTTTTGTCGTTGGACGTGCCCAACGTTACCGAGACGATTGAGCGCTGCACAGCCGAGATTGAGGAACTCGAGTCGGTCGAGGACATGGAGATCAAGGTCTTTCAGGCCAATGGCGGGGACCTGCCGAACTTGGTCAACTTTAAGGAGTCCTTTGTCTTTGAAATCGTGCGCTATCTGCTCGACACGGTCAAGGGCCCGACGCTGCAGAACGTCTTTACGGCGTTGGGCAACACGTCTGGCAACGCGCTTTCGGACCTCTTCGAGCTCGATGATCCAGAGGACCCGGAGAATGGCAACGTGACCTTTGTGTTTCCGATCGACAAGCTCGACCTTGGTCTCGACTACTCGAACGAAGACCCGGGCTTTCGCTTCAACCCTGGCTATCTACGTGTCAAGAGCGTCAACCGTCTTCTCGAGACCTTCGAATTTCTCAAGCCGCTCGGGACAATGACCACGGAGAACCGCATCACTTTCAGGGACGATCTTCCGCTCGACGTGACCATCTCTCCATGGATCGAGCTTGACGGCGAGGCTGCGGACGAGCAACCTGGCACTGTCATTCGCGAAGACATTCTGGTGTCTCTGCAAATCACAGACTTGAACATTGTGGCGGAGCTGGTGACAGCCTTCGACTACGAGAAGCTCCTCGATCTGACGCTTTCACAGCTTCTCTCTGTGCAAAGCGACCAGGCCATTCATCTCGCAGAGCATGCACTTGACTGCTGGCTCTCGACGTACTATGACGAAGGCTTCTTCCTTCGCAAGCTCGACGTGACGCTTGGCGAATTGTCGGGCGTCACGTTGACCTCGACGCGCGAGATCCTCAGCGAAGGCATGGAAGAGATGGTCGGCGCCATTGTTGAGCTTATGACATATTTCTATGTCGACGCAATTCCGCGCATGGCGCAAAACTGTGCTGTTCCGTACGTGAACGATGTGGCGTTCAAGACCTTGGATCTCGCGTCATGCCCGAACTCAGAGCAGATCGATCCGCCCCCGCTTGCGGAAGGCAACACTGTGCTCCGCTTCGACACCTCGCCTGGCCTCAACTCCTTCCTTTCATTCTGGTTCGAAGACGTGGTCTCCGAGGACTATGCGGCACTTAACACGGTCTTGAACGGCGCAGCCGAGGAGCTTGTTTTCCTCAACTCTGAGTCCTCCACCGGCGACCAGTCATTTAACTTTACGCTTCCGCTCATTTACAACAGCGTGAACTACGGCTCGGTCTTCCTGAAGCTCGCCGATGTCAAGTTGAGTGGCCTCGGCACCTTCCGGGATTTGCGGCCGCTGATTCCTTTCGGATCGGATTTGCAGCCCATGTATGACCCGAGCGACTACCCTAACGAGGAAGAAAGCGCGCGCCGCCGTCTTGTCAGCGCGGGTCAGCAGCCATACACGACGCAGACTGACATCGATATCGAGGGTCCCCTTTCGATCGAGGCCAAGGTCACCATCAATGCCTATGACCTCTTTGAAGGCTACCCAGAGATGATCAACGAGCTCAGGCTGACACTGGGTCTTTCAGACATCATCTTCGCGCTGCAGCTTCTTCTGGAGGTGGATCTTGTCAAGCTGATGGACGTCCGCTTCCGGTCATTTTCAACTCTCACCGAGATTCCTTGTCTGCTCATCCCTGTCGAGAAGCTGGAGCCGCTGGCGTTCAACTTTAACTTGTCCGCTGTGGAGATTGATGCTGCGTGCGCTGGTACGTGCGAGTTCCCGCTGCTTGCCTACCTTCAAGATGGAACTCCATTCTCGAACGAGAACAAGGAGGAAATCAGTCAGCTCGTCACCGAGTTCGTCGCATACTGGACCGCCTTCGTGGGCACCAAGGGCGCGCAGCAGCTCATTGACGGAGCCATCTCGCAGGCCGAGGACGACTGCGCCGCCATCTACGAGCTGGTTGATGAGCTTACCACCTTTGAGGAGCGCCAACGCGATGATGCTGCAACCGTCTTTGCATACATCTTTCTGGGTGGTTGCGGCGTGGCTGCAATTGGCGCTCTGCTTCTCGTTCCGCTGCATCGCCGTCGGCAAAAGACAGCCATCGCGGCCAAGCTTGTGGGTACCTTGCCCTTTGAGCGCGACGAGTATTTTGCCGGCGAGATGGCGCTCACGGAGCTGCGAGCCAAGAGCATCTTCCAGCACCCCATCACCCCGCTTGTCGCGCGCTTCCTTGTCCCGTTCATTCAGTTTATGAATGTTGCCGGACTTGTGGTGGCCATTGGCTTTTCGGACGCTGCCAATATCACCGTCAACATTACTCTTTTTGGGGCCACGACGCAGACGATTGCGCTGGTACCGTTCACGCTGTTTTCGACCATCAACGATACGTGGAACTCGGGTGCCTGGCCTCTGGCTGTCCTCATTGCCGTTGCCTCGTGCATGTGGCCGATCGCCAAGAATCTCGTCCTCATGTTTGTGTGGTTTGTGCCGACGACCATCGTTTCCGCCAAACGCCGTCGCTTCATCCTCGAGGTGCTGGACATGCTGGGCAAGTGGTCGTTCCTCGATGTATTCGTGATTGTCATCACGCTGGCCGCGCTGCGATCGTACGTCGTAGGCGCCTTTTATGCGAATGTGGCGTTTCTTGATGACGAGGTGTTCATCACCGACGTTAATGTGACGCCAGAGCACGGCTTGGTTTTGCTCTGCTTTGTCGCTGCGCTTTCGCTCATTGTCAACCACATTGTCATGTTCTATCACGACCGGGTCGAGGAGTCGAACCAGCGCAGTGAGGATCGTGCCAACGGGCATGAAGAAATCGCGCGCAAGGTGCCGCGTCGAGCAACGATCAAGTCGCCAGTGTGGAAGCACGAATTCTCTGGGGCATCCAAGGCGGGGCTGGCACGCGTGGTGAACCCTGTTGCGATTGGTGTGCTCGGTGGCACCACGGCGCTAGCATTTTTGCTGATCGCGATTGGAATTGGCTTGCCGCTTATTACCTTTGAGCTGCGTGGTCTGCTGGGTATTCTGCTCGAGGTCATCTCCACGGACTCGCCGAGGCTGAACGGCCAGATGCTGAACCGCAAAACGTACTCGGTGATTGAGATGGGTGCTGCTCTGGCGGAATCGCCGACAACCAATGGCTTTGAAGAAGCTTCCATTGCCTTTTTCAAAATCCTCTATGCGATTGCAGTATACGTAGGTCCCATGATTCTCTTGATGCTGCAGGGCGCGCTCCTCTTCGTTCCGGTGAATCTGAACATGGGCAAGTCTCTGTTTTTCTGGACAAAAATTGCCTCGTACTGGTCAGGCTTGGAGATCTTCTTGGTGGCCATGGTGCTGACGATTCTGGAAATCAGCATTGTGACGCAGTTCATCACAGACTTTATCACGAACGATGTCTGCTCGCAAATTGTCGGCGCCCTGGAGCTCTTGGTGGAAGACGCGGATCTCGATGCTTTTTGTTTCAATGCCGTGGGCGTTTTGGAACCGACCTCGATCCTCCTTTTCGTTGGCTGCTTTTTGGAGCTGGCGAGCTTTTATGCCATCACTGTCCTCGCTCACGCCGTTTTTGCCGATCGTTATTACGACGCGTACAAGGGCTTGCGCGATAATGTCAAGCCGCAGCGTATGCTTCGTCTGGACCGCTGGATTTTGACGCGATGCACAACATTGAAGCCGAGGAGCGGCGGTGGTCCTGGGTCGCGAGGTGCGGTTGGGCCGACGAGTCCGGCCGGAGATGTCAGTGGTGGCGTGGGTCCATTTACAGATCTGGACCATCAAGACGACAATGAGCTTATCGACCACGAGGACATGTGGTGCGCTCCTTGCAATCGGTGCTGCGCCAACGAAAAGGGCCAGCGCACTGCAGAGGCGCGTATCGACGCCTGGCAGTCTCGCTTTGGTATTCCCGTGGCCTCGGAGACCCGCGAGGCAGGCAATCCTGCCTTTGTAGCTGGGCCGCGATCATCGCCGCCGCCGGCGCAAGTCTCGCGTTTTCGTCGCTCAAGCGTCGATGTATGAATGATCGAATCATGGCCGAACGAAGCCCGCAAGCGCGCGCCTCTTCTTTCTTTTTTTGTCTCTATTTCGTTGATCCTAAATATGTTGTTTCAAACCATACCATATACCGTACGCCGAGATGTCCGGGCCTGGCCCAATCTCGCACCGTTCTCGCGCGAAGTGCACTTCGGTGCCAGCGTTTTCTCGCGCCCTTATCAGCACTCGTTAACTGCGGCAGCAGGCGGTCGCCCGCCCGCCCGCAGCCACCCGCTCCCTCGCTTGCTTGCTCGCTCGCTCGCTCGCTCGCCCGCCGGATTTAGGGCGCTCGCCGTCCATGGCACGTGCCGTCTGGACCGCAAAGCGCGGCCGCGGCCGCCCCCCAGTTGCGCGTGAGCCGCTGCCCGCAGTTCCTCTTAGGGTTGCGACCGCCGGCCGCTTGCACTCGCACCGCGGCGTCTGGACCAGGCCAGGACCACGAGAGCGAGCACTCGCCTGCTTGGAGCCCGACAAGGTCTCCAAGCGCAGCGAAAGCTACAGCCGCAGACGAGACTGACGGCGCAGTAGTACCACCGTGCGCCTGCCTTGGCTGGTCTGGCCTGGCCGCTCCGACCGCCCGTACCTTGCGCGCGGTACCGCCCGGGGCGTGCCGGCTCAGAGACAGACAGTCAGTCAGTCAGCCCTGGCGACCAGTTCTGCACCGTTGCTTGCAGTTGCAGTTGCGTGCAGAAGGGCGGCGCCGCGGGACGTACGGGCCCTAAGCGGGCGCGGCCTCGCCGCCGCGCTTAGGTTTGGGCCTCTGCGCTGCCCTGCCGCCGGTACGTACGTGTCCGTGTGGATCCACTCCCGCCGCTGCCAGCCAGGCGCCGCTAGGGCTAGGGCGGGTCCAGGCGGGGCCGCTGTGGGGGAGGCGGGCCCGCGCTGTGGGAAAAGGAGGAAGCAGGGGNGAGGACGTCATCAAGGCAAAATGCACCTTTGAGGGACCCTTTACGATGATTCAGACGCCTCAATTCGATGGCGTATCCCTCAGACTCGAAATCAACTTTGAAACGGAGTCCGTCACCACCCTCAACGCCGATCTGCCCGCGCAGGTGCGCATCCCATATGACCAATGCGATATTGAGCCCGAGCTTAATCTGCAGCTCTCGGGCATTGACGGCTTTGAATCGACCGAGGTTTGTATCTTTTACGGCTGGGGCTCGTGGCTGAGCGACGACTTTGGCTGCTCGACCTCGTTCACCAGCTTCATTAATTATCTCGGAGCCGACAATATTCTCGAGCTGGTCGCCACCACCGCGGAAGGCTACCTGGGCGGCGTGCTGTGCCAAATGATCGAAGATGCCGCATACGTGGAGGACACCGGAGAGAACGGCCCACTCAACGATGTCTGGGCAGAGATCAAGGCCCAAGTTGATGAATGGGGCCTCGCGAAGGGTCTGAATGTTGCAACTGCTGACACCAACTCTTATCTGTTGAGCACAAGCCAATACAGTGGCATCACATCGCAGGAATTGAACGATGCAATCGACTTCACGACCTCGGAGGTCATCGATCCAGTGAGCGATGCACTTAATGGCTGGCTCAGCCCCGCGAGCTCCCGCGCCGAATACGAAGGGCGCCCCGTTGTCAACGAGGTCATTGACGCATTCACGGATCCGGCCGGTGAATTGGCCATTAATCTCGCCGACTACGACGCCGAACTGGAGGTCCAAATCCCACTCAACGTCTCTGATGTTACAATGATTCTGCGGAGCGCAAAAATTCAGGGTCTCAACTCGATCTCTGTCATTGAGCTGCTCGATATCGGAGAAGACCTGCCCGAAGCGAGCCGGCCCAAACGCACGTCGAACAATACCATTGTCGTTGACGAGCTCGTTCTCGAGGTGGAATCCTACATGCGTCTGGATCGCGGAAGCTGGGTCACGGCGTCGTGCAACCTACCGCCGCCAGGCACCTGCTCGAGCGACTCGGCCGAGTACATTTTTCGTTATTCTGTTCTCGTACAGGACGTTTCCTTCCAACTCAGTCTGCTCTCGCTCATTAATCCGGACGAGATCCTTGACCTTCAGGTCGGGCAGATCCTGGGAATCGATTTCTCCGAGGAGCCCTTCGGCGCTTTTTCTAAGGCACTTCGCTGTATTGCTCCCGCAGTATATGCGCTCAACTTCACTAACATCGAGGCCAGCATTGGTTCTATCTCGGACCCTCAACTCATCGGCAACGACGGCTCAGAATTTGCAAGCCTCGTTCAAAGCTCTGTAGCCTTGGCAACCGACGTTGCCAAGGGCGCCCTTCGCACGAAATTTCCCGGCATTGCAAATGGTCCGATTCGAGAGTACTTCAATGAGGTTCTGCTGACCGAAGTGTCAATCCCGGGACGGGCAGGCACGCAGTCTTGCCCAGCTTGGGAGGGGCCGTCTGGGGATGGACCTACGGTCATCGATTTCGATGGCGAGATGTTCTCTCCAGTCTATGAGCTGGTTAATGAAGGTATCGGCGGTGAGCCGATTCGGGAGAGCGACATCGGGCTCAACCACCTCATTGATGAAGCTCTCAAGTACAACGAGGAATCTTACGTCAGTTTCCCCTTCAGCAGCGAGGGCCGCGCTGATGGCGAGTGGCGGCTCAAGGATGAGTACGACAAGAGCGGTCTTTTGCAATCTCTCAAGTACAATCAGACGGGGGACTTTCTTCAGTTCTACGACGGCACGATTGGCAATCTTAACACGCTTTACAAGCTGATTTTCTCGTCACCGTCCGAGGGTCTCGATATCGATTTTGGTTTCGGAGGCGCTCTTCAACTCGCTGACGACAGCGGTCTCGCAGATCTGCGCCCCCTCGAACTAACTATTTATTTCCAGGCCGTTGTGCCGAGTCGAGACATCGATGAAGCCGTCGAGATCAAGCTATCGCTCACAGAGCTCGACTTTGCTGTGGAGCTCACGAGGCTCGCCATCGACTTTGATCTCATCTACGCGCTATATTTTAGCCAAATCGACCGCATCCCCTGTCTTTTGGCGGCGCTCGACGAGATCTCCTTTCGCCGCGAGGCGCGCCAGGTTTCGATCTCGAACCTCGAATTTGAGGTGAATTCCGTTCGGACGGGTGCCGACCGAAGCAGCAACCTCGCGCAGGCCCTGGACAACTTGGACGCCGAACAGCCAGGACAGAGTTCTATGGCTCTCATTACGACCCTCTTTGACGCAGCCGTGGATCGGATTCTTGATACGGTCGAGCGAATTCCAGGAATTTACGGTGACCTCACTGCGGAGACGTGCGTCAACATGGATGACTCGCTCGACAATCTCACCAACGGAGTGCTCAAGCTCAACCTCCCGAACGTGACGCAAAGCATTGAAGAATGTACTGCAGAAATTGGCGAGGTACCTTCGGTGGAAGAGGTTGAAAGCGAGGTGTACAATGGCAACGAGCTCCCAGACTTGCTCAATGTGCGCGAGTCTTTTTTGGTCCGAGTCATCCGCCAAGGCGTCGAGGTTCTCAAGGGTAGTACCTTGGATCAGCTTTTCGCCGAGCTCGTGCAGCTGTCGGATTTGGGTATCGACCAGTTTTTTGTTCTCGATGATCCGGATGATCCTTCCAACACTAATGTGACCTTTGTTTTCCCCCTCAGTATCCTCGATCTAGGGCTCGATCTTACAAGCGAGGATCCTGGCTTCAAATTCAATGCAGGCACCGTTCGCATTAAGAGCGTCAACCGCCTGCTGGACTCCTTTTACCTCTTTGAGCCTGTTGGAAGCATGACCACGCGCCACCGTTTTACCTTTCGCGACGACGAGCCGCTCGAAATCACCATTGAGTCATCGATTGAAATTGAAGGCTCTGCGGTGGGCGCAGAGGCAGGCACCACTGTGACGGAGGACCTCGTGTTGGCCATGCAGATTTCGAATCTTACCATTGTTGGAGATCTCGTCACGGCGATAAATCGGGAAAAGATGCTGGATCTCACGCTGTCACAGCTATTCAGCGTCGACGCTGAGCAGGCGCTTTCAATGGCTCCCCATGCGGCGGATTGTTTGCTGTCCACCCTATACGAGAATGGTCTCGCACTTCGCAACATTGATGTCTCGCTTTCGGAACTTTCAGGTGTCGTGCTGACCTCGTCTCGCGAGCTCCTGAGCGCTGGCGTTGAGGAGACTGTGAGCGCGCTCATCGAGCTCGTGGCGTACTTTTACGCCGATGCCCTTCCGCGCATTGCGCAAAACTGCGTCGTGCCCTACGCGAATGCAGTCTTCAAGGAGTACATTGAGACTGCCTCGTGTCCATTGCCGGAAGACATTGCGCCGCCCAACATGGAGTCTGGAGACCCCTTGATCCGCTTCGACTCGCTGGATCTGCTCGATGCCTTTCTCTCGCTCTGGTTTTCGGATGCAGTCGCCGGCGGGTACACGAACGTCAACGATGTTCTCTATGAGGCCACCAAAGATTTAGTATTTTTGGATGAGAACGCTCTTGGTGGTGACGAATCATTCAATGTCTCGATTCCACTCGTGTACAACGGTATCTTTTACGGTGAGATTCTTTTTGGTCTCGCCAACATCGAGATCACAGGCATTAATACCATTGAGGATCTGCGGCCCTTCATTCCCTTTAAACCGGACGGCAATCCTATGTACGACCCCCAAGACTACCTTCCGGAATTGCGCAGACGTCTGGCCGAGCTCACCACAAGTCAGCAGCCCTACACGACGCAGACGAATATTGCGATGAGCGGTCCCGTCACGATCTCTTGCAAGGTGACCTTCAACACGTACGATCTCTTCGTGGGTTACCCGGAGATGATCAACGAACTGGATATTGCCGTGACCGTGACCGATCTGGACTTTGGCCTGCAGCTTTTGTTTGCAGTGGATTGGGCTGACTTTTTGAACGTCCAGCTCCGTGCATGGACGACTTTAAAGCAACTTCCGTGCCTGCTTGTACCCGTCCGACAGCTGCAGCCGCTGGACTTTAACTTCACCACGTCCGACATTGACATCACTGTGTCGTGCGCTGGCAGATGCGAGTTCCCTTTCATCGAGTATCTCGAAGAGGGCGACGAGTTGTCCACGAGTGATAGCGCGGAGATTAGCCAGGCCGTCAACGAGCTCGTCGAGTACGTGGACGGCTTTCTGACAACGCGCGGCGCCCAGGAACTGATCAACTCAACTCTTGCCCTCGCTGCGGAAGAGTGTGCTGCGCTGTCCTCAACAGAGGAGACACTGGAGAACGACGATAGTCTCTCGGAGGCAGACGCGGCCTCGACCTTTGCCTACATCTTCCTTGGGGGTTGTGGTGTTGCTGGCATCGGTATGCTTCTCCTCGTGCCCTTGCACCGGAGTCGGCAGCAGAGCGCCATCAAGTCCAAGATCGCTGGCACTAAGCCGCACGAGCGCGGCGAGGACTTTGTCAATGAGATCGCCCTCACGGAGCTCCGGGCCAAGAGCATCTTTCAGCATCCCATCACGCCTAGCGTCGCACGTTTTTTGGTGCCTTTCATTGCGATCATGAACGTGGTTGGTCTCGTCGTTGCCATTGCCTTCTCTGAAGCGGCCAACATTGTCGTGAGCATTACAATTTTTGGCGCCACATCTGAATCCGTCGCCCTCGTGCCCTTTACGCTTTTTTCGACAATCAACGACACCTGGAATTCCGGGGCCTGGGCAATGGCGATCTTTATCGCCGTCGCCTCTTGCATGTGGCCAATCACCAAGAATCTTTTGCTGCTCTTTCTTTGGTTTGTCCCGACGACAATTGTTGGAACGAGTCGCCGCCAGCGCGCCATCGAGATTCTTGACATGCTGGGCAAGTGGTCTTTTCTGGACGTGTTCGTCATTGTCATCACGCTCGCGGCTCTCCGGGCGTATGTGGTGGGTGCTTTCTATGGCAACATGACATTCCTGGACGAGAGCTTTTTTGTTACAGATGTCAGTGTGACACCAGAGGATGGTCTCGTGCTGCTAGCCTTTGTAGCTTCTCTCTCGCTCATCATTAACCACGTCGTCATGTACTACCACGAGCGCGTCGTGGAGTCGAACAGGCGCAGCGAGGACCACGCTTTGGGCAATCACGATGTTGCGCGCATGATGCCGCGTCTCGCCGCTCTCAAATTGCCAATCATGAAGCATCAGTTCACGGGCATCAACGAAGAAGGACAGTCGCGCGTCGTGAGTCCTATCGCTGCTCGAGTGCTCCTTGGAGTTTCCTCAGTGTCTTTTCTTTGCATCTGCGTGGGCATTGCGACTCCGCTCATCACGTTTGAGCTGCGGGGTTTGTTGGGCTTGCTGCTCGAGATCATCTCGTCCGATGATGAATCGACGAGCGAGGACTTTCTTAATCGCAAGACGTACTCTGCGGTCCAGATGGGCGCTCTTCTCTCCACCTCGCCCACCACCACAGGGCTCGAGGCGGTGATTATCGCGTTTTTCAAGACTCTTTTTGCCGCGACAGTTTTCGCCGCTCCGCTCGTGCTCCTGGGCATGCAAGCGGTTCTCTTCGTGATGCCTATCAATCTCAACATGGGCCGTTCCTTTTTCTTTTGGACCAAGATTTGCTCGTACTGGTCTGGACTCGAGATCTTCCTTGTGGGCTTGGTGCTCACGGTTATGGAGATCAGCGTTGCAACGCAGTTCATTACGGACTTTGTCACAGACGACGCTTGTTCCCAAATTCGCGGATCGCTCGAGCTTCTGGTGGACTCAGACCTCGATGCGTATTGTTTCAATGCGGTAGGTTACTTTGAGCCCACGGCTTTCTTCCTTTTTACCGGCATCATCCTCGAGCTCGTCAGCTTTTATATCATCTCTGTGATTGCACATGCGGTGCTTGCAGATCGGTACTTTGACGCGTACAACGCTTTTCGGTCCGATGCGAAGCCGCACAAGATGCTGCGGATCAACCGCTGGCTTTTGTTCATGTGCACACGGCTGCAGGATCCACTCGTCCCGGGCACGCCGGGCACTCCCTCCATGTCGCCAAGTGGCCCAGACTCGGTATCGGGCCGCAGTGCTGGACCCTTCACAGATCTTGATCAGGACGACGACGATTTGATTGCTCCGGATGAGCCTTGGTGCCGCTTGCTCTCTGGATGCTGCTCGAACGAAAAGGGTCAGCGTTCTGCTGATGCTCGCATCGATGTTTGGCATGCCAAGTTCAATACGCGCGCTCCTGGTGGGGGTGGTCGTGTTGGCGTCCGGCGCGAGTCTGACAATCCGGCATTTGCTGGCACGAGTCCAACCGCGGCCCAACCCCAACTTCGCTACCCGGGCGCTTCTAATCGTGGTTGGGGCAATCAAAGTCGTGGCGCTCAGCCTTTGCCGCGTCCTCGTGGGAGAAAGGACTCCGTCGAGGTTTAAGTTTACCTGCACCACGTGTTTTCTTTGTGTTTTCAATTTTATAAGTTTTTTATTCATCTCTTACTACAACCTGGTCGCCATCCCGACCAATTGGCATTATTCTTATCATCAGCACCATCAGCACCATCATCATCATCATCAGCAGCAGCAGCAGCAGCAAAAGTAGAAGTGGAAATGGCACTTGGCCCTTGCCATTTGCGTCGTCGCTGTGCGCTTTTTTGGCCTCAATCATGGTTTCGAGCTGACACGAGGCACGGCGACCTCTGATCCAGCTCAAGTAGGACAGCATACTCTACGGCAATTCGTCGAAGTCAACCGATTTTCTCTTATCATGAGCTGTGAACAATTGGTCAAGGACTACTCGACACCCACTATGTTTTCTTTTGAGGTGCAATAATTCATGCATCGAGTGTGGCGTACAAAATACAGGCAAACTGAAGCAGCGGACATCTCCAAGTATATGTGCTCGACAGAGCGGTAGTTCAAGATTTTTGCGAGTCATGACAAGTCGCAGACAAGTTCTTCCGAATTCGACAAAATTGGTCGCATCTCGAGAAAGACGTTCGTCACAGCATTGGAGCAAGTTTGGTCAGCCTAAACGTGTTAAGCACTCGTAATTTTGGAAATTGCAGACAAACAAGCAAGAGGGTAAAGAAATGACACGTCGCGTTTTGTCAACGTGCTGCAGCTGAATTCACGATTCCCCCAATGCCGCAGCTCTACAGCCAATTCACTTGTAAAAAGCAGCCCCCAAGACTCACGCTCGGTCTTCTCAAATCGCTTCCACAATCAATCAAGATGGCGTCCCCAAATGTACTCCTTAATCTCCCCAAGGGGAAAAGCACCCGAGCAAAGATAAGTGGTCAGGTCTCCCCGCCTCGCACAAATCTGGCCTAAGCTCGCAGATTTTGCTGTCAGGCCAGACTTGCGCCGACGGCGCGGCGCCCTCTATCCTCGACACAGTGGCTGACAGCGACCCTTTTCGGGTTGCGGCGGACGCAAATCTGAAAGTGTCGCCTCTCGCCATCCAGCCGTGCCTGGTCGCTCGCTCACCTAATCTCACTCGGGCCGCGGCCCACTCGCAGATGTCGCTGCCAGCGATCAAGCAACAAAGCAGCTGCAGCGATCGAGGTAAGTCAAGCAGCGCAAGGCGCCCAGCTCCGGTGGCGGCTGCGTCTGCGGCTTATGTCACACGCACAGGCCCCGCTCCTCTTCCTCATCATGTCCGTGCCAACCACCACGGCTCCTCGTTTTTTTTTCCTTCCCTTTCCTTTTAGGGCGACCAAGGCACAGCGCACCTCGCTCCTTTCGCTCGGAGCGTCCTTTTCGCGCTTCCCTCGCGCTGCAATGCCGACGCCGTTGCGCGCCCAGACCGTTGCAATCATTCCACGCACGAACCCCCGCTCGCTTCTCATGCTTCCCTCGCCGATCTTGCGCTATCTGCTTTCTCGCAAGCAGTTGTTTCTCAGCAGAGACTCAAGTCTATTTCCATCCGCTGCTTCTTCTCCTTCTCCGCCCCTCGCCCCAGGCCAGCTCGCAGTCCCTCCCTCCATCCACTCCGGACGTACTTACCGACCGCCTCCGTCGCATCTTTCGGCGCGTATTCTCCGGGCCCTTGCCCTCTACCACGGCCTCGAGCTCGACCTCGACCTCGATCTTGGTCTCGGCCGCGATGGCGACGAGCCTGGACCAAAACCTAAACAGCGCGCAACCGGCGCCCCGCACTTTCCCCGCACCCGAGATGGACACTGTGGGGGGACCTGCCTCGCCTTCATTGGGCCGCATCCATATCCACTCACGCATCCATGTGGGCGGCCAGCATTCTGTCCATTCGTAATCCATGTCGAGCGGCTGGCCGATCCATTGGGCGTCGCGTCCATCCTGGGCGGGCGGCGAGCGCAGCTGCGCTGCCTGGAGGGAGCGTCTGATGAATTGAGTGGTTTGCAGGCCGGCCGGCCGGTCGATCGGTCGGTGTACTGATTGATCGATCGATCGATCGGTCGGTCCAAGCTTGGATCGTTGCATTTCTGTCCACCATGTATACTACCCCTTCTCTCGCCTCGACTTGAACATGCATGTGCACAACACGCTCACGCCGCACGTAAACACGGCGGCACTGCAAAGAAAACCCTAGAAGATGCAATGTGCAAAACACCGTCAAAGGGCAGAAAGAAAGAAACAAAGCACGTGGACTCCCCGCTCACATGCCAGCTGGCGCATTCAGAGGGCCGCCGCCGCCGCGCACCATTTTCCTCCCTCACGCCTTCGTCTTCCCCAAGCCAGCCAGACCTGCGCCGGCCCAAACTCCGAGTCCCTCCGTCCATCCTCCTCCGCTCCGCTCCCCTGCGAGCCCTCCTCTTCGAGCCCGCTCCCTCCCGCCCCGGGCTCTCCCGCCTCCTCGCGTACCGTACCCGCGCGCACGTACGTACCAGGGTTCGCGCCGCTGCACGCGCTGCGAGCTGCCGCTGCGTTACTGCACGCGCCAGACCTAAGCCGCCCTCTGCGCGCCGCACGTGCCGCGCGATTAGGTCTCGCGCGGCGGAGGGTCCCGAGATCGACTGCGGCCCGGAGGAAGAGAGAGTCCGCGAGCGTGTGCTTGCGCGAGGCGAGGCGAGGCCGGGTTCTGGAGCGGGGCCGGCTTGCACTCTTTGGGCGCATAGGCCTCGCCGTAGCGAGCGAAGTGCGCCGCGGAGGGAGACGACGTCGTGAGCGCCTTGCAGACAGTGCGCAGCGAGCGCGGCGAGTAAAGTACGTAAAGCGAGAGCCAAAGAGACAAACAAACCCTAGCGCCTCGGCGTCGCTTCGGGCCCGAAATCCCCGCCTGCACGCCTCACCAAATCCTGAAAAGGGACTCCGCCCGCGTCCGCGAGCGGCCAGCGAGAGCTCTGCGCGAGGCAAAGGCTACGCAGCGTGGCGCTGCGACCGGAAGACGACCCGGAGAGAGCAAGTGATTGATTGACCCGGCCCGACATTTACATTCATCACACGCCTGGCGAGCGCAACTCGCAGGTTGGTGTTTGTCTGTGTTTCTGTTTGTTTGTTCGTTCGTTCTTTCATTCGTTCGTTCGTTCTTCGCGACGAAAATGGGCCGCCGTGCACAAGGCGCCGTTGCAGCAGTGCTGTGCGTACTCGCGAGCTTGGTGCCCGCGAGCCGCGCAGACTTCTTCGCCGACTATTTATCTGATAAAACCTTTGGACCCATTCCTGGACCATGCCCAGGCCCCACCATTAATGACGACACCTGCTTCGGCGACGTAAAGGACCTGCCAGAAAGTGCCAAGGATATCCGCGTTTGTCTCGTTGAGGGCTTTGACTTCACCTGCGGAAGACTCGGGGACGTTATCACATCCGGCACCTTTACCATCTGGGACCTTCAGTGCTACGACGGCCAGGTCGCCGACATTGTGCTCGACCATGCCACAAACACAGGAAACACGGAAATCAACGCCCAAGTCGACGTGCAGAATTTTAAAATCAGCTGCACAGGAGATGTCCGAGTCGAGCTGCTCACCATGGAAGCCGGGGGCGCGACACTCACCGCCACCTTTGAGGGACCCTTCACCATGATCCAGCCCGCGAACGTCGAGGGTATCACTCTCTCCCTTGGCATCGACTTTTTCACGGAAACAGGCTTTACGCTCAATACTGAACTGCCAGAGACTATTCTCCTTCCGTACGACAAGTGCGATATCGAGCCGGACCTCAACCTCGTCCTCACTGCTGGTGAGGACGGCTTTGAGTACGTCGAGATTTGCTTCGGTGGCTGTTTCGAGGGCACAGGTGCAATCAACTTCTTGGGGGCCGATTTCGTTCTTGGAACTGTAACCACCGTTGTAGAGGCCGTCGCAGGCGGCATTGTGTGCCAGATCATCGAGGAGGCCGCCTGGCTTGAGGAAAGTGATTCCCCTGGCATCATCAACGAGGTCTGGAGAATGGTGAAAGATCAAGTTGATGAGTGGGGCGAGTCTGTCGGCCAGGATGTTAAGTTGGCCGACAGCGACGCCGCGATTCTTGCCACCGAGCCCTACAGTGGTGTCGATGCGACCATGCTTGGCGACGCGATCAACTACCGCGACAGCACCGTCATGGAGTCCGTCAGCGTCATGCTCAACAACTGGCTCGGTTCGCCTAGCGTTCAGGCCGTGTACGAGGGTCGTCCCGTCATCAATGAGCTCATTAGCCTCCTTACGGAACCCGATGGGACCTTTCCGCTCGATCTGGAGGCCTATGACGCCGCGCTCGAGGTCTCGGTCCCGCTCAATGTCTCTGACGTCACGGTGCGTCTCCAGCGTCTGTCTCTGCAGGGCCTCAACACACTGTCTACCTTTGAGATCCTCAACATCGGAACCGACCTCCCGGATGGGGATCGTCTTCGCTACACCTTCAACAACTCCATCGTCGTGGATGACGTGACGCTTGAGGTCGAAATTTATGTGCGCCTTGATCGCGGCTCCTGGGTTACGGCATCTTGCAACCTCCCGGCTCCGGGTACTTGCTCGAGCGACTCGAGCGAGTTCACCTTCAACTTCACCACAAATGTTCAGGACGTCGACTTTGGAGCGAGCATGCTCGCGCTTCTCAATCCCGATGAGATTGTCGATCTTCAAGTTGGCCAGATTCTGGATATTGACTTTGCGGGCGAGTCCTTTGGTGCCTTTTCCAAACTCTTGCGTTGCGTCAGCCCTGCTGCCTATGCGCTCAATGTGACCAACGTCGTGGCGAGTCTCGGTGCAATCAACGACCCCCAAATGGTCAACTTTGATGGAGTCGGTCTCTCCAATCTCATTCAGAACGGCATCGAGCTTGGCGTGGATATCATCAAGGGCGCGCTGAAGACCAAGTTTCCCGGAATCATCAATGGACCTGTCCGTGAGCTTGTCAACGAAATCCTTCTCGAAGAGGTCACTCTTCCTGGCCAGGACGACTCGAACACCTGCCCACCGTGGCAGGGTCCTTCGGGGCATGGTCCACTTGAGATCGACTTTGACGGCGCCATCTTCTCGCCCGTGTACGCTCTCATCAACGATGGTGTTGGCGGTGAGCGTATTCGTGACACCGAGGTTGATCTCAACGAGTTCATTGACGAGCTCCTCAAGTTCAACGAAGAATCCTACGAGAGCTTTCCGTTCAACAGCGTCGGCCGTCCCGACGGTGAGTGGGGACTCGACGAAGAGTACAACTCGGCTGGAATTCTGACCTCCTTCAGCGACGAGGACGACTTTATCCAGTTTTCTGACTTTGTCATTGGCAACCTGGACTCGCTCTATAAGCTCACGCTCTCGTCGCCGGGCGAAGGCCTCGATATCGGCTTTGGTCTTGGCGGTGCTCTTTTGAGCTCGGACGGCAGCACCGAGCTCGCGATACGCCCCCTAAATCTTTCGATCGGGTTTCAGGCCGTGGTTCCCAGCAAAAGCATTGATGAGGCGGCTATACTCAAGCTCTCTCTCAGCGAGCTCGATATCGACGTGACCATGACGAAGCTGGCCATCAACATCGAGCTCATCTATGCTCTTTACATTAGCCAGCTCGATCGCATCCCCTGTCTTCTGGCGGCGCTCAGTGATATTCAGTTTGAGAGGGAGGCGAGTCAAGCTTCCATCTCGGCGCTCACATTCGAAGTCACGCAGACGCGCTCGAACTCGGTAGGTTCCAACAAAGTCGAGCAAGCGCTTTCCATCCTGGACGCCGAGCAGCCTGGTGCGCGTGCCCAAGCACTTGTGACCACTCTCGCCGATGTCATCACCGATCTCGTCCTTGATGTTATCGAGGGTATTCCGGCCCAGTACGCCAACCTGACGGCCGAGACCTGTGTAAACGCCGAGAGCACCGTGGATATCGCCTTGAGCCTTTTGTCGTTGGACGTGCCCAACGTTACCGAGACGATTGAGCGCTGCACAGCCGAGATTGAGGAACTCGAGTCGGTCGAGGACATGGAGATCAAGGTCTTCCAGGCCAATGGCGGGGACCTGCCGAACTTGGTCAACTTTAAGGAGTCCTTTGTCTTTGAAATCGTGCGCTATGTGCTCGACGCGGTCAAGGGCCCGACGCTGCAGAACGTCTTTACGGCGTTGGGCAACACGTCTGGCAACGCGCTTTCGGACCTCTTCGAGCTCGATGATCCAGAGGACCCGGAGAACGGCAACGTGACCTTTGTGTTTCCGATCGACAAGCTCGACCTTGGTCTCGACTACTCGAGCGAAGACCCGGGCTTCCGCTTCAACCCGGGCTATCTACGTGTCAAGAGTGTTAACCGTCTTCTCGAGACCTTTGAATTTCTCGAGCCGCTTGGAACAATGACCACGAAGAACCGCATCACTTTCAGGGACGATCTTCCGCTCGACGTGACCATCTCTCCATGGATCGAGCTTGACGGCGAGGCTGCAGGCGAGCAACCTGGCACTGTCATTCGTGAAGAGATCGACTTGGCGATTCGGATCACAGACTTGAACATTGTGGCGGAGCTGGTGACAGCCTTCGACTACGAGAAGCTCCTGGATCTGACGCTTTCGCAGCTTCTCGCAGTACAAGAAGATCAGAGTTTGCACCTCGCCGAGCATGCACTGGACTGCTGGCTCTCGACGTACTATGATGAAGGCTTTTTCATTCGCCAACTCGATGTGACGCTTGGGGATTTGTCGGGTGTCACGTTGACCTCGACGCGTGAGATCCTCAGCGAAGGCATGGAAGAGATGGTCGGCGCCATTGTTGAGCTTGTGGCGTACTTTTACGCCTCCGCTATTCCTCGTATGCTTCAGAACTGCGCCGTTCCGTACGTGAACAACGTGATGTTCAAGACCTTGGACCTCGCGTCATGCCCGAACTCAGAGCAGATCGTCCCGCCTCCGCTTGCGGAAGGCAACACTGTGCTCCGCTTCGACACCTCGCCTGGCCTCAACTCCTTCCTTTCATTCTGGTTCGAAGACGTGGTCTCCGAGGACTATGCGGCACTCAATACGGTCTTGAAGGGCGCAGCCGAGGAACTTGTTTTCCTCAACTCCAAATCCTCCACCGGCGACCAGTCATTCAACTTTACTCTCCCTCTCGTGTACAATGGGGTCAGCTATGGCACGATTTTCCTCGAGCTTGCCGATGTCAAGTTCGGAGGCCTCAACACCTTCCGGGATTTGCGGCCGCTGATTCCTTTCGGATCGGATTTGCAGCCCATGTATGACCCGAGCGACTACCCCAACGAGGAAGAAAGCGCGCGCCGCCGTCTTGTCAGCGCGGGTCAGCAGCCGTACACGACGCAGACTGACATCAATATCGAGGGTCCCCTTTCGATCGAGGCCAAGGTCACCATCAATGCCTATGACCTCTTTGAAGGCTACCCAGAGATGATCAACGAGCTCGACGTGAAACTGAGTGTTTCTGATGTCTTTATCATGCTGCAGCTTCTTCTGGAGGTGGACCTTGTCAAGCTGATGGACGTGCGCTTCCGGTCCTTCTCGACCCTCAGAGAGATTCCTTGTCTGCTCATCCCCGTCGAGAAGCTGGAGCCGCTGGCGTTCAACTTTAACTTGTCCGCAGTGGAAATCCAGGGTGGGTGCGCCGGCACGTGCGATTTTCCGCTCCTGACCTACCTGGAGGACAGCAGTCCGTTTGTGAACAACGAGGAGAACCAAGAGGAGATCAGCAAGCTCGTCACCGACTTTGTCGACTACTGGACTGCCTTCGTGGGCACCAAGGGCGCGCAGCAGCTCATTGACGGAGCCATCTCGCAGGCCGAGGACGACTGCGCCGCCATCTACGAGCTTGTCGATGATCTCACCACCTTTGAGGAACGCCAACGCGACGATGCTGCAACCGTCTTTGCCTACATCTTTCTGGGCGGTTGCGGTGTGGCTGCCATTGGCGCCCTGCTTCTCGTTCCGCTGCATCGCCGTCGGCAGAAGAAGGCTATTGCGGCCAAGCTTGTGGGCACCATGCCCTTTGAGCGCGACGAGTATTTCGCCGGCGAGATGGCGCTTACGGAACTGCGAGCCAAGAGCATCTTCCAGCACCCCATCACCCCGTTTGTAGCCCGCTTTTTGATCCCCTTCGTGCAGCTTATGAACGTCACTGGTCTGGTGGTCGCCATTGGCTTCTCGGATGCTGCCAACATTATCGTCAGCGTGACTCTTTTTGGCGCCACGACGCAGACAATTGCGCTGGTACCGTTCACGCTGTTTTCGACCATCAACGATACGTGGAACTCGGGTGCCTGGCCTCTGGCTGTTCTCATTGCCGTTGCCTCGTGCATGTGGCCCATCATCAAGAATCTTATCCTCATGTTTCTGTGGTTTGCGCCGACGACCATCGTTTCCGCCAAACGCCGTCGCTTCATCCTCGAGGTGCTGGACATGCTGGGCAAGTGGTCGTTCCTCGATGTTTTTGTGATTGTCATCACGCTGGCCGCGCTGCGGTCGTACGTTGTTGGTGCCTTTTACGCAAATGTGGCCTTTATTGACGACGAAGTATTCATCACTGACGTCAACGTGACGCCAGAGAGCGGCTTGGTTTTGCTCTGCTTTGTCGCTGCGCTTTCGCTCGTTGTCAACCACATTGTCATGTTCTATCACGACCGGGTCGAGGAGTCAAACCAGCGCAGTGAGGATCGTGCCAATGGAAATCAC
The DNA here is from genome assembly GCA_003116975.1 of Aurantiochytrium sp. KH105. Taxonomy (NCBI): domain Eukaryota; class Bigyra; order Thraustochytrida; family Thraustochytriidae; genus Aurantiochytrium; species Aurantiochytrium sp. KH105. Next base: position 134,368 of record BGKB01000036.1, read on the forward strand.
GAGATCGCCAAGAGGCTGCCGCGTCGTGCCACTGTCAAGTACCCGATCTGGAAGCATGAATTCTCTGGATCATCCAAGTCGGGCTTTACCCGTGTGGTGGATCCGATCAAGGCCAAAATCATGATGGGTGTGGTTGGATTTGCCTTTTTGCTCATTGTCATTGGTATCTGGCTTCCTCTTATTACCTTTGAGCTGCGCGGCTTACTCGGTCTTTTGCTTGAGGTCGTCTCCACGGACTCACCAAGGCTGAACGGCGAGATGCTGAACCGCAAAACGTACTCCGTTATTGAGATGGGTGCTGCTCTGGCGGAATCGCCGACGACGAACGGATTTGAAGTTGTGTCCCTGACGTTCTTTAAGATTCTCTACGCCATCGCAACTTACATTGGCCCGATCATCCTCTTCATTATGATGACCGTTCTCTTTTTGTTTCCTGTCAACCTGAACACCGGCAAGTCTCTGTTCTTCTGGACCAAGATTGCCTCGTACTGGTCAGGTCTGGAGATCTTTTTGGTTGCAATGGTTCTTACCATCATGGAGATCAGCATCGTGACGCAGTTTATCACAGACTTTATCACGAACGATGTCTGCTCCCAGATCGTTGGCGCCCTCGAGGTTCTCGTCGAAGAGCCTGACCTCGACGCCTTCTGTTTCAATGCCGTGGGCATTCTTCAACCGACGTCGGTGCTCCTCTTTATTGGTGTCGCGCTCGAGCTCACGTGCTTTTACATCATTACAGTCATCGCGCATGCCGTGCTGGCGGATCGCTACTACGATGCGTACAAGGGACTGCGCTCTGACGTCAAACCGCATCGCATGCTCCGCCTGGACCGCTTCATTCTCACGCACTTCACGACGCTGAAGCGCACGGCGCAACGCCCGTCTCGAGGTGCTGTCGATCCCTCGGCCCCGCCTGAGCTTGCCGGCGGTGTGGGACCTTTCACGGACCTCGACAATCAGGATGACAATGAGCTTATCGACCACGAGGACATGTGGTGCGCGCCCTGCAACCGGTGCTGTGCCAACGAAAAGGGTCAGCGCACCGCGGAGGCTCGTATTGATGCTTGGCAGTCGCGCTTCGCAGTCGCCTCGAATGTTCACCGCCGCGAGTCCGGCAACCCGGCCTTTGGCGCTTCGGGTGGCCCTCCTGCGGCGCGTTTCCGCTCCAACTCTATCGACGTCTAAATTGCCGCTCGTAGACCGATTGTCGTAGACCTCAAAATATTTGTTTTTGTTGTTATTGTTCTCCTTATTGTTGCTCCCTCATGATCTACTTTCTCCCTCCATCATCACGACAGCGAGCTCTTGCCACCATCAACAGCAACAGCAGCAGCCAACAGAAGTCAACAGAAGTCAACAGTAGCAGCAGTAGCAAACAGATGTGTGGTGCCAGTCAGCTGTAGCCACCATCAACGCAGAGCGGCCAACCTCGCCTCCTTGGATTTCTATCCAGGCATTGCAGGCAGGCAGCATCTTCTCTTTTTTTGGGATACATCGCCGGCAGCATCTTCTGATTTTAATTTGGCCTCACCCTTCGTGTCAAGCTTCCCCGACGTTGATCGCGACTCTTCCCGCTTCATCGCTCAGCAGCGCCAGCGGCCTTGGCCGGACGCCACAACGCGGAAACCCACATCTCTCGCATGGGACTCTTCTTCTTGGTTGAGGTCCCGGTTCTGCCAAAGCGGTCTATCCTGCTTTGGGTCTCTTTACCCCCCACGGGCCCAAGCCATTCTTCACTTGCAGGGCGGTGACCTCTACCACTGGCGGTCGTGGCATAATCCACTTGCGACCCGCCGATAACGCACTTGCATTCGCCTCACACTCGCAGCGAGAAGCACGAGAGCGTGAGTGAGTGAGTGAGCGAGGCGACGCCAGAACCGTTGCCGCGTACGCTGGGGAAGACGCGCGCCCGCTGGGGAGGGCGCCGTGGAGCCCTCTCGCGGCCCGCCTCGAGCGGGAGACCAGCACTGCCGGGGCGCGCAGCCACGCCCCCGCCGACGCCGCCGTCACGAGATTATAAAGAAAGCGCCCTGGCGGTCGGTCTGCCGGGCGAGATTCCAAGTTGGTATCGTGAACGGCCTTGACGCCGCAGCCTGTCCGCGAATTCTGCGCGCGAGCGGCGTGGCAGAAAACGTCCCCGTACCCCGACACCATACACCCGCTTGAGGCATCAGCTTACAGCGCTCTGGGTTTCTCAACTTCAAGGTATCTCGCCAACGTGGGACATAAAATCCCTCACACGAAATTGACACGACGACAGCGGCATCAGAGCAGCGCCAGAGCCACGTCCAAAGCCAGATGCAAGGTCGAAACCGTCTCGATAGCAGTCATAGCATGGATGATGCGGAAGATCGTAGTCGAAATGAAGAAACCAAGGTCAAGCGTAGTACACGAGACCCGCAACGACAGACACCTTCAACATCAACATCAGCATCAACATCAGCATCAGCATCAACATCAGCATTAACATCGCCAGCGCCAGGTACGCCGGGCGCGATATCTGCGGACAGCGCTGCAACAGCGCTACGTAAAGGTAGACCTCAGCTGTCGAGACTCGACTCCCTCTCTGTGCACATGGATATTTCTGAAATTATGGAATATCTGTATTTGGGAGCAAAAACCGTCAGCCAAGACGGAGACGCATTGGCAGACATGGGAATTCGACACATTGTCAATTGCACGGTGGAGGAACCCAACCACTTCGAAGCAAGAGGCGTAAAGTACCTCCGGGTGGCCGTAGAAGATTCGCCGGACGCTGATATTGCCAACTTTCTCGAACCCGCACATCTGTTTATCGAGTCGGCGCGCAAAGAGGACGCCAAAGTCCTCGTGCATTGTACCATGGGAATGAGCAGATCTTCGACCATTGTACTGGCACACCTCATGTATGACGGTATGCGCCTAAAAGACGCCATGACGCTTGCGAAGGCGAAACGGTCGATGGTGTCTCCCAACAGCACCTTTATGGCGCAGCTTCTCGAGCTCGAAACCAAGCTCTTTGGCTCACAGAGCATTGACCTTGGACTGTACAAAAAGTCAAGGTTTGATGAGGTCACCAGTTTTGCATGCTAGCTCGTATTTAGTTAGGCCTAGAAATTGATGCTCTGCTCCTGCAAGGATTTCGCGCGCCAAGTGACGGGCTCACTACGGTTCAAGTAAGAGCTTGTGGTGTTGAGTTGGTTTGGTGTGGTTTAAGTCTAGGTGAGTTGACTTGCGCGTATGAAAGGTTCGCCAGACTACACATACTCTTCTTGGCGAACCCACAGAGTCGTCATCTCCCATAGAAGAGAGAGAGAGAGAGAGAAAGAGTGCCGTTCGCATTTCCATTCTCATCATCATCATCATCATCATCATCATAATTATCTTTTCCTAAAATTTGCTCGATCGTGCTCAAGCACGATAGCTAATTTTGAAAAATCAAGCGCTATCCTCCATCACGTTTGACCCCTTTGACGTTGAACAAAAACATCACAACATTGACTGCGTTTGAGCTCGCGCTTTCATCACTCACTTTGGTCATTACAAAATGTAGTCACATCTTCAAGAATCGAGCTTGAGCGGGTCTCGGCTTAGCGCCTTGTCCACGATGTTATGGTTCGACTCGCCCATGGGAATCGGTGACGGCGGCGCTGATCCCGGAGGCGACGGCGGTGGCGCGATCGACGTGGCCGGTTTACTGTCTGCCTTTGGCGCCCCTGCTGACCCTTTCGTAGGAGACGAAGAGGCCGTGGCACTGGCAGCCCCCGGCGCGCCTGTACCCAAAGACGTGGACGAGGGCTGAATCGTGTAGGCCTGCATAAACATGACGGGAACATTTCCATCGACGGCTGCAAGATTTCTAGACTTAATCGCCTGCCAGTTTGCCTCGCGCTGGCGACGGCGCTTCTCCTCGATTTCCTCGCTGTTCTTGGTATGTTCCTCGAGTCTTGCCCATAGCTCAGGACTCGAACGAGACTTGCAAAGACGAGTGACCTCATCCGACAGGTTCTTGACTGTTGCATTCCAATGCTTCATCTTCTCCTGCAGAATCTTATGCAGGACCGGGTAGACGATTTCGGCGTTCTTTCGACCGAAAAAATGCACGGAAATGTGCTCGTTGTTCCATAGATACAAAGTGCGCTCTACGACCTGAAAGTGCTCGCTCTCAATTGATTTCGCGACAATCTTGAGCGCGTACGGAAGCGCCTGCGGGATGAGATCCTGCGGGGCACGTTCAAGAACGTCCTCGAGCTCGTTCAAAAAGAGAACCTGGCGCGATGCCTGAGACCAGGGCCAGTACTTGACAAGGCCTTTCACGATGGGGATAAGTGTGTTTGGATCCTTTTCAATGTACTGGCAAATGCAGTAGGACAGCTGATTATGGTAGCTGCTCACGCTGGAAGTCTTGTGTAATGGAATCAAAGAGGTGCTTAGGAAGCGCAAGTGCTCGGCTTTGAGCGGGAGCGCAAAGCCGTTGATGATGCTGCCGAGGATCTCCAAGAGCTCGCTAATGCCATTGTGCCGCTGAGAGTCGAACGCGAAGCGCTGAAAGGTATATCCCAGCTGGCGGCGGATGAAAGCTCGGTGCGACATGAACTTGCCGTAGACGCGGTGCAGAATTGTTTTCAGGTAGTCGCGCTCGCGCGGGTCCTCCGAGTCGAAGATCTGCACAAGCTTGAGACAAAAAGTCTGATCGATCACGTGCTTGCGCTTGGCCACTTTGGCCGCCACCTCGCGGGAAATTACAAAGCGGAGCAGGAACTCGTAGACGACCTGCAGGTGCGGCCAGGAAGCCTCCAAGACAGGTTCATCCTCTTCCGGGTCAAAGCCCTCCATTTGGGGTGGCAGCGCGCGAAACATGTTTACGGAGACCATGCCCACGACGTCTTCCATGACGCCGGGCTCATTGAAGATTCTCTGTCCGCGGTCGGAGTTTACGTACTCGATGAGCTCGAGCATCGTGTTGCGCTTGAGGTCCTTGCCAATTTGGTTGCTGTTCGTGTCAAAGTTGAACCTGACCCTGCACATTTGCAGCTTGAGCCGGAACAGGTTCGGGTGCTCGTTCGCGGCGACGTCGCGCAACATGGGCAGCTGGACCATCTCCTGCGTCGCGGACTCCCGCGTCATCGACGACCGCCGCCGGTGGTGCGCGCGCCGCGTCCCTCCCGCGCGTTTGAGCGCCTCCTCCTCGTCGTCGCGGAATTCGACGTCCATCATCTTCCCCGCGCCCGCAAGCCGCCCGCCGCGCGCAGCCCGCAAGCCCAGCCGCGCCGCGACCGCGCCGCGCCGCACCGCACCGCCGCGCCGCGCCGGCCTCCGCTCCTCCGCCGCGCGCGCAAGCCGCCCGCCGCGCCGCCGCCTGGCCGCGGTTTCCCGTTTCCGTCCAAGACCGCCGCGAGACAGCGCTTGCGAAGAAGCAAAGAAAGAAAGAAAGAAAGAAAGAAAGAAAGAAAGAAAGAAAGGAACCGAAAGGAGGGAGGAAAGGAGCGGCGGCGACGCGGCAGGCACACTGCGCCAAACCGCCCGCGCAGTCGGGCAAACGCGGATACTCCACTTGCGCGGCGGCGGCGCAACAGTGGCGGCCGCGACTCGGCAACAGCCGCCGGAGGGAGGGGGAAAAAGGGGCGAAAGCGCGCGCGAGAACGGGACCGCGGGGCGCCTTTTTGCCCCTCGCCACCGCCCGCAAGTGCGCAGAGACGGATACTCCACTTGCGCCGCGCCATTGTGCACTTGCCAACGACAACGCGCGGGGGGCGGAGCCTGGAGTGGCCGCTTCCACGGCTGCGGGACGAGCTGTAGGGAAGGCGGCGGCGGGACGTCACTTGCGGCCACGTGATAGCGCACTTGCAACGGCGTTTGTGCGACTTGCGGCGCCGAAGAAAAAGGGCTTGCTAGGCGCGGGGCTGCGGTGGAGAGCGCGGGAGATGGATAAGGAGGGGCGCGGCCGGCCTTTGCGGTGAACTTGTGGAGGACTGTGGACGGTCGCGGGTCTCCGCGCTCGACACGAGCGAGAGCCTGCATCATTCTGTACAGGCAGCTGGCTGCAGGATGGCTGGTTGGTGGCTGCAGCTGCGCGCATGAGGAGCCTTGTTGAACGATTTTCATCAGCTGCAGGATGACGACGATAATCGGTGGCCATCAAAGTCAATTTTGTGGAGCGAGCCTGCTCAATGGTCGCCTGGCTGCTAGTTTGACTGACCAGCACAGTCAGCACACGCGATGAGCGAGCTGGACGCAGCTGCAACGAAATTCTCTTTCCTCATGGCTACTCGTTGTGTCTACCTGGCCTGCCTTGTTTGCAGTGCTAGCTGTTGGGGACTGTGAGTTAGAAAGAGCTTGCAGCCAGCAGCTGCAGCTAGCTGGCAGTGTGCATCATCGTTCGTCACAGTTGGTTTTACGAAAGGCCTGCAGGAGCAGCAGGAACTGGACTCAGATGGATCGATGACGGGACACGCCGAGATGAAGGATGATTGGTGGCGCGCGGTGAAGAGGCCGCGATGAAGGATGATTGGCGGCGCGCGGTGAAGAGGCCGCAAAAACAACGAATGGTGCCAAGAGTCTGTCTGTATAGTTAGCATCACGTGGAGGGAGAAAAGTATAGGTAAAGCATCAAAGAATGAAGACACATCATTACAAGGTCTTTACAGTGACTGCAGCGCCAGCAAGGCCCGCGTCGACGAGCGTCAAGCTGAACTGGTCGCCAGACACGGGCTTGGGAGGACCGCGCACAGAATGAAGGAGCTGGTACGCCGAGGACACGTTGCCCGAGGCGTCCACAACGCTAATGAGATCACGCACAGTGTGCGTCTTGTTAAAGTTAAAGACCTGGCGCTTGCGATTGTGCGCAAAAATAACCTGCACGCGAATCTTTGGCTCATTCTCGTCCACGGTGACGGCGTCAGCCTTGGCCTCCGAAGGCGTGATGACTGATGAGTCCGAGGTTGAGATTGCTCCGCCGGCGGACTGCCCGCCTCCGCTAAAGGCTACATACGGCGGCGGCACATAGTCCTCGCTGCGCTTGTCGTTGATCTTTAGGGCCGCCGGCTGCCCGTTTACCACCAGTTCACTTGGGCAAAATCCCTCCGAGATGCTTGCCAAGAACTGGGCATTCGCCGGCACGCCAAGCTCGCGAAAGGGCCCATCGCCCACCACGAAACCGTTGCGGTACATTGTCAGGGTTGTCGACGGCGCATCGCCCAAATCGGTGCCCATGGCCTCGCTTTCCGCCGCTGCCCGCTGAAAGATTCTGTTTACCGCGTTGCCATCGCCGCCTTCGCCAGGAACGACGACATTTTGGCCACTGTGAAAAGAAGGAAACGAAAGCAGACAAGTGTCCCTCCGCTGGTCAGTCAAACTCACTCACTCATTCGTTTTTTCGTTCATCCATGAACATCAGAAACTCGTGGCGTCCATTCCGGGTGTCGTGTGACCTCGAAGCTAGCTGCCTTGGCCTCGGAAAGATGGGAGCTACTTACCTACCGCCGCCGCCGTTGCTGCCGGCGCCGCCTGCATAGTACTCGTTGCCGCCGGCGCCGCTGCCGCTGTTGCCGCCCTCAGCGTCTCCGCCCTTGTTTTTGAGCGCGTCAAGCGAGACGATGTTGGGCATCTTGCTCACTCCCGTCCCCGCTCCTCTCGCACGCGCCCTTGACGTCCGGCTTCGCGTCCTCTTCGCCCTCCGTGCTCAACTCGCGCCGCCTCGGCGAAGAAGATCCAGGATAAAGAAGGATCCTCGCTCGCTCGCTTATGCGCTCCTGCGCGGCGTCCGTGCAAAGCCTTGCTGCGGCGTTTTCTCTGGCGTTCTGCTGCTCCTCGAGCGCGCGCTCGCTCGCGCTCTCGCGACGTCCGGGCGGGCGGGGCTCGCGCGAGTGAACGAACGTCTTGGATCTGGCCGCGCTCTCCGAGTCTCTCAAATTCTCCATCTGGCTGTTCAAAACAACTTGAGCCATGTTCAAAACCATGTTCAAACGCCCTTTTTTCTACCCTTTTTACTATGTTCAAAAGCCCTTTTTATGTTCAAAACCGTGTTTTGTTCAAAACCAGACCCCAAATCTGGCTTTTTTTCTTTCGCTTTTCAAGTTCTTTCTTTCTTTCTTTCTTCTTTCTTCTGCCAGCTTTGCTTGCTCGGTTCAAACCCGCAAACCAAACCCGAGCCGAGGCGCGCGCCTGACCTGAGACCGCCTGCGTCTCGCAACACGCGTGTTGCGAGGCGAGGCGGGGCGAGGCGTTGCTTGGCGTTGCGTTTCATTGCGAGGCGAGGCGACGTCTTCCGTCGCTTCTACGCGCTCGCTTGCGGGTGTGCTCGCGGCGTGCCTGCTCGGAGTGCAGGACCTCCACGTCCATCTTTTTTTGCAGTGAAAGCCGCCGCACCAACAACTCGACAGAACCCAGACCTGCGCGCTTGCAGGCACGATGGCGGCAGCCATTACGGGAAAGGAAAGCGCCTCCGCCTCCGCAGCAGCAGCTGCTGCTGTCGATGCTGCCGATGCTGCTGACACCGCCGCCAACACCACCACAGGCCAAGACGCCGTGCAGGATGCCGTATCGGGCGCCGTAGAGCTTACGGGCGGCCTCGAGGACACCGGCAAGCTGGACGAGATCATCCCGGGGAAACTCTTCCTAAGCAGCATGCTTGAGGCCGGGAACGAGGAACTGCTCAAGAGCAAGGGCATCACGCACGTTCTCACCGTCGGCAATGGCATGCCCGCTCTGTTTAGAGAGTCCTTTAGCTATCAAATTGTTCGTGTCGACGACACCCCCGAGGCCTTTATTCTAGGCGAGCTCGAGAACGCTCTGTCCTTTATCGATCAAGCCTTTGAACAACAAGGCCGCGTACTCGTGCACTGCGAAGGTGGCGTTAGTCGCAGCGCGACCATCTGCGCCGCCTATGTCATGTATGCTGAAGACCCGCATCCCACGGCCGCAGAAGTGATCGAGCGTTTGCAAAGCATCCGTAGCCAGGTCTCCCCAAACCTTGGTTTCCGCGAGCAGCTCGAACTTTTCGAGCACCTTGGCTGCGACCCAGATCTCTCGCGTCCCGAAGCTGCAGCCCGCATCTCTGAGTTTCTCGGCAAACAAACTCCGCGCACGCAAGCAACGCGAACCGCGCTTAACCAAGTTTTGTTTGAGACGCCGCCCGACAACTACAACTACGAACTCGAGACAAGCTCCAAGGCGAGCCATTTCATTTCCACGATTCTTCAGGAACAAAGCGCTTTGCAATCTGTGCGATCCAAAAAGAAGAAACAGCTCATTCACGCAACTTCGGCGGATGACGCTGCGCTCACTGAGCGCAGCGAGGTACCCATGAAGCGCTCGCAGAGTAACCTTGACGCGGATCCCTCTCCCGCCGACAGCCTTGCTGGAAATGTGCAGCCCAAGCTGGTCTCTCTACCAAGTGTCGACGAAGATGCTGCAATGGACGCGCATGCAGACCTTAACGAAGCGGGCCCGCCCCTTCTCGGCGCCAATGGCCAGGTCGCTGATGAACAGATCCTCCAGCATCTGGCAATGGAAGATCCCTTCTCGTCCCATGATCACGAGGAGCACCCCTTACAGAGCAAATGGGTCTCTGCACGACTCATGAGCATAAGCGGCACCTCGCTCGACGACGAGACGTCTTCCTCGTTGAGTGGCAACGGCCGCGAAACGCCGCCTCCGACCTCAAACAGCGCGGCGCTTAAGCAGGCAAGCAACAGCTCTACCTCCCACCATGGCCACGGACCCTCGCGCTCATCCACAAGCACACCACTCCTCAGTGCTGGAGATACGGGCTCTGAATCCACGTCTGCTGGCGCCAACGCGAAGGCGACGGGTACCAGCGACGGAAATGCCGATGACGGAGATTGCAGCAGTGCGACTGGCACAAGTGTTCTTCAAGGAGCAAGAAATCGACCAGTCTTGCAGCGACATCAGTCTAGCGGCACGGTTGCGACATTTTCCTCGATGCGTTCATCCTCGTCCTCATCCTCTGCGTCCAGTACTCCTTCTGGGCTTGAGGGACGAAGCTTTGGGACCGATGCTGCCGCGCCAGGGGCCAATCCCAAGCGGCGCGTGAGCCCCGTGCTTGCTGGAATGAGTCACGATGACAATACTCCCGGCAATCGCAATACCCATCAAGGCTCCTTGCGCCGTTTTCGAACGTCGAGCTCGACAATCTATAGCATCGACATGGACCTCATCAATATGGAGGCTGCAGCCGAGGCCGCGGCACAAGGGGAACTCACGTCGTCGAGCGCCAAGGCAGAGACCTTGTCCGGTGTCGACCGCGAACCGCACTCTTCGAATGCTGCTGCACACGGCACCCCTCGACCCGTTTCACCTGCGCCGGGAAGCGCTTCCCAGGAAAAGTCCGCCGAAGTTGATCCGGAATCGGAAGACAAGACTGCGGCTACCAACGTCGTGGGCAAGGTCCTCATGGGCTACGCCATGACGCCCACGGACGAACAAATTGTTTCTCATTGGCTTGCCCACAAACCAAAAGGAATCGCCGCGGGAAATGCTTTCAAAGGTCTGCGACAAGCACTCCGTATGATGCGTCGCTTTGTATGCAATCCGGAAGGCATCGATGACCCCAGCGCCATGGGACTTGCCGGGCTTCAGCGCTCGCTGCAGCACGTTGGCGGTGTATTGGAAAAGTTCACAGGCTTTCCCATTCACAGCCCTGAGTTTATGCGATTGCTCCAGCGTGACACAGGACTCGACACCATATTGGCCAATCTCGATGCAGAATACAAGCACGCTCTCGATGAGGTTCGCCAGTGTACATCGACCAAATTAGGAGAAGTCTCTTTAAGTTTGGCAACGCCTTCTGCAAAGGACAATCTGACGGCCCTTGCTGCCGCCGCCTCAGCGGCCACTGCGGCCACGGCTGCAGCGGCAGCCGAGACGGAGAACGACGAAGTCTCTGCTTCAAATGCTGCGCGGCGAGGATCCATCGACCTCGAAATGCTTCGGCCCTCTTCTTCTTTCAATGGCACCAGCGCCAGTGGTGTGCATCGGAGGCAACGATCGGCGCGCGAAGAAATCAACATTGCCGCCTTGCTTTCCTCGCCAGAGTCGCCGCACAGCGGGTCCTTTTCCATGCGTGGGTCGGCAGACGAGGGCTCGCCTCACTCGTCATTGTTGCCTTCTCCACCCAAAATTCAGACCCAAGAAGACTCGGATGACGACTTGCTTGCGAGTCCTCCAGGAGCCTCCTTGCTCGCATGTGACGCCGCTGCCCCACCCAAGGTTCGATTCGCAGTTGGAACACGAACACCAGGCCGACCTTTGTCCGTGTCAACGGCCGCGCCGAACGCCACAGGGTCGCCCACGCTGACAAACGCTTCGGGTAAGAGCCGTCGACCTATTCGAGAAATGCCTCAACTCGACATCATCAATGACGCGCCAGATCCTAGCGGAGATCTTGCAGGTTCAACGCTGGGTACGGGCGCCGGCAAGCCGCGACCCACATACATGGAGGTTGCCGGGCGACAGAAACGTCACCGTAGACGACGCAGCGCAACAATAGACCTGCTTCTTCTTTTGGCCAAGCTTGGTTTGCGACGCGAAAATACAATGACGGTATCCGACAGCGCGTACCGGCAGTTCTCGCAGCTGCTAGAGGGCGGCGCGCGTGAAAAGGCCGCCCTCGAGAATCTCGATCAATCCTCTGCTGTGGAATTGCTGGGCTACCTCGAGAGCTTCCCACCAAACATCAAGTGCGATGCGAGAATTCAACGATTAGGCCAAGTCTGCGCTGCACGTCTGGTGCTCATGGTGGCAGAAGATACTGCTTCCGAGATTTGCGACCAGCTACTCGTTCAGCCGCAGGTGACGGGCCATGTGCGCGATGTGGCAACATATGCCATGCACTTTAGCAGCGCGCTCATTGGTACGCAAATGAGCATTTTGCGTCGCGCGCGTCAGGATTCCGCCTCAACGAAACTTACGGCCGCCTTTCGAGGATCGCGCGTGCGCAAGGAGCTTGCTAACTCCAAGCGCGCCGCAGAACGCATCCAGTCGTGGCGACGCAAAATTCGAGAAGAAAACCCACGAAGCTCGAGCACGAGAGATTTGACGACAGATGCGAGTTCTCCCAAGGCAGATGTCTCGGGTCCTCGGTCGCCCGTGTCGGCGCCTCTCTCAGGCCCGCCGCCCTCGCCCAGTGGCGCCTTGTCCCCTGGTCTTTCGAGCCTCTCAACGCAGATGCTCGACATTGCAGCGGATGGGACGGTGCGCTCCGGGCGTGGATCCACGCGACCGGTTTCATGTCGCGAGGGCACCACGCAGCAACAAGCTCGTCGATCTCGACTTTCCCCTCAGTCCCACTCGAGCTGTAGTGTGAGTAGCGCAGGATCCACGTCTGTAGCTTCGCCGCGCGCCCAGGTGCTGCAGCAGTCTCGACGGGCGAGCAATCTGCGTTCGTGGCAGTCCCACGACCCTGGCCCAGACGGCACGGTGTCACGATCTCCCGAGCGCAGCAAGTCTCCATCAAATGGATGGCAAGGCACAGGTTCAAGAGTGCAGAATACAGTACTCTTTACGCTAGACTGTGCCAATGCCGCCACCGCCAAAATGTCCTCGCTGCTTCGACGCGCGCGTCACGATCGAGAACGTCGCGGGGCGCGTGGTCATTCCGTCATCGAGGGAAGTGGAGGCGCAGACGATAACGAGGGCGGAAATGGCCGCACGAGCAGTCCGTCGCGGCAATTTTGGAGAAGCTCGCGACGCGGTGCTAACGAAGGGGCAAATCGCAGGCGTAGCGAGATTTGCAGTGACGAAGAGCGTTCCACGGACGAGGAAGGGGCGTCGTCATCGGACAATCTTTCCATGGCGAGCGTCGGGGGCGAACTGGACTCCTCCGCGCAAGACTCGGGCAGCGGGTCGCGTTTGCTCTCTCGAGGCACCATTGATCGCTTTGTGCGCACCATGGACTCGCGTCCTGAGCGCGCACGAGTGTCGAAATCGCTTCGCGGAGAAACGTCCACCTATTTTGGAGGTAGCCATGACAGTCCAGCCTCGCTCACAGCGTTGCATGTGGCCCAGCAAGGCGGTCCCGGGCCTGAACCTCTTGGCGCACCGATGCCGCTCAGCTCGCCGGACTGCATGAGCCCGGATGCGGACGACTTTGCGCCAAAACGTTCGAGCAGCATTTCCGGCGGGGTAGCCAGCGGGCCAGACGGACTCGCCGTTTCTGCAGCGACCATGGTTATCCCCGCAGACAATCCAAGCACGGGCATGAGCTTTGCTGTATCTGGTGTCGGTCCGCTCGCGGTGAGTCGCGCCATTGAGAGCGTTGCGCAGCAGCATGGCAGCAGTGCCACCGTCGCGCCCGGCATCTCGCCGAATCGCCTGGTGAACGCCGAGGTGGCGAGCATGACGAGCAGTAACAGTGCGAGTGCAAGTGTGTACAGTGCATTTTACCTCGGTAACGGAGATGGCAACAGGAGCGGCGACGTGCTGTCGCGACCTGTGAATCCGGTGCACGCCTTGCAAGGTCTCTTACGGCACCTCGTACGTGTGGTCACGAGCGAGGCGCGACGCAACATGAGCGAGGCATACTCCATGCAACAGTCGCTGCAACAGCTGCAGCAGCACGCCAAGAACTTGCGCGCTGTCCATCCAAGGATCTGCGTCGCGGACAATGAGCAGCGTCCTGGACTCGCGAGCCTCCCAAAGGCGAGCCGTGAGCTGTCTCGATGGCTGAAGCTACACCCGCAAGGATTCGGCCAAAATCAGACACCATACGTCTTTGACTTCGAGCTGCGTGTCCTTGCCTTTTTCCCACCTTGTGAAATGGACACGGCCTTGCAACCACCCGACGACACGTCTGCCAAATTCCGCAAGATTCTCAGTACGGTGTTCAATCTCATGCCTTGCGACGACGAGGCCCTCTTGGATCTTACAGAGACTGCTACACTCTCGCAGCACGCTTCTGCAGGTTATGCCATCACCACTTCGCTATTTTACATTGACAAGCTGGGCGATGCATCGACAGACTACATGCATTCTCATCATCTTGGAGACGAGCGCGAGGGAACGTATGGAACGGTCGCGGCCGGTTATGTGCGATACTCGCCGGAAGACGACCGCTACGTTTTTACGGAAGAATCGGGCCACTACGGCTCTCGCTGGACGTTGCCGGGAACGCGCCAGAGTCTGCGCAAGTTTATGCAAGAGAGCAACCTGCAGAATTCGTACTTTCTCAAGCCCTTTTATCGGCAGCCAGACCACACCAAGGAAAAGACATCCATTACGCAGCTATTTGGACCCGACGCAGGCGACTCGCTACCTCCTGCTCCGCCTGTTGCATCAAGCGCGCCGCCCAGCTCCTCGCAGGATACCGTCCCGGCCACCGTCTCTGTTTCTGCTCAACGGCCAGCTCCCGTCGAAGTGAAAGCTGCTACGGCAGCTGCTACATCGGCGGTCGTCGAAAACGTGCCGACCAGCAGCAATGAGGAGAATGGCGGAGACCCGGAAAATGCGGTCACGAAGCAAGCCGTAGCCGGCGAGAATGCCGTAGACTTAGACGCAGGCGGAGACGCAAACGCAGATGGAGACGCAGACGGAGACAGCAAGGACGAGGGCGGCAATGACGGAGATGGTTCTGGTTCCGATTGGGATTTTAGCGACGGAGACGACTGAAGAAGAGGCAAAGGTATCATAATATGTGACATTTTGTATATTCAGCTGGAAGCAGTCGATGAGGTTTCGGAGGCAGCGGCACTGGCCTTTTCCGGCTGCGGCATGTATTCTATGATGGGGTCGCCCACCTTTTTGATCTCCGGGACCTTGGCATCGACATTAAAGATCTTGCCAAAAATAAGCTTGAAGATCTTCTGCACGTTGATCGAGTGCGATGCGGAACTGAAAATGAGCGGAGCTTTCATCGCGCGGGCGTACTTACGCGCCTGCTTGGTGATTTCCTTTTGCTCCTCGTGCGGCAGCGTGGCGAATACATCGTACTTTGTGCCGATCAAAAAAGCAAAGGCCTGCTTGTTCAGTCCGCGCACCTGGCGATACCACTCGCGCACGCTGCTAAGGGTGCTTTTTTGCGGGAGAGAAAACATGAAGAGAATGACGAGCGCGTCATTGCAGACGAGGGGAAGCATGCTGATAAATTCGCGCTCGCCACCGAGGTCCCAGATGGAAAAGGTCACCTCGGCGTTCTTGAGCGTGATGGACTTTTCCATAAAGTTGACGCCTAGCGTCTCGATGTAGTCCGAGTCGAACTTGCCTTCCACGTATCTGACCATGAGCGAGGTCTTGCCGATCTGGGCGTCGCCGACCATGCCCACCTTGACGACAAGACTGTTGCGGGCGCTCTTTGCGGATCCTGCACCTTTCAGTCTCCGTTCCGCCTTGAGCGGTGCGCCTTCCTGGGAGTCCTCCTGATCAAGGTCGTCCTCCTCCTCGTCCTCCTCTTCCCCGTCCTGTTCCTTGCGGTCGGCCTCCTCGCCGCTCACGTCTTCCTCACCCGCCTTCATGGCGCCGCCGTTGCTCGCCCAGGGGTTCTTCTTCTTCTTCTTCTTCTACTTTTCTCTCGACGCCTCCACACGCGGCGGTCACGCGACTGGGGTCGCGGAGGCTCGGCGGCGTCGAGGCGTGCGCGAACACGCACGGGCCCGTGGTGGGCTCGGGATCTCTGGCACCTCGCGCGCGAAGGGGCTTCCTTTGGCAGTTTGCTATGATAGACCGGAGCTGCGATGTCGAGCCTCGGAAATGCTCGTCAGGGAATCACTGACTGATGTGGATGAATGAACGACCCCCCGCCGAAATATCTCGGGACTGCATGAGCGTGGGACTCGGATGGCGAGGGCGGTAGTACATGGAGAGAAAACCCGTCGTTGGCCCAAGGCAAAACGGGGAGCTTGAAAAGAAATGAGACAGCTCGGGGGCGCGAAGAAACCCTGTGAAAACGTTGACTCCGTTACATCTAATTTTGAGGAAGGGAAAAATGAGACTCTCGAGGCGGAAATCATACCCATCATGATTGCTGGGGATGAATTTTCGCGAGTCTTGTAGAGTCGTCGTCCCTGCTTGCTCCTTGCCAGACACAAGCAAGCTCATCTCGTTGCACGTGCATGACTGTCAGGCGGACAATCCCACAGGAGCGAGTTGATGGACTGTTGCGACGTTGCAAATTAATGCAACGATTGACATTTGCAGCGCTTGAGGACCTTCTCCTTCCCCAGGAGTTTCTGTTTCCTACGCCTGAATTGTCGTATCAACGAACGTCGTGAAGTCTTGTTTTGAACAAAAAACACGTTTTTTGATCTACTGATTGGAATGCACGGCGAAAATAATAACATGTCTCCTTGTCAAAGATCGACCACAACGTCTGCCTTTCCACGGATCCTCAAATGTCTTCAAGATGGCTTGCCAGAGCGTTCGCAAGAACGATGTATCTTTGTAGGAGAGCAACTCGCAACGCAAAAGTATAAACGTACAGCTTTCCGAGGCGTCATAATTCCATCTGTCCAAGGAAAAGTGTACTAAATAGCCCAATGCCAAGCACGTTCTCGACGAAGTGTTCGAATGACGGATGCATTCGCATCGTATAAAAGGAAATTTCAGCTCAAATGTAGAGCTCAGAATGTTCGTTCATCTCTCCCTGTGTAAGAATCAGATTTGTCATTGCTTGTAAAAACCATTGTAATGCTGCTTTCAAAGGAGAAGGTGCCCACAAAGGGATATGAATCTACGACACGAGGCTCGGTAAATCTTCCGAAGTCATCGATCCACAGCCATGTGCAGAGCCCCCTGTGTCGCAAGTGAAGACAAGCAGGCCCTGCATGCAGTCACTTCATCCTCGACGACGGTACACACCTATGTTGCCGTTACGAATCGTCCCGCCGCGGCGCCCGCTCCCAACATGGTGTCTGGCGCCCGTCTGCGCTGCCTCCGGTCGTGAGCAAGGCGCGGATCGGAGCGGCGCGCAGACCCGTCGCACGAGCGATAGCGCCGCAGCGTCTGTCTGCGTGCGAGAGGGGCCGGCCAAGGGCAGAAAGAAGAGCAGCAGCGAGCGGGCCCCTGGAGCGACTGATCGACCCAGACTCCAGCCAACCAAGCCTTTGACCGTTCAACGTCACCCAGTGCCGCTCGACCCGCCGCTCGCTCCGTTAAGTCCGCGAGAGCTGCGCTCGCCGCTCGCGCTCGCGCCCGCGCTCGACGCGCGCAGGAGACAGTCAGCAAACGAGCGTGAAGGGACGGAGGAGCGCGTCGGCGTGCAAGCACGATGGCGGAGGTCGAGCAGCAGGAGCAGCAGCAGCAGCAGCAGGAAGAGGAGAAAGCCGTGGAGCAGCTGCAGACGGAGGAGGCCAAGGCCGACGGCCAAGACGGCGAAGCCAAAGAGGCAGAAGGAGCTGCTGGAGAAGAAGGGAAAGAAGCTGCCGGTGGCGAAGATGCAGCCCTTGAAGCAGAGGGCGGCGTCGCTACCGAGGAGGCGTCCATAGTCATTAGCTTCCCAGAGGAAAGGCCTGAGGGCGTGATGCCCATGATGATCTCCATCAAAAACATGGAAAAGTATGAGCTCAAGAACGGCGACGGGCTCAAAGACACAGTCGCGTACAAGTTCTTCAACAAGGAAGAGGTTCTGGAAGAGATTCGATCGGTGGGCTTCTACTCGGACTTTAACGACTTTAAAGGAGAGATCGCAGACTACCCCGCCGAGGAAATCCTCATCATTGCCGATCCGGATGAGGTGTACGGTCAAAACTGGATGATCTGCCTCACAGTCGAGGCAAAAGAGTTGATGTTTGCCATCATCGACGCCGAGGCGCGAAGGCTGCAAGAGATTAAACGCAAGCAGGAGGAAGAAGAAGCGGCGCGTCTTGCCGAAGAAGAGGCTCGCCGCAACGTCGTGTACGAGGACAAGCCCATCGTGCCGCACGAGCGCGACTCGCTCACCGCCCTCGAAACGCAGAGCGAGATTGCTTGGCTCGACGTGCGCCCTTCACGCAAACTTTTGCGCGTTGAAATGACGCGAAAGCGTAGCGAGTTCGGGGCGCCCATCAAATTCAACGACCGCGACGCGGAGCAAAGCGGTCTGATCGAGTTCAGACAGCACAAAGATCCAAATTTCGAACTCAAGCGGCGCGAGCAAGACGTCGCTCTTCAGGCATGCGCGTCTTGGACCGCTGCTTGGATCCCCAACTCGCCATGGGCAAGACCAGAGGACGATGGCGCGGGCGCCACAGCCGCTGGGGACGAGCTCGACATTCCGTCTATGAACGATCTTTTTGACCCTGTTCCGGCAGCCGTGGGTGCGGCCGGAAAACGCGTGGCGACGGTCAGCGACTTTGACTTTTGCAGCGAGAATCTCACATTGGAAGACTTCCTCGGCGCCCGCGAGCTGCCGCGCCTGGTCGAGGCCGGCTCACAAACCGCCTATTTCCGAAAGCTCAATGCGACGACGCAGTACGAGCACGTCGAGATGTCTGCCGAGGAGCGCGAAGCCCTCGTAGAGGATGAGCTCGCCGAATTTCTCGGCAAGGTCCTGCCGAGCGTTGAGGTCGCGTTGCAGCAGAATGAGACCATTGATGTCTTTGCGAATGAGTTCCACAGACTTCGATCCGAAGAGGTTTCGGGCCTTGGAAACAAGGAAGACAACGTTCTCCGCGAGCTCCGCACCTTTACGGACCTCGTTTACTCCAATGGGCGCGCGCTTTCTTGTGTCGATTGGCATCCCCGCTCTCAAAATGTCGTGGCTGTCGCCTGTGCAGACCCGCTGCATTTTGATCAGCGCGTGGAGGTTTCTGGCCAGGAGCGCAGCTCATTCATTCTCATCTGGAACTTTGCCGACCTCATTCACCCTCAGCTCGTGCTCAAGTCCCCGCACGAATGCCGTTGCTTTGCCTTCAACCCAGACCAACCGCACCTCGTCGCAGGCGGCTGCACCACGGGTCAGATTATCATTTGGGACATCTCGCACGCACAAGAACTCTTGCGGCGTCGAAAGGGCGGAGGCGGTGCTGTCAAGAACGCCAACGCAGGCAAGAGTGCGCCCGCCGGAGCAGCCGCAGCCTCAAGTACCGACGCCGGCGCAGCAGGCAATACTGGCGATGCCGACCCCCTGGCATCGGAGACAGGCGCAGATGGCGCTGCTGAGGACGGCACCGGAGCCGGGGCCGGGACCAAAGCCGACGACAACGAAAAGGTGGACTCGAACGGAGCGAGTATTGAGCCCGTGGAGCCGCTCATGATTTCCCCCATTGAGCATTCACACAAGCGCCCCATTGAACATCTGGAGTGGCTTCCCGGTAGCATGCACGTGAGCACGTCAGGTCGGGTGAGCGGTGATGTCAAGTATGGCAGCACAGAGGTGATGGCCACGCAGTTCATTACCTGTGCCAGTGATGGTTTCATTGTGATTTGGGGCCCTCGCTTTGGTGGTTCCAAGGCCGCCAAGCCTGCAGCCGCAGATCCGAATGACCCCAACGCTGGCGACGCAAATCGTCTGGCCGAAGAGACGCCGTGGAAACCCATCTTCAAAACAGCCCTCGTGCGCCAGGGAAGCCGCAACTTTGGTATCACGAAGGTTGCTTTACGCGGGCGCATTGACGCGCTCTTGGACATGCTCAACCGTCAACACGAACACCGGCGCGAGAACTCTCCAGAGCTGCAGGAGGGTCGACCTATTCAGGGAATGGGGATGACCGCAACGGGTACAATGTTTTCATGCGCCACGGAGGAGGGTGACATGATGTTCGCCGATTGGCTTGGAGCGCGCCATGCCAAGACATCGGCCCGCGCTGCGGAGACAAGCGGGGAAGCCGGCGCGGACGGCAATAATGCAGGGGGCAGCAGCAGCAACAACAACAACGCCGCCAAGGAGGAGGCACGACTTCTCGATGACAAGGTGTACTGGGTCGCTCGCGACCATTTTGCCTCTTGCCTCGCACTGCGACGGTCTCCTTTTTTCCCATACCTAATTCTTTCTGTGAGCGCGCATAGCTTTAACATTTGGAAAGAGGACCTGGCGCAGCCCATCTTCTCCTCGCCGCTGAGCACGGGCATGGCGCATCTTGCATGCGCCGAATGGTCTCCGACGCGACCGGGTGTCATCATGGTGGGCAAGACGGACGGTACGGTGGACATTTGGGACTTTGTTGACCAGTCACACCGCCCAAGCGTCTCTGCGTCCATTACAGCCTACGCAATTACTTCCATGCAATTTCGATGCACGATGGCAACCACCAACGCAGCACCTGGTAAAAACGCAGGCGGCAAGCGACACAACAAGACGCTCGCGATTGGCTCGAGTGAACCACGCACTGAACAGACACTTCGCAAGGCGCGCGTCGCCGAGTCGGTTGGAAACGCACCTCAAGGTGATTTGCCGCAGTATCTGGCACTCGGGGACGCCACGGGCAACCTTCATATCCTCGATGTCCCGCGCAATTTGCGCTGGCGAATGCCAACAGAGGAGAAGCTCATGATGGGATTTTTCGAGCGAGAGCTGGATCGCGTGCAGCATGTCGCGAAGCGAAAGGTGGTACGAGATCAGGAGCGCGAGGCAATGGATCTTGCTTCGCCAGGACTTCTTGGCAGTTTTGATGGGATTGAGAACGATCCCGTTGACGAAAACACTAAAGAATACCGTAAGCTTGTCCTCGCGGAAGAAAAGCGTTTCCAGGAGATGGCTGAGAAGCTACTCAAGCCCGAAGATCTCGCGCTCGCGCGAGCAGGTTCGACCAAGCAGCGCAAACACTCGCCTTCAAAGAGCGCACAACCAAAGTCAAAACGCAAGGGAGTCAATGAGGAATCCTGATACGTGAGTGGAACAGCGTCCTAAAGAAAACCATTTGTGATGTCCTTTGTGCACGTCCATGTTTCATTTTTTCCGAACGAAGCAAATGAAGGAACAAAGAAACAAGCAAGCAATGAAAGGTTAGAGAAAGAGTAAAATGGCCCTTGATTTCCTTCTTTATTGTCTTTACTTTTGATGTGTATCCCACGTGAGTTGCAATTGATGGGAAAGGGGGCAAATTGAGGAGGAAGACAAAAGGCCCATTCTCACTGAGGCTAGTGGTTGTGAATAGAAACGAATGTCATCAATCTTTTCGTTTGCAAACATGTAATCCGTCATTGAGCAAACCGGGCCGCCTGCACGCAGCGACTACAGTGGCTCTTGGGCTACCGGTGCAAAAAGTAGAAAGCGACAAACAAAAGAGGGGTAAGGAGGAGGAGGAGGAGGAGGATAGAGTAGAGTGAAGAAAGAGCTAATGAAAATGGCCTGCAGAGGCCCGCACTCCAAACAGTTCCATGAGGGGCAATTGGACTGGCACAATGCTGCCAGCCACAAGTGTGATGAGATGACCTTTTATTTGCTGGTATTGCCCATGTCCATCATTGTGCGAGACGCTCTACGAGCACGAGCTGGGGCGTGCACCTCCGGGACGTCGAATCGCTTCTGTCCATGTTTAGATGAGGAGCTTCTCGATCTCAAGCTTGACCTGGTCGATCTGCTTCTTGAGCTGCGAACCGTCGTTGCTGAGCACACTGCAGGCAATGACGGGGCGCGAGACACCGCAGGCACGGCCAAGGGCGGTCTTGCTCGACACAAAGACGTACGGGACGTTCTTGTCCTCGGCAAGAAGCGGCAGGTGGAGAAGGATGGCCAGCGGCTCGGCGTCAGCAGCCATGACCACAAACTCGCTGCGGCCACGGTTGAGGGTCTTGGTCGCCTCGTTGGCGCCCTTCTTGAGCTGCTTCAGGTTGCTCGACTGCTGCACGAGCTCCAGGATGCTCACGGACAGCTCCTCGCCGGCGAGCGGGTACGCGCGGGGGTCCACGCCATCCTTGGTCTCCTTGCCCATCTTGTTGTCTTGAAGAAAGCTAGCTTCACGACTCTTATGCGCTCCTCGATCGGGTTCTGGACGCTCCCTGCTCCTGCCGGATGACTGGCTGGCTGCAGCTGGCTCGCTGCAGTGAAGGGACAAATGTGACGATGGACTGGTTGGCTGATTGATTGGTTGGCCAAGTCTAGTCTAGGCCTAGGCCTAATCTGAGAGGACAGTGAGTGGTGCTCAGCTCTCCGTCACAGCCACTCATCATCAAGGTGAACCAACTAAACGTTTTAGTTCCAAAACTAGTCTAAAACTAGTTTCGTTTCAACGGATCGATGTGCCAGAAGATGGCCTCGTCTTTCGTAGATGGCCGAGGCAATCCGTGAGGAGGGAGGCAGGTTCTGGCAAAGAGTCAGAGTCAGAGTCAGAGTCAGAGAGAGAATCAGAGTCAGAATCAGCCAGCCCTCTCGCGATGGACGGCTTCAAGGTGGAGCTGCGCTGGGGAAATCAAGAAATTCCCGAGGCGCAAGACCAAGCGGGCGATTCGCGGACGCAGCAGCGCTCGCGGAAAAGATATGCGGTTGGCAAAAAGGCCAAGCGACTGTGCTCGCTGTGCGAGCAAAAGTTCCCCCCGGAGACGCTCGGCACCAAAGTGACTCGAAAGAGCATCCTTGGATGGCGAAAAAGTCACGGTCTCGACGTGAAAAATGCCTCACCTTTCACACTCTACGACTACGTCCCCGTCTGCGTATTTTGCACGCAGTTCTTTAGTATTACGTCCAACAGTTGCGCGGATGAAGACAGCACCACTGCTAAGAACAAACAGATGCTACGTCCTATGGTCTTTAGTGACGAGGACCGCTTCATGGTATGTCCGGAAAATTTCTATACCCAGCTCTTTCGATAACGTCTCTTTCGTTCTCGCAAATCTTTTCCTGGTGGCACGACAAACAAGAGCCGCCAAGGATACAGTATTTTCTTCTTCTTCATTTTTCTGTATGTGTACAAAGAAATGAGAAATGCGCATGCCCGAGGCTCTCGACTGCGCGTTTTGTAAAAATTAACAAATGGCGCGGTTCGCCACCTGAAATATCAAAAGACATGTGTACCTGTTTTTCCTCTTGTTCTATAAAATTGTTCCTTTCCGTTTCTACAAAGAAATAAAAAGGAGGGAGTCTACGCGGCGCCCGCTCCGTCGGTCTGAGCCGATTCGCTAGGAGTACAGAGAAGCGCGATGACATCGTCCAGAGAATCAGCCTCCTGCCGCGGAGAGGCCGCTGCAAGAAGCGCATATGCACGTACAAACTCCTCGCGAATGAGGCGAAATTCGCGGTCACGGACAACGTGCGCCACATCATAACTCGTCTCAAAGGGATCCTCGATGGCCATGCGCTGATGCAACTTCCATGAATCCTCGCTGGCTTTACTTTCCTTTGTGACAAGATGAGCGTCTCGGACGCCAATGACATGGCGACGCCAATCAAACTTCAGCGCCATTGTCCAGAAAAACCCCACAAGCAAGTCAGCAAGTGAGTCCTTGTTCCTGGCTGCAAAAGCAGAGAGACGTTTCATTGCAGTCGACATGTCCGCAGGTGTGGAAAAGTAGGCGCTCTGCGGGTCGGCAAAAAAGTATGTATTCTGCTGCGCGCCCTCGCTGTTACTCTGCACCAGGACAACGGGCAAGTCGCTTGCTCCGTTACCATCTTCGTCGAGGTCATCTCCATCCATTCCAGCGCCGGCATCGTTGCTGCCATCGAGGCTTGTTTTGATTGGCTCCCCGGCCCAGGTGGGCGGCAGCGCCTGCAGCGGCGGCAGCAGCGGCGTTTCAAGCTGCTGCAGGTAATGAATCACCATAAGAATATAACCATAGCTGGAAAGCGTCCGCTCGGCAGGATTGTTAATCTTGCGTCGCTTGGCCCATGTCTTGACCACGTATGCCAGCTGCCGCACACGCGGATCGATGAGCGAATACGTGCGCAACAAGAGGGTGTTGCGTACAGCGAGTCGGTTGTCAACGCAAATGTCGCACTCAAGTTCCATGGGTCCGTGGCGGAACTGCAAAATGGGAATGCGCGCCGACTTGCGGGAGTCGTCGACGTCCTCGAAGCCATTTTCCGACAGCGTTGCGGCAAGATCCTCGACGGCCTTGGTTGCGGGCGGTGCGCCCAGCTGCTCGGAGGGCGTATCGTCGAAAAAGGCATCCGGCCATCGCGCGCCCGAGGGCATGAGCACGAGGCAAATGTCCAGGTCCGAGTTCTCTGCACCAAAATTATTCACCGAACTTCCGAATGGCACGAGTTTGGCGTCGCAGCCCCACATGACCGAGGTTTGGTTCACAACGTTTTGCAATTCGTCGACAAAGTTTTTCCGGGTCTGCTCCGTTTCTGGCGAGGGCATCACACTCTCCACAAAGCGCAAAGAATCCACGTTGATCTTCTCAAGACGCGCGGCGGGAAGTTTTGGAAGCGTGCGCAAGTCGGCAAAGGGCGAGCGCAAGTCGAGGCCCAGATCACTCGCGTAATGAGCCTGCATTTCCTCGGTGGACGCAAAAAAGTTTTCGTCGACGGGACAGTAGAGCGACAGCAGCGCCTCCATCTCGTCGTGCTCTTTTGGCTTGACCAGGCTCTGAATTGCCTTGCAGTGAAGGAAAGCGTCCAACACGCCGCGCAGAGAGCTGGCAAGTGTCGCCCGATCACGAACATTCTGACCAACAGAGCGCTCTTTACTGAGCATGAGATCCTTGGCGTGTCTCCAGTCGTTAAAGTCGGCCTCGTTCAAGAGCCCACACTGCTCCAAGTCATCGGCGGTAAGGGGCTCGCCACCACGCTCAGCGAGTCGTTTGGCGAGGCCCTCCTCGCGAACTTTTTCCTTGTAAGCGTTAATTTTGTCGAATTGAACACGCCTGTCGTGAAGAAGGGATGCTTCGTTGTCGATGGCCGCAGTCAGGTCATCGCACCGGCGCTGCACGTGCGAAATGCACGCACGAATGATTTGTAGCATTTCGCGGTACAAGGCCGCCTCCTGACGGGACTCTTGTGCCTGCGTATCACTGCCGCCGCTTTGCCCGCCTCCGCGACGGTTTCCTCCGGCTCCGCCGCCACGTTTGGCCCCGCCAAAGTTGTTGCCTCCGTTGCTACCACCGTGGGCACCTTCCATCAGCGGCCGACGCAGGGTATGTAGTTGTCGGATGAGCGTTGCAAATTGCATCGTGGCATTTGAGAGCTTGCGGCGGTCGGAAAGGTTCTTGCGCACAAAGTCGAGTGCCTCAAACATGTCCGCGCCCTGCACTTCGACGTGGACCGTGTTGGAACGGGCCACGGGCATGCTCTGCTCCGTGAGCGGGTCACCCTGCCCCCCCTCACCCTTAAAATATCGAAAATTGTACTGCCCCACGCCGCGCGGGGTACGCAGCCGCAGCGATCCATGCACGAGGCCTGTGTTGGGGTCGAGGCGCGACATTCCTTCGACCTCGCGCTGCAGAATCGATCCGTCGCACGTATCGATGCGGGTTCTCGCACGGTACAAACCTACCCAGTCAATGTGATGTCTTGCTGCCATTGCGCCCCGCGCATCGAACGAGCTGCGCTGCACTTCATCCACTGGGATGCACCACTCAACCTTGATGTACTGGTTTGGTCCGGTGCGTGCCGGTTGCACCTTCATGCTTCCTGCTGGTTTATACATGAATCGTGCAGCGCGCTGCGACTTTCGCGCGGACTTTTCATCGCCTTCTTGCAGGTCTTTGGGCTGCGACTGCAGAGCTTGAGAAGCTTGCTGCTGCGACAAGGCTTGTGGAGCCAGATTGGCGGCCATCATTCGACTTTCAAGCTCGTCCATAGTCAGCACCCCAGGGCGCACATTGGAAGGTGGCTCTTGGTATTGACGATGTGGGGGTTGACCAAGGGCTCTTTGTTGTTGCTGCTGCTGCTGCTGGTATTGCTGATGTTGCTGCTGGCGTACAAATGTATTCTGCTGATGCCCGCCAAGCGAGCTGTCCTGGTCCCACGGACTCGATGATGGCGCAGGCCAGCCACCAGGCATGCCTCCGGGAAGCTGACGCTGATGTTGCTGGTGTTCCTGGTGTTGCGATGACGAATACATTGGAGCAGAGAAAGCAGGTGCCTCTTGCTGAAATCCAGGGGGTCTACTTCCCCTTTGCATTTGCTGCATTTGCTGCAAAACAGCAGGAGTGTCCTGCGGTGCTCGCGGCGGCTGCCCATAGTGCTGGCTCGAGGGCACTTGCATGGAGGGTACCGGTATTTGAGAAGGTTGCGACTGTCGCTGCTGCTGCTGCTGCTGCTGCTGCTGCTGCTGCTGCTGCTGCTGCTGCTGCGGAGGTGGCTGCTGCTCATCCCAGGACGATGACCAGGGTGATGACGAAGGGTTATAGGATTGATGCGTGGGATTGGGTGACACGAATTGCCCGCTCCCTTGGAGACCAGGGGGCGCACGTGCGAATGCTTGCCCAAATGGCGCTTGCATGGCCTGGGACGGCGGACCTTGCGGATAGCTATGTTGTTGCTGCTGGTGCTGCAAATTTGGCGGTTGCATACCAGGGGGCAGACGGTTGGGATAAAGTTGATGTTGGCCAGGCGGGATCGAAAATGATGCCCCCGAGGAGGTGTTCGGACCGTTAGCTGGCATGGGCATTGGCATTTGCATTTGCGGATGAGTCCTATATTGTTGTTGTTGTTGCTGCTGCTGCTGCTGATGATGATGATGATGTTGCTGCGACTGCCCGTGCTGTTGCTCGTGCATTTGCCCATGCAAGGACTGACCCTGCCGCATGTGCTGACCACCGCCGCCGAGCTCGTGGCCCTGATCCGGGTATCTTTGGTCCATCTCGTCTGAGGCTATTTCCGCCGCGGAGTCTCGCTCGCCACGGGTTTACAGAAACCTTCCAGTTCAGCGGCACGCAGCCCCTCGAGCGCTCTTCGCCTCCTCGATCTCCGTCCTCGCGCGCCCTCCTCGGCGCCTCGGCCCACGCGCTCGCGCCGGCCAAGATTGAGCTTTGCGTCGACGCGCAATTTCGAAAAGAGACCCAAACGCGGCCGCGGCGAGGGTAAAAGACCCAAAACGACGCCCCGGCGCGCCGCCACCCAAGCGAGACGCGGGACCCAAGCCGCGCGGCCGAGGACTCCATTCCGCTGTCGAGCTGCGTGCGCGCCGTGGTCCACGGGGAGCGTCGGGCCCAGACAGAGGTCTGCGGAGCGCCGTATCGACTGACTGAATCGACGAGTCGGCGAGGAAGGACGCAAGTCCGTGGGCACCATGGGCGACGAGGGGGACAGCATCGCGGAGACCATTCTCGCGCATGATGTCAAGGTGAAGGAGAGCGGCAAAGAGGACGGGGAGGCGGGCGTTGATGACAAGAAGAAGAACAAGAAGAAGAAGGAGAAGAAGGATAAGAAGGATAAGAAGAAAAAATCAAAGAAGAAGGATAACGAAAAGTCAGAGAGCACCAAGTCCAAAAAGGACTCGAGCAGCAAAAAGCGCAAGCGTCAGGAGCAAGAGAAGCCTGACGAGAGCGAGAGCGAGAGTGAAGACGAGAACAAGGTCAAGGCTCAGGGCAGCGGAAAGGATAGTTCCGAGTCCGATTCGGACTCGGACTCGGACTTGGATGCCAAGAAGAAGGCCAAGAAGGAGGAAAAGGCGAAAACAAAGAACAAGAACAAGAACAAGAAGAAGCAGAAACTCGAGGACGGGAGCGCCAAAGCTACCAAAGGTGGCGACGGAGATGACGAAGAAGATGATGGAAACGAAGATAATGATAATGATGAAGAAGAGGAAGGAGGAGACGGAGACGGCGACGATGGCGACAAAAAAAAGTATACTCAGCACACGCTGTTTGTGGGCCAATTGCCGTACAACATAACAACCGAGGCGCTCAAGGAACATTTTGAGAAGCATGGCGTCTTTGACACATCGATCCGGCTTTTGACAGACAAAAAGACCCAAAAGCCTCGTGGTATTGCTTTTCTCGAGGTGAAATCGGGAAAAGACATGGCACTTGCCCTTCGCGTGCACCATACACGCTTGTTGGGGCGTATGATCAATGTTGAGCGTACCGTCGGCGGTGGTGGCAACAACGAGGGTCGCAAGGATAAATTGAAGACGCTGCGCTCTATGCAAAACAAAAAGGTCATAAAGGAGGTACGAGCCAAGATTGATGAGCTGTTGGAGATGAACCCTCGCAGCGAGGTGCGCCGCGAGGACTTTGATGACCGCGTCATCGAGGCTCTTGGCACCTTTCCCCGAGATACGATGGAGCAAATTGTTACAGAGTTTATGCAGTCCGACAACCTTGCTTCGGTTGAGAACCGCCCAGCATGGCTCATGGGCATGGTCTCGCGAACTCGCGAAAAGCTCAAGGGCAGTGAGGACTTTTTTGGTCAAAAGGAGCGCGGTGGTGGCGGCCGTAGTGGTGGCCGTGGCGGTCGTGGCGGTGGCCGTGGTGGCGGTCGTGGCGGTGGCCGTGGTGGCGGTCGCGGCGGAGGTCGTGGAGGTGGTCGCGGCGGAGGTCGTGGCGGATACGGGGGCTCAAGTCAGAGACAGCCGCGCGGTCAGTGGTGAGCGAAATCAGCGTTACTTGTCCATTTGCCTACTTAGCATCTCTGCAGAATAGAAATTCCAATCTAAATCTCGACGAAATTTGAAGAAAGGAAGGGTTTGTTGATTTTGGTTCCTTTTTCTTGACTGTTCGTTCCAACGGACCATTGAATTCAGGACAAACAGGATACAATTGGAGAAGATCGCCACTTGCTTTTGTGAGGCCAAGGACTGCCGACAGATTCTTCGTCGTTCCGTTTGGTAAAAAGTTCCGCAGAGATGCCAGATTCTTGTGATGTGATACTCGGTAGCTTTGGGGCTGGCCCTTGAGCCGATCTGAGGAAGACCTCCAGAAATTCAAAATAATGGAAAACTATACATTCTGGCCGGTGATCCTCAACAAATAGTGTTGTTAATCATCTCCGCAGAACGTGTGCATTGGTGGCAAGTAAAGAGCAGCCATAGATGGAATCGACAATGGCAAACTAGATGCAAAATGACCTTTCATTACCGAGCTCCCTTGCTTTCCTAATGTTGTATAGAGCCCCAACACGAGGGCGATAATCAAGAAATCGAGGCAGACCAGATCGGTTGGTTCGTTTGTATTGTTTGACTGAATACGTGGTTGCATGCCGCAAAGGGCAGTGTCACGATTGCCGCGCACGCCGGCAACAAAGTTGGGTGGGTGAAACAAAGCACATGGAACAGACACCACGCAGTCTTTTTCAGCTGTAGCGTGGCAAATGTACGTATAGTGATGTCGCGCACTTCGGATGGAGCCGCCTCAAAACACAAGAGTGAGCACAGCGAGCGCGCAGTCAGAGAGAAAGACATCGAGAGAGAAAAAAGAAAGAAAGAGAATCTCTCCCCTCTCTCTGGCCGTGATAGTCGTACTCAGTTGTTCAGAGACATGGACTTTTCCAGGGACGGGTACCACTCGCGGAGGCTGTCGAGCAGCGTACCATAGGCGTGGTCGAGGTCATCGTTGATGACCTTGACGTCAACGTTGCCAGGCTCCTCGAGCCAGGCCATCTCCTCGCGCGCATTGTTGAGGCGGCGCAGGAGATCCTCCTCCGCCTCGGTGCCGCGATCGCGCAGACGCTGTTCGAGGATCTCAAACGAGGGAGGCGCAATGTAGATGCAAATGGGGTTGAGCGAGGAGGCCTCGCGGACCTTGCGCACACCCTGGATGTCAATCTCGAGGATGCAGATCTTGCCCTTGGCGGACACGTCGCGCACGGCCTGCTCCGAGGTGCCGTAAATGTTGCCGTGGACGTGCGCAAACTCGATGAACTCGCCGCGACCGATGCGCTCCTGCATGGTCTCATGGTCAGTGAAGTGGTAGTGGACGCCGTCCTCCTCGCCGTCACGCGGGGCGCGGGTGGTGTGGCTGACGGAGAGTCCGAAGACGTCGCTGTGGTCCTGGAAAAGGCGCTTGACGAGCGTGCCCTTGCCCACGCCCGAAGGTCCGCACAGGATGACGGGGCGCGCGCCGTCTTCCTGGGCCATGTGCGAGGCGAAATAGTCCCGCGCGAACGCGCAGATGTTCGACGGCTTGATCAGCAGCACCTGGCTCAGGAAGTCGCTCATGATGTGCTTCAGCTCCGGGTGCTCCTCCACGTACTTGACGTGCTCCTCCTTGAGCAGGTCCTTGCGCGAGTTGAGCTCGCTCGCCTGCTGGAAACTCAGCCCGGCGCTGCCGCTGCTGCCCTTGCTCCTCGCCGAGTTCATGTCGCCGCTCCTGCTCTCCGCGCCGCTGCGTTCCGCCTTTGCCGCCTTCTCCTCCTCCTCCGCTCCCTCCTCCTGCAGCGCGTGCGCGTGCGCGAGCGCGTGCGTGTGCACGGCCACCGCCCTCGCGTCTCGCGAATGGCCTCCCCGTGTGCGCGTCGAGCGTGGTGTGCGCGCGCATCGTCTCTCTCTCTCTCCCTCCCTCCCCCCCTCTGCGCCCTTCCGCAGCGCCGCCGCAAGTGCCTATCCGCGCCGCGCAAGTGCGCCTCCGCGCGCCGCAAGTCGGGTATTCGGTGGAGCCGCTTTCTCTCTCTCTCTCTCTCCTGCCCTGCAGTGAGGAGGCAGCCACGCCGGCGGGGCGGACGGCCGGCCGCCGGAACTCGACTGTGCGGGCGCCGCCGCAAGTCGGGAATGCGCGGATAGCGCAGTGGCCGCGCGCGCGGGAAGTCGGGATTGCGTGCACGGGACTGGCAGCGCCAGCGGGGCGTGCCTCTGGTGCGTGCGTGCGTGCGGGCGTGCGTGCGAGTGTGGATGCGGAGCTCGACGCGGAAATGGACGCGGACCGGGCGGAGAGTCGGCGGATGAGAATGCGCGAGGCGCGGCACGCGGCGCTGAGACTCACGACAAGAAATGGATGCTTGGTCCGTTTGGTTTTTCACCAAAGGGGAATTTTCTTGGCGAATGAATGAATGAGACGACAAGGTGAGGTCCGCCAGCTCTCATGAGATCGCACACGGTGGCGTTGTGTGGGTGGCATGCATGTATAGCATGCATGCAATTTCGCCGCATTGACAGAGAGGCCGTTGCATGGTTTATCGCGTGTCAACGACTCCTTAGATTGTGGAACGGCTATCCCGTGTCCAATTCCAACCTGTGATCGATCACACACGCCCATGCGACCCATCGGCTCACGCAGCCTACTTACTACCTGCGTACGGTAGGTAGCCTACTCGGGCGAAGATTTATAGACTGCTTGCTCAGTCGGACATTGGTCGGACGATTCTGGACGTTGTTTCTGTGCCAGTGACTGCCACTACCAGTGCCACCGGAAACGTAACGCATAGTTTTGCCTTGGAGCAAAAGCATACTTTTGATGCGAGGAAGCTATGGAGCAAGCGATGTCATTCGCAGTCGCATGCAAGCATTTGCAAAATCGACTCTGCTTGGCCATCTGCTTGGCCATGGTGGTGGTGGAGGTGGGGGGGGGGCTATCTTCGCAAGCCTTTTCTTCAGGTGAACTCATCTTGTTTTCCGATGCCAAGCTAAGAGAGTTCCCAAGAAAACCTGCTCTTGGCCACCCAACCCCCCTTTTCAGTTTCTGACGGTGCGTTCCATTCACCATGGGTCAAAGGTCGCCTTTCGATGCTTGCCGAGCTCCAGACGTATGTAGGCCTATCTATACCCATGCCTACCACAAAGGCATGGTACTACGTACGTATACCTACTACAAACGTGCAAGCCAACCCAACACCCATTCAAGAGTGTTGCGTTGCATCGATGGGGTCCTTCTCCGCTCCGCCTCGAGCAGCGAGCATGGCGCGACGACGATAATGAAGAACAGTAGTAGTCGTATACATTCACCTCGAGAATCGAGGTTCTGCCTCACGCTACTAGGCCTACTAGTCACTATCTTGCGTGCGTTGTGTGCGCATACTTTCGAGCAGCGCCAGCGGCCCCTGCATTAGCAGCAGCAGCAGCAGAAACCAAGGGAACGCCGGAGCGGACGCCGCGGCTCGAGGCGGCAGGCAGACGCGCAGGTAGTCTGCGCCGCTCTGCGCTGCGCTGCGCAGCGCTGTACTGCGACGTGAGCAACAGCGACTGAGCGTTGGAATCGCGCAGGGCGAAAGGCCACGTCAAGATTAGCCTCCGTCCGGCAAGCGGGCCAGTCGGTGTGCGCGACGCTCGAGACCTTGCGCCGCTGCGCGCGCGAGAATGGGCAAGCAGCACGTGAACGCGGCGGTCAAGTTCCCCGTGTTTGCCATTAGCGATGGCGCCATTGAGGTCCGAAGCGCAGACGAGGAAAAGAACAAAGACGACGCACCGCAAAAGGTTCTCTTGAATGTCGGCGGAGGCGGCGCGGCGCGGTCCGGGGTGGGCAACTTCATTACCGGTTTCGCGCTCGAGCACAACGAGCAGAATGACCCGTGCATCAAGCAACGCTTTGCCTTTAACACGGGTTTGCGATTGTGTACCACCGTCGATGTGGCACCCAACATGGAGCTTGTTGCAAGTAGTCTCGAGGGAGGCTGCCTCATGCTGCGCTATGACAAAGAGGCGCGCGAGCTGCAAGAGATTGGTTTCTTTGACACGGATGTGCCCATTGACGACTCCACGCCACCGTGCCAAAACGTAGCCCGCTTTTGCCCCACCGACAGCACCTTGCTTGCAACGGGCGGTGACGACACCACAGCCGGACTCTGGAAGGTAACAGTGACCGCAAAGGTGCAAGAGAAGGAAAGGGGAGAAGATACTGCCGACTCGCCAAAGGCTCCAGCAAGTGCCAAGATCGAGGAAAAGGGCGTCGAATTGCAGCACGGGCCAGGAACTGATGAGCCCTCCAAAGAAAAGGAGCAAGATCAACAGCCAGATGCGAGTGCAGATGATGCAGCGCAAGACACCAGCACGGAGCCACCTACTCCCGTACCCGAGACGGAAAGCGAGACGCCCGCAACAGAGACGGACGAAAAGGAGGCTGCTGCAAGCGAAGAAGAGGACGAGGGGTCAGCCTACACACTTTCCGTGGAACGCAAGCTCAATCTTGTGGGTCATTCGAAGGGCATCAAAGACTTGCACTTTTCACCCTCTGGCAAGCTCCTCGTTACGGCCTCGGGTGACAACACGTGTAGAATATGGAACGTTGCAGACGGCAAGGTCCTGCAAATTATCCCTTCGGATCAGGCAGCGGGAATGGTCTTTCGCCGGTGTCGCTTCCTCACGGACGACCGTCTTCTCACGCTCCAGGCCAAGCCTGGTCGCGGCGGCAACTCGTTTATCGTCGAGTTCGTACGTGACGCGAGCGCCTCCTTGCCCCGCCAATGGGTTTTGCGCAAGTCGGCTCGCGTCCTCAAGGGTCTTGCCACCACCATGCATGTGCATCCGCCAATGATTAGCGTCGCCGACGCTGCTGGCGGGCTCACCTTGCACGACTTTGAGTCGCTGCGAAACCTTGCCCATATGGACGAGGTGCACAGTCTGCCCGTCACGGGCCTCTCGGCGCTTCCCAACCCCGCTGACAGCTCCAAGCATTACGTCGTGACCGGGTCCATGGACAAGACGATGGCCATGATTCCTGGCGAAGCTGCTCGTGTTTCGTGGTTCATGCGTATCCTTGTGCCGCTGCTGCTCGTCCTCTTGGTCATCTTTGTACGCGTTGCTCTCTTTTCGGATTCAGCAGACGTCGACGGCTCGCACAGCGAACTTTAAAAATGCGCGAGACGACGCTTCCATGGCGGCAAACGTTGGGACCGAGCGCGCGAGAGGGGAAAACAATATGCTTTTTCGCTCGCTCAAGAAAAGCGCGCTCTCCTCGCGTGCACTCATGGACGGGCAACAAGCAAGAACGGGCATAAACGAAAATGATCAAAGGGCAGTACCAGTACAGTATATACGACGGCAATACAGTCTCGAGAGAAAAGAAAAGAAAAAGGTTGGAAATAGCGCTTTGCTTGCTTGCTTGCTGTTTGCATTAACGCACAACCCAGACCAGGCAGGACTTGGTCGATCGTCTTGTACTCAAAAATGAAATGGATGGGCGGTAAAGATAACGGTGGCGACGGCGGCGGCGACAGCGGCGAGATCAAAAGGATAACACAGACACACGAAAAACCCCAGGCGCTCTTGATTTGATTCTTCTCTTCAGCTTTGTATTCCTTGTTTGGTTGGTTGGTGGTTGGTTGGCAGGTTGGCTGAAGAAAGTTAATTACATGAAGAGCTTGCGCCTCGCGTCAACCACGGTTGTGGGAGAATTATGCGATCTTTGACTCCTCCCCAAAAGATGAGGTCACAATACTTCGGTCTGGCGAATCGTCCATACCCGGCGTGACGAGATCGCCTGTCTCGTAAAAGTTCCTTCTTCTCTCGGTTTCCACGACTGGCGCCTGCTCAATCGAAGTTGAAGTCGAAGAAGCAGAAGAAGTTGAAGAGGAAGAAGAAGCCGAAACGGACGAAGGAGGCTGCGCAGGGCCCTGTCCTTGCTCTGCATGTGCATTGGAAAGAGGACACTCTGTTCGTCGCGCGCTTTGTAAACCAGATGAGGCATCACTCTCGTGGTGTCGTGAAGAATCTTCTGCAGAGGGGGTAGCCAAGTCTAGATCACCTTGTGAGAGTCGTCGTCGACAGCGCCCATGTCTCTCGTGTTCATCTTGTGTGCCACGAGCATTGAGTACGGCTCCCGCAGCAGCATCAGTCCCCAATTCTCGCTTGCGCTTGGCACAAGCTTGCATAGCTACCTTGCGCTCGACCGGACTCATTTTTAGCGAGTTGAAAAAAGCTCGCAGAGGCTCATCCGATTCAGCCTCGAATGCACTCGTTTTCGGGACAGGGAAAGCCTTGCCGATCTTGGCGGCAACTTGCCACGCGTGCAATAGCACGCGAGCACGGGCAGGAATCCTTGGATCACCAACGTCAATGATACTGTCCACTGTTTTGGAGCTTTGCGAGTTCTCCAGTACGAGTTTGCAGGTGACCAAGGCCTGCAAGGTTCCGCTCTGGGCCGCGAGCTGGGGTGGCGTTCGGCCTTCGCAGTCGCGTGCGTCTAGCTTCGCTCCAGCTTCGAGAAGCAAGAGAGTGACCACCTTGTGTCCATTTTCCATGGCGCTGTGGAGCGCAGTCTTGCCCTTGTGCGAGACAATATTCACGTCCGCACCTCGTTCAATGAGGAGATTAACGATCGAGTTGTATCCGCCCTTGGCTGCAGAAAACAGCGGCGTGTGTCCGATGCAGTCCAGCGCGTTGACGTCGGCATGATATTTGATCAGAAGGCATGCCACCTCGTGATGTCCATACCGGCACGCCTCATGGAGAGCTGTCGATTTGTACAGGTTGTCCTGGCATGTCACAGGGGCGCCCTCCTTGAGAAATTGCACGCACTCTTCTTTCTTTCCCTTTTGCGCTGCCGACCGCAGTCTGCAGCACATGTCGGACACGCCGTTGCCCATGGTTCGCGCGTGTCAAGCGTGTCTCGCCTACACCTCGAGCCTCAAGCCCAAGCCGCTTTGCTGGCTCGCTCGCTAGCTCGTCGGAGTTCGCCTCCAAGGAGTGCGTGCGTGCGTGGAAGTGAAGAAAAGAGCAAAACTCTCCTGCCCGGCGAAGCTGGCCGCGCGCGAGTGAAAACTCTCTGCGGAGCTCGCTCCTGGGCACGCTGCGGCCCCCGGCGCGCCAAGGGATGCCGCGCGTCGCGCGCCCGCCGGCCGCGGCTTCGTGCGAGCGAGCTCGTTCGGCCTGAGGTTGAATTGTCGATCGACGCGGGGCCGGAGAGACCGGCAGATGGACCGAGACGCCGCGGCCGATGGCGGGCCCGACCCGGTCTGCGCCTGCCGCGCTGCGCCGCGCTGCGCAGACCCCGCCGCGTGGACTCCGCCGCGCCGCGCCGCGCTGCGCCGGCCGCCGCGCCGCGGTCTCTGCCTGCGCGCGCGGGGCGGAGGGCGCGGTGCTCGCTTGTTTTCGAGGTTTGGGCCCGGGCGCCATTCTCCACTTGCGCCCGCGCGCGCCCACTTGCGCCGCCGCATGGTCCACTTGCGCCGCCGCATAGCCCACTTGCGCCCGCCCGAAGCTTCCGTGTTCCCCGCTCGGCCGCCGCCGCCGGGGACTCGGGCGGAGCAGGGCGAGGCCGGAGCTGGGCGATCGTCATGCCATGGATGATGGAGCAAGCAGGGGTCAAGGGGGCTGCGGATGCGGACGGCCAGGCGGAGGACAACAATTGCTGGGTTGAGTTGGATTGAACTGAGGATGGGGTGGGTCGCGACGGAACTGCTAGCGTTCCTTTTGCAGAGTGGCTTGAGGCCTCGGTGCGAAAACGTTGCCGACTCAAGGCTGGTTTCGTTTAGCCCACGCGAGCGGCTCGGGTCAGCTCGCATGGCGTCGTCTCTTCCTTGTTCATTAACACGGACACAGACATGGACGTGGACACGGACATGGAGATAAAACACGAACGTGAGATACAATAAAGTTAAAGCTTGCGAATGGGCGAGCAACCAGGGAATTGCACGTCGGGCGGATGAAGATTGAAGAATGAAGGGCGAGGGCAAAGCGCTCTCGCTGCCTCTCGCTACCTCGCGGTACCTCGCTCGTTCGCTCGCTGGACGCTCTGCTGTCAAACTACGATGCGGCTTCCAGCTGACCTTTGATGGTGCTCTTGGTGTACAGATTAGTAAACATGATGGCCAAGATCCACGCTATGGAGGAAATGACCTCGAGAATATGCTGCAAATCGAGCGCCCCGGCCAAGAACGTCAAGAGCAGGACGAGACAAGTCACACTTGAAAAGACGGAAAAGAGGTGTCGCAGCAAACCGACGCGCTTCGCGTCCGCAAACTCCTTGTACTCCTCGGGGATATAACGGTATCCGCGGCCGTCCAAGTTGTAAAGCCCGCGGATGATCATGATACACTCTTGGTTTTTGCCCGTCGAGAAGAACACAGTCCCCGTCAAGGTGAACGTCACGGCGCGCCCATAGCTCATCTCGAACGGCAGCTTGCCCGGCTCTGGCAGCCAGTATCCGTAGACCGCGGCGACGAGCAGGGCGACGCCAATCGCCATGCGCACCGCGCCTTCTCGCCGCGTGATGATGGGGAAAGCATCTCTCGAGAGCCCCATCGCGCCTCGCGCCTCGCGCCTCGCCTCTCCTCGCCTCGCCTCTCCTCGCCTCGCCCCGCGCTCTGCGCGCTCCGCCTCGACCACCGCGGCGGCGGCGGCGGCTTCGGGACGAGTCTAGTGAAGTGAAGTGAACTGGATGAACGAATCTCTGCGCTGCAGCCGCTCCAGCGCGCGCGCAGCCGCGGCCAGGGCGACACCCCCTCGCCCTCGCCTCGCCCCGCCGGCCGCCGCTCCTCGCAGCTCTGCGCGCGCGCGGCCGCGTGCAAGGCAGTGCGCTCGCCGGGCCCGCGGACTTCGGGTTGGGGCTCTGCCGAGGTGACGCTCGCGGCTTGCCTGCATGCCGTTCATTCAAGCATGCGCGCCACGTCGCCAAGACTCGCTCGCTCTGCTCTGCTCTGCGCTGCGCTGCTCTGCTCTGCGCCTCTGCTGCTTCTCGATGCCAGGCGAGGCGAGCCGCAGCAGACGTCCGGCCGCCAGCGCAGGCTCGACTGCGACTCGGCTGCGCCGCGAGCACGTTCCAGTTCCACGGGGAGCAGGGAATCAGCCAGCAGCCGAAGCCGCGAAGCTGCGTCTGCTGCTGCTCCTGGAGAGGTAGATGATCGCGCGACGTGCATGCAGCATTGCAGGCGCCGGCACCGACGCCTGTCTCGCCCGGTCGCGAGCAGCCGCAACGCGAAGGACGCCTCGCGGCCGCGCAATCGCAATCGCGCGATCGCCAGCCCTGGCTCTGCGGACTCTCTTGCATGTTGCATGTTGCACGTTGCCATCGGTTGCTGTCGCGGTCGAGGTCACGATAGACCCAAGCCGAAAATCGGCCCGCAGCCGCTGACGCGTGCATACACCACATGGCTGGCGACAGGGACCCTGGCACAGCTGGAGCAAAAAAGGGGCGCGGCGTGGAGTGGAGCGTTGGAGGCGCGGAGCACGTCTTCCTGGCGAGCGGGCGATGCGGAGCCAGGGAGAAAGGAGAGAGACGCTTCGTGACAGTGAGTCAGGCTCCGGCTGGACCGAGTCAAGATCTTGAACTTGAAAAGAGGGAATGATGGCATGCCATGAATCGTCAGAGACGTTATGAGCCGAGCTTTTGCTTGGAAACAAGCGAAACTAGCAGTAAACAAAGCAAAGGAGAAAGAAATTCGACGTAGAAGAGGTGAAAACAAAATTGTTGTTTCAAGCGCCGACTTGCAAAAGACTAAAAGAGCACGTCGAGGTTGTCAGGGAGAAATATGCGCGAACGCTCGCGCGCTTGGCGCGCCGAGGAGATCGAAGGCCCGCGCGTCTGCCTCGTATCACGGCGCTCGCTTGCCACAAGAGCCGAAGAAGAGAGCATTGGTGAACTCTGAGGGCGACTCGCTGACCTCCGCAATATGACCATGGGCCTTGGACGCGTTGAAGCATGCCGTGCGGCCACGGCCCACGCGGCGCTTGCGGCTCCTGCTGCACGAAAGTCGTCTTCGTCGAGGAAACTCATGATACGCGCGAGCACCGCCAAAGGCGCTCGCTGAAGCGTGCAAATCCGTTCACCCGTACTAGATCTAGATCCACGGTGGGCGGCCTCCATGGCCGACCGCGTGGCAGCATCACGTGACTGTGCGAGTGCCGTGTCCCCGAAACGATCAGCGTGATACGGATCATCACCATGTAGAATGAGTGCGCGTGCAATGTGTACATACCCCTTGCGTGCTGCATAAAAAAGTGCCGTCTCGCCAAATTCGGTGGAAGGCTGCACAGTCGCAGCTGCGCAGAGCAGCAGCTCAACAACCTCGGCATGGCCTGCATAGCTTGCAAGATGCAGCGCCGACTCGCCGCTCGCATTGCGCGCGTCCACGAATGCACCTCGCGCCAAACATTGCCGAACGCATTCGAGATGACCAAGTCGGGCGGCAACGAGCAGAGGTGTCTCATCTTGCGGTCCACGCGCGTCGATCCAAACATTGCTGCTGCGTAGCGTGCGACGAAACCCACGAATATCACCCTTTTCAACGGCGCGAAAGAGTGCTTCTTGCGGAGCATCGCGTAGTCGCCGAAGTGTTTCGCTCGATGATGCATCGACGCGTGCGCGGGGTTTCTGCATTACATCTCGAACTCTTCCTTCGACTTCAAGATGATCTTTACGATGATGATCATGATCCCTTTCTTCTGCATTGTTACGCGAGCGAGTGAATGAAGCTGCCAAGGCTGCTGCCTGCGTCGCGCAGACCTTTCTACGCTGATGCACGAGAACTGCACAACTTCGGTTCGACTTTTCGGGCGCAACCATTGCTCGCAGTTCTTCTCGCAGCGTTGGCGCCGGACTCCAGGCAGACTTTGGTGCTCGACGTACGTTGGGATGACGAGGGGATCCACCATCGGTACTTTGTTCTTGCCGCCGCGGAGCGACAGAGAAGTTGCGTCCTCGAGGACGCGCGTTCATTGTTTCTGTTTCTGCACAAGTCCCATTCTGCCGCGGCGACGGCCGCGGCCGCCACATCCGAGCGTTAAAGGACGGTCGACGCTGCCTGCGGCCGCGCAAGGAGAGTCTGCGACTGCGTGGTGAACGAAAGACTCGCCCTCGCGCCACACGCAAACTCCGCTCCTATCAGAACACTCCTCTTTAATTCGAACTTAAAATGTTATAGGTCTAACGGCTATCACAAAAGAAAAATTAGACCACTTATATTTTAGTCATAGTCATTGGCCCACTATACCGAGTGGGCGCTTCTGCTCAACGAGACCTCTTCATCCTACATGCAGTTGGGCCTGCTTTCGATTTGTCTCGACTGCAAAGTGGACGGTCCGTGACCATCATCAGGTTTTCTTGTTGACTCTGCTCTGTTCGCTGATTCGTTCTTTTCCCTTCTTCTCAGGCTCGCACATGATGAAAAGCGATGCGGAGTCTTTCTTCATCCAATCTGCAATGCAAATCCCTGCTGCTGCTGCTGCTGCTGCTGCCGCCGCTGCTGTTGCTGCCGGACCTGCCTGCTCATACCCACGAAATGCCCGCTTCGATCCGGCAGAAGCTCTCTTATTCTTCACGCAGTCTTTCGCGTATCTATTTCTCTCTTCATCGCAGCGCCTCTGCAGCAAGCTTCCCCTCGCCCGCCCACTCCGCGCCAAGCCCATTCCGAAGCCCGCTCTCTCCCCTTCCCTTGGCCCTCCGGTTGCGGCTGTCTGGGCCTCTCCGTCTGAGCCTCCGTTTCTGTCTGCATTGCTGCTGTCTGTCTTTCTTTCTTTCTTTCTTTCTTTCTTTCTTTCTTTCTTTCTTTCTTTCTTTCTTTCTTTCTTTCTTTCTTTCTTTCTTTCTTTCTCTCGTTTGATCCCTTTGTCCCGCGTTTGTTCCCCTTTCCCGGCGCCTTTGCCGCCCTTTGCGCGGCGCCTTTGCCGCCCTTTGCGCGGCCTGAGCTCCCTGCCCTCCGGTCCCTCGCTCCTCCCGGGCGCGGCAGGCACGCTTCGAGCATGCGCGGCGCGCGGCGGCGCGGCGAGGAGGCGCGCGCGGCGCGCGGCGGCGCGGCGGCGGGCCCGGGCCCCGCGGCGCGCGAGCCCGGCGCGGGGAGCGCGGCCCCGCGCGCGGACGCGGCCGAGGAGGGCCCCGCGCCCGGAGCCGCGCCCGGAAACCCCGGAACGCCAGCCGCGGCATCTTCGCGCCCGCGCTCGCGCCCGTGCCCGCGGAGGGAGAGGGCGCAGGCGCCGGCGGGCGGCGCGGAGTCGCGGCCAGAGTCCCCGGACCAGCAGCAGCCGCCCGGGGCGGGCGCCCATGCAGACGCGCAGACGGGCATCTTTCCCGTGACGGCCGTCGTTGATCCCTCTGCGGGAACGCCCGTGGCCACCCCGCTGCTCTTCCGTGGGCCCCTCGCCTTTACTGAAAAGACGTCCTGGCAGCAGCAGCAGCAGCAGCAAAAACAACAACAACAACAACAGCAACAGCAACAACAACAAGTGATGCAACAGCAGCAGCAGCAGCAGCAGCAGATGCAATCCGGAGAATCACCTCTGCAGGACGATGCCGCCCAGAACGACGAAAGTGCCCAGGTGAGCAGGTCCAGCAATGCAAACGATTCAAGTGCTCGACAAGGCTACGCCGCAACGCCGTTAGGGGGCAAAGGAGGAATAGTTCGTGAGGCTCGCGCGCTTCCGGTGCTTGCAATATCGGCATCCAAGCCTGTGCAGACCTTCAATTCCCCAGAAACCCACTCTCGGAAGCGCAGACGAGCAGAAACACGACGCGATGATGATCGTGATGCGAACACCCCCGACTATCCCCAGCCAAATCCCACGATGGGCTACACCCCCATGCGAGCTCCTGTCAACATGTTAAATTCCGAACAACAGCAAATGTTCATGCGACAGCAGCAGCAGCAGCAGCAACAACAGCAGCAGCAGCAGCAGCAGCAACAGCAGCAGCAGCAGCAACAACAGCATTGTCACCTCAGCCCAGCAGGAATTCCCATGTTTGGAACGCCAGACCCACAGAACAGAAATGAACCACTTCTCCTCTCGCCACCCATGCTGACCTTTGGTCCCATGGCGAGCCCCATTGCCCGCGAGTCCCCCTATGCCCACTTTAGGCCTCAGCAACCGCAGCCGCAGCAACAGCCGAGCATGTCGTCCCCAAGCCCGTCCCAACGAGCGCGACCGAGACGACGCGCACTGTCAACGCGCCAGCACAGCTCAGGAAGCAGTGGCGCTTCGCGCACGCCTACAAGTGACACCCACCATGGTCAATATACGAGCCATCGCCGGCCACGTAAATCACGCTCCAAACTCTTGGCTGTGCATCGCATGCCGTACAAGTTCAAATCACTCGAGCAAGCTCTCGGGGGCAGCGAGGTCTCCGAGACGGACGCCGCGAACTTGCAACGCACAATCGATGAGGCCTTCCACGAGGACATCGTCGACAAGGATCTCTATGGACGCGCCTTTGTAGCTGCCATACCAGCGCCTGGCAAGTACACTACAGACCCAACGCCTGGCGCGTCGAGCCTTGTGCAGCCTTTGTCGGCGCGCAAGTCGAGTCGCGAGCTGACGAGTGCCCACGATGAAGCCGCAGAGGCGCGCGCCCAGCGGGACATGTATTATGGACAAGGCCAGGTCTCTGCATCTCTTGAAGACGACGACGTCGACCAGGAGCGCCTCGACGCCGCCGCAACGACGGCAGCCCTTGTTTACGGCGACCGCGTCTCTCGAGTCGGCGACAGCTACGAGACGGTTACACTGGAGCTCGAGCGCCAACATTTTGACTTTATTTACGATCGACAGCGCTTTGATCAGGTCTTCGAGCAGACCGTCCGGACTAGCGAGCTCGTCGTTGACTCGGCGGGCTGCGCGTACAAGGTTCCCTCCGAGACATTGCGAAAACGATTTTTTGCGCGCAAATGGAACGACGGCCACGAGGAGCTTGGCGC
The DNA here is from genome assembly GCA_003116975.1 of Aurantiochytrium sp. KH105. Taxonomy (NCBI): domain Eukaryota; class Bigyra; order Thraustochytrida; family Thraustochytriidae; genus Aurantiochytrium; species Aurantiochytrium sp. KH105. The sequence continues at coordinate 176,588 of BGKB01000036.1, forward strand.
CGTCTACAATATCATTGTCGTGCGTGCGCACAACGCCCTCTTGCAACCTGATCGCGGAAACGCCATCGGCGAGCCCAAGTCCGAGGAGAAGCCCATGATCCTCATGTGTGTTGATGACATTTTGCTCTTGGGTATCGAGTACTTCAAGTTCATGAGCTTCACTGAGTGCTTTAGTCTCCGGACGTTCATGACTGCCATGCAGTCATGGCAAAATACTTTCCGGCTTGGAGACATCACCCTCCTTTTCGAGCACGCCTCGACCGCAGGTTCATCGGCGTCCTCCTCGAGCACTTCAGCCGCCCCTGCGGCGGAGTCTTCTTCGTCTTCTTTGTCGTTACCATCGTCGTCGTCGCGAAAACGTCGACGTGCAAAACCCCGCTGGTCTATGCGTGTGGACCGCGATTCTTCCTCGGTGTGGCGTGCGTCTCAAGAGGCCTCGGAAGCCCCGCCACCTTTACCTGAAGAGCTTACGCAAATGCATTTTTTTCGCACCAGCAAGCGTACCTTTGGCCGGGTTCCTGCCATTCTGATTTTCTTTCGCCATTTGTACTACACCATTGCGCGCATCGGGGCAATTCGCGGCTTCGCTCCATCCACCAGCTCGCGCCAGCAGGAGAGCAAGCAGCGGGCGCGGGTCGCAAGACGCAAGACGCCCTGAGACACCTTTTGCCAACAAATTCTTTTGGAATGGCTACCCGTTCCCAGCATCTGCGTATGGGCCTTTGCAACAACATCCAAAAGGCCATGCACTACTTCCTACATATTTTACATTCTGTACTAACCTAACCTAACCCTTTATGTTTATACGTCCAACCCCTGTGAGCATTCGAGTTTTGGAAACCATTACACGTCTCAGGTTTTCTTCAATTACATACAGCGTCAAACTGTATGTCCTTGCTTGCTATTCTTTTATTTTCCGGTCCTCCTTGCCAAAGGAAAAGAAAAAAAGAACGGCGACATTTTTTTTCGATTTCGTGCACGATAAATCTCAACGGACCTTTCCATTCAAGAGCTTTTACGGATGACTTCCATGAATACGAAGTAGGCCTTTCAATAGATAAAGTAAAAGATCCCCCCTGTGCAAGGAAAGGAAATAGCACGACCAAGAAGAACGGGGCAGACAAACCCCACGTGGAAAATCAAGCGGGGTCCGAGCGCCCAGGTGAGGCCGCTCGAACCCCGGACCGCTGCTGCAGTGGCAACAGGATCAGAGGACAAGGAAAACTATCAACAGCAGTAGAAACTGCACCAGCAGTAGAACCAGCTGCAAGACCGCCATCATGAGTCGTGCCAGCCTCAAGAGTCAGCATTTGCTGCTCCCGCGCGGCCTTCTCCTGGACGCCGATGGCGACCCGATCCCCGAAGCAGAGGCCGCCATCCACGCAGAACGCACCTTACGATCATCGCCATACACATCGCCAGCGCGAACGCCCATGTACAAACGCGTTCGCAAGGAACGCGAGGCTGCACAGCGCAGCAAACGCGACCCCGCAATTCGCGCGCGGAAAAGGGTCGGCCACCTTGTGCAAGAAATGATGAAGATTGGCAACGACCTCAAGGACTTTCGCGTCGCCGCGGAGGCCGACCCGCGTACGCAGCAAGCGCAACGAAAACGCATGCTTTCCGGCGGAATACCCCAATTTGTCGCTCCTGGCAAGACTACCAAACGACAAAGACCCCGGGAAATGCCCAAAAGGTTACGCGCGAAAAGGGACAAACTTGCAGCAGTGAGTGCCACAGACTTGCTCATGGAATGGCGAAAGCACGATAACGAAAACGGTGGCTCGCCTCTCGACTCACGCGAGACGCCACGCGATCATCCCTGCAAAACCGATCAAAGCACAGAGCGTATCGTACAGAGTGCGCTCGAGACCTCGACGTCGCTTCCTGGCGTGCAGAGCGTTCGCGAGCTTCCGAGTCGTCGTGATATTGTCGCTGCGTGCGGACACGCACCGAAATTTTATGGCGTCAAGCGTCATCCACCACCCGGCCGCTTACCCTCATGTTTTGCAACATCAGAGGGCAAAGAGACCTTCAAAGTTGTACCGAAGACAGATTGGCGCGATGCGCCAGAAGAAACCGTCTTGCAAAAGGCCTATGCCTATATGCTCGACAATATTGCCGTCTCGGAAGAAATCGACCTTGCGGTGACGGCCTCAGAGGAGATGCAGGCAAATCTTGAGGATTACTTTGACGCCAACATTGGCCGTGGCTGCTGGCAAGACGAGGTTACCTCAATCGTCGCCGAGCCACTGGGCATGGAAGCTTATTGCGCGCAACGGGGTGCCCAGGAGGTCGCTGCCCCAAGCGCTGCCGCATTTGCGCCCGAGCTCGTACAGGAAGAGCCTTCGCACGAAACCAAGCCAAAAGTGTTTGCGCGGGTGGATCCTAGGGCTCTTAAGTCGGCCTCGCCGCCGCGACAAGCAAGTCCTAGTCAGCCCGCTCCACCTTATTACGTTCACGATGGCGATCACGCTGTTCTCGCACTCAATCTTCCCGCAAGCCGAGAAGGTGAGGTCTTCCGCTTCTCGCGAGAGGCCGCCGAGGCCGCCACGCTGATCCAAAGACAGTGGCGACGCGTTCTTGGCAAAAGCCACCGCGCAGCCACAATTTTGCAAAAGCGTGCACGCGGAATGGCCGGAAGAAGGCGTGTTGAGATGTTTCGCCGTGAAAAAGTGGCATACCTTGTCGTGATTCAGGCACAGGTTCGGGCTTGGCTTGGGCGGCGCATTCTTGGTTTCCTGCGCATGGCCAAAAGCTACAACATGTCGCTTGCACAGCTCCACGAGTGGGAGCTTGTTCGAATTCCTGGCAATGTCAAGATCTCGCTCGCGCGACAGCGTGCCGAAGACGCGCGCTTGCGCCGCGATCGCGAGGTTGGAAAACGCTTTGCCAATATCCAATCCCGCGTGCGGAGCTCTATCGCGCACAAACATGTCGCCAAGCTTCGGTATCTTCGCAAGCACCAGGAACTCGTCGCTCGGCACCTGCAGCGAATTTTCCGAGGCAACAAGACCCGGCATGACCTCGAGACAATGCGGCGCGCCGTCCGCATCGGCGTTGCAGGCATTCAGGCGCGCTTTCGCGGCAACGTCCAGCGACGCCGCTATCGAGAGTTGCTAACACTTCGAGAGCGCAAGGCTCACGAGATTCAGCGCATATACCGAGGTCACTGTGGGCGCCTCGCGGCTGCTCACAAGCGCCTCGAACGAGCGAGCGCAACGAAGATGTGCGCCCTTGCACGCGGCGCCAAAGCCCGCCGCTTCGTGAGACGCTGGAAGGCTTCGCGCGTCGAAGCCGAGCGTCGCAGACTTGGCCTTGAGAATATGCAGCTTCGCAAGACAACCTTGGAGGTCGTCGGCGAGACCAAGGCCTATCTGAAAACAAAAGAGGGGAAGCGGGAGTTTCGAGCGCAGATTCAACGAGCCAAAGCGTCGCGAATCGCTCGAAAAGAAGCCCGAACAAGAATGACACCAGAGGAGCTACGCCGCAGTCTCGCTGAGGAGGCCTTTGAGCTATTTGACTTGGATGGGTCTGGGGAAATTGATGAAGCAGAGTTCAGAAGAGCTGTCGCAGAGCTCTGCCTGCCGCTGACAAAGTCTCAGATTCGCATTGCCTTGGAAGCTATGGACGAAAATGGGGACGGCGTCGTGACGCTCCAGGAGTTCATTCGCTGGCATGGTGAGGGGGAGAGCAGCGCGCCAAAGAGGCGCCAGAAAAAGAACAAGAACAAGAACAAGAAAAAGGACGAGGAGAAGAAGCAAGGCGGAAAGATGCAACATGGAGTCACGAGACGAAAGAGCAGACCTTTTGGCAAAACGATTTTAGACGACGGTGATGGCGACGACGATGACGACGATGAGAGTGACGACGATGACGATTTCGAGGACAACGTGGGCGTCACAGCACCCAAGGGAGCGGGTCATTTTGCCTGGGCAAAGGCGGCGAACCAAATGAATGCTACTGTGACAGCAGCCATCAAGCTCAAGCTCAAGACAACCAAGGCTATGCGAGACCTCTCAGGCTACACTGACCGCCGAGCGGCCTCGCGTAGTATTTACGCCGCACGGGCAGAAGCTGCGCGCACAGAAGCTCGTGCAAAATTTCGAGCATCACACCCTGCAGACGAGTGGTATCATAAGTATTGGCTTGGCAGAAACGGTTCCGGCTAAATGTGTCGGTATTTTTGTTTTTAGAAGACCGTCTGACTGAGACGGTTAAAAGATGTTTTGATACGATACGAATTTGGCCTACTACGCGGAACCTTCTGCACATGCACCTGTGTCCTTGTCATTGCCGCCACTGACCTGCTCCGCTTGCTTGGACTCTTCATTTTCTTGGTCACATTCCTCTTCATTCGTTGGAGAAAGACTTGCGCTCTCCTCGCCGTCTGCGAAGTCTTCGTTCATCCCACTTTTCTTGCAATCTCGTTGATGAGCTGCTCCATCGTCTTTCGATTTCTCTTCTTCATCTTTCTCGTTCTGAGGTTCTGTATTCGCTACATTTGCGTCAGGGGTCGATTCTTCGATGTCGGTCGCCATCTCGACGTTGGTTTGCTCTTCGTCCTCCTTTTCTCCTTCCGTCCCCGCTTCTTCGCTCTTGCTTTCCGCTGGTGCAGAGCCAGAGTCAGCGTCATGCTTCTCCTCGATGTTATCGTTTCCATCGTCCTCGTCCGCGTCGTTATTGTCGTCGTCGTCGTCATATTCGTGCTCCTCCGGTACAAGATTTTCGACGATGTCAGCATGCTTTTCCTCGTCGGGACTCGTTGACTTCTCCTCATCCTGCGTGGTGTCGCCAGTGCTCTTTGTTGACTCTTCTCTGGCACTACGACGCTTTTCAGTTTGATCCTCACTTTTCTCTTCTTGGTCGCCTTGATCTTCGCCTCCTGCTGGTTCCTCTGCGTATTTGCTCTCTCGTTCTGGATCCTCCATCATGTCATCGCCCATTTTGCCTTCTCGAGAATCATCAATCTCGCGCTCGTCATCGTCATCACCTTTCTCTTCTACTCCCTCATCGTTCACATCTTCTCGCATCGAAATAGAACTCTTGTTCGTAGCCTCTGCCGCGGCCGCGGCTTCGTTCTCAAGAATTTCAAGAGCAGACTCGTCGCGAGGCGTGATCAGATCATGAACACTTGCGAGCTCTGCGCGAGCACTGGCAAGATTTTCACTAAGGCCAGCATCACCCGTCTCTGCAATTCCTCTTTGGAGGCTTGGGGCACGGCTTGTGTTTCTGCTCGATGCTCCCACGGGACTTTCAGGCTCCTCAGCCTCCCCGCTCTTTTCCTCATCTTCCGGGTCTTGATGCGTCTCGTTGACGTCAAATTCTTGATCATCTTTCGCCATAAGGGAGTGATGACTCGAGCGAAAAGCATCATCGCTGACCTTGCCTTCTCCATCACGTTGTTCCTCTGCTTGCGACTCCTCTTGCAAACGTCTCTCTTCCTCTTTGTCACGTTGCATTTGGAGCTCGAGTTGCTGTTCTTGATAGTCTACATGAAGATTGAACTCCGAGCCGGCCGCTGGATCAGGCTTAAGGCCAGCGGACACATCTCCATAGGCCTTTTGAATGTCGCTCCAACGCCGCTCTTCTCGCTGCTGAAGGCGCGGGCTTCTCCTGGCAGTCTTTGCAGTCTTTTTGGGCGCCACACGACGCGAGGGTTTTGCTGCCGGACCTCGACGTGCCCTGGCGCTTTCGGCCGCCTGGCGAGCAGCAAGATATGAGTTACGAAGCGTGACTGTGATACCATGATCCGTCCCAAGATGGGTTTCACTAATGTCGACCCCCTTGCGGTACGAGTCGATGGCCATCTCAAAGCGTTTCAGAAACTCTTGCTCGACGCCAATATTATGGTATGCGATTGCCAGCACAGCGATGCGGTCTGTGCTCGCCAGCGCAGCGCTGCTGGAGGATTTGGCCGAGGCCGACAAGGCGCCCGGAAAGAGTTCTTCCTGCAATTGAATTAACGCCGCTTGTGCATGCTCGAGCGCTCCCGCGTGACGCCCAAGCTGCGAGAGCACCGCGCAGAGATTCAAGTGTGTATCGGCGCGATTGGTCACATTTTCCAGACGAGATTCCACTTTCAGTGCCTTTTGCAGATATTGGAGCGCAGCATGGAGCTTACCAGTGCGGCGAAAGTAGCACGCTAGGTTATTGTACGTGACGGCACGTCCGTGTTCGTCTCGCTCAGTCAAGATCTCGGCTTTCTTGAGCAGCTCAAGAACCATGGAAAACTCCTCCTGCTGCAGGTACGTCATGGCCAAGAGGTTGCACATTTGGCCGACGGTCTTGCATGCTGCCCAGACTTCGTCGCTCGAAGGGCCGAAAAAGTGTTGTCGTAGTACAAGACCCCTTTCCATGCACTCGAGCGCCTCGAGGTATTTACCCTGCTGCTGAAGCCTTGTGCTCGTTTCATCGATGCGGTGCAAGGCTAGGAGCTCCGCGTTGGCTTCGGCTCCACGCTCTTGGGTCTCCATCGTTGCCGCTGTCTTCTTCGTGAATTGTAGAGCACGTCTGTTTCGCGCGCGCGCGTACACGCAAGACAGGTCGCCTGGTGAGTTTTTATGCCTGCCTTGCGGTCGCTTTGGCCTCTCGTCTCGTCCACTTGGCTTGGTTCGTACATAGGTAGTAGCGTCCTGAATGCTTGCCGGAACTCTACTATGCAAGGTGACTCACAGTCAAAAAAAGCTGCCGAGAGACTCGAAAGAACTTGACAATAATACTTGAATTATACTATACTTTGAGGGAAAAAATTGTTATCAACGGACATTTCGTCTCACTGTCAGGAAAGAAGGAAAGAATGAAAAAGAGCGAAAAAAATAAAATAGGAGCGATTGAGCCCCATGCAGACAGAGTTAAGCTTCTCGCATGCGATGGTAATGACGACGACGACAACGACGACGACGACAACAACAAGTAAGCAACAACAACAAGTACAGCAGCAACAACAATTCGAGCAGCAACACAATTTGAAAGATTAGAAAGAGCAAAACACACGAGCAAAATTAACACTAGAGATGGCTACCTGAACTTGTGACGCATGCGGCGCTCCTCCTTGAGAATATGGTCTAGTTTTGTATGATGCGAGTTGCGCCTGTTTGTAGCAGCATTGTTAACCACCCTTGGCAACTTGCCGACGGCAGCCGCTCCTCGACCTCTCCGGGGACCTCCTGCACCAGCCCCAGCACCACCAGCAGCTCTTCCATACCTTCCTTGTTTCGACGAGCTGTATGAGGGCGCGTCAAGAGACTCAGTTGATGTGCTTGAAAGACTGTCGATCTCGCTGTCCACGTCCGGAAGACCACCGAAGACAACGGTATCAGGCTCAAGAGTACTTCGGTCCGGAAAAATGTCGTCGCCGGCGAGAATAGGTCGCTCCACTGCGTCAGGCCGTTCACTGGCATGCATTGTGGTTACTTCATCGGTAAATGGCTGTGAGTCTGCCTTTTCGTTGTTCCCGCCGCTTGCAGGACTTAAGTACGCGTGAGGCTCATCAAAATTGTCCGCATGATAGTGTCGTGGCTTTGCCTTGGACTTGATGGCCGCCTTGGATTTCGCTTGTGGAGCGCCTCCTCGTGGGCTATGGCCAAAGGCCAGGGGTGATCCACTTTTGACAGCGCAAGACCCGTGCTCAGCATTTCTGTTTTTCTTTCCAACCTGCGGCAATGTAGGAGACCGCTTGCTTTTGGTGTGCGCTTTGGAATGCGTTTTGGGAGAGGGCACGATGAGAGACCGGCGCTCGACGCGAACCCTCTTTCTAGCTTTTGCATCTCGTTGTTTCGACAACGAATCATGTAAAGAGGAAGTAGACAGAAATGATGACGAACCGGCGGAAGACAATGAATCCGAGTCAGAATTAGATTCAGAGTCGCTGGGCAAGCCGCCAAAGATGTAGCCTCCCATAATGTTTGACTTGGAAGGGAAGACGTCGAGCGCCTTGACCATGGCAGGGCGGTCGACGGCCTCCGGCCTTGCTCCTGGAGCCGCCGACTTGCTCCCGCTCGTTGTATTCATTGCGCCCTCGAAACCCGCAGCATCCGTTGAAAAAGCATCCTGACACGCCGCTGCAATTCTTTCGGCGTCGTTGTGCGCATCATTGAGATCATTATCATCGTCGTCGCCTTCATCAACAAGAATTTCCTGCAGGGCCTTTTCGAGGTCTTCAATCGAGGATGCGTCTGAATCGTGCGAGAGAGGCTCTGGGGCGCCCCGTCTAGGCTCTGGCGCGGCGCGCGAGGGTCCAGCAAGGTTTACCTTAATATCGTAGCCAGTGTCGATCTTATAGAGACCACGTTTGGGAGCAATGTTGGCGTGCTGTGGTTTTGCAGTCAATTTATTTGTCTGCGCGGCGGTCACTGTGTGCGCAGCAACAACACGCTCTACAATATCAGCCAGGACGAATTCGATGGTATGCCGCACCCTAATATCATCTTCCTGCGCGGGAAGGACGATGCTCAGCTGCGTGGCGGCATCAGCGTCAGGATCGCAAGCGCTACGCGCGGAGAATGTAGAGTCTGTGATTGCTAGAATTTCGTCGATTTCGTCTGAATGTGTCGAGGATGCAGGCGTAAGTGGCAAGGATCTCTGGAGAGGACTCGTGGTGAGATCAAGACTCCCCGAGCCTGCGGACTCGAGAGTCCTGACCTCGGACAGCTCCGAGAGCGTTCGCCCACGTCCAGAGGCGAGATCGCACTCCATGGCGGCCGTGGCAGCCACGCTAGCCACGCGCGCCCCGCGCCCCCGCCACGCTCGCCACGCCAGTCGGCGTGCGTTTTTGCGCGCGACGCTTTCGATCAAACACCACGACCACGCAAGACGGGGAACTCGCCAAGCAGTGCACACACACTATGCGACCCGCCAATCCGCGACAGTTCTTTTTGACGGATAAATTGATCCGTTACGGATCTTAGTAGGCGCCTGCGCCCCTGGGCCGCCTTTTAGCCTGACGCCTTCCGATTCTGGGTTCCCTTCCGAGTCCGCCGGTTGTCTTTCGCCTTTCTGGAGCTTCTGGAAAGCTCGCTTGTATTGATCGCTGTCAATCATGTAGCCGGGTAGCCTTCTCTTTGTCTGTCCACCGGCACGCAGTATTCGGAGACAAGTGAGTGATTCACGCACGTGTGGCCCCTTCCAAAACAAGAGGTTGAGTGATTACTTTTTTAGACTGCCTGGGCCGCCAGGTACTTGCTTGCTACAACGAATGTCCAGCGAGCGAGGGATTCATTCCTCGTCGTGCACGATCGCAGTTGCGTCAATGAGGAGGTCTGCGAGGTTGGCCGTGCCTTCGAGCTCGAGGTTGTTCTCGTTGGCAAGATGGAGAAGACTGATAAAGTAAAACGGCACTGTGACTTGGGCGTTGTCAATCTTGGGAGCGAGGTGCTTGATAGAATCGGCGAAAGAGATTTGCTCGTCGGCGCGGGTCTCGTGACGATCTTCAATTTCTGACCAGATGGTTTCCTTGAGTTTTTTCACGTCGATCCGCTTCGCCTTGCGTGCATAGTCAACATGAATTTTTTCCAGCACGTGCGCCGGCTGTACAAAGTCCTCGTCCTCGTCATCATCGTCGAAACCGGCAGGCCCTCCAGGAGCATCATCATGATAGTCGTCCTGTTCATTGCCAAAGTTGTCAAAGTAGCCAGCATCTCCGTGATCGTCATCGTTGGCAAAAGAAGACGCTGCGTCGGCAGGCGATCCCAAGCCTTGGCCGGAAGACCGCCTGCGTCCATTCGCGCCCCGACGCAAGACCTCGGAAATGACGACCGGTTTGAGGAAGAGCTTGCAAAGGTCTTGCACAGTGTAGTGCAGATCTTGTGGGAGGTCGCTGGGTCGAGCGGCTTGCTGAGTCTTTTTCGAAAGACTAATGCTCGCGAGGCGCGTGGCTTGCTCCGGGGGCAAGACCGTCTCTTCGCTTTGATTTTCCTCGGCATCATCTTGAGCGGAAAAATCGATGAAAAATGCCTTTTTCGAAGAGCGAGGTGCACGCGATCGCGCCCCTTGCGGAGCGTCGCGTTTCCGGCCAAGACGCCAGTGCGAGGGTCCTGCCCAGTTTGCGTTCTGGGATGGCCCAGTCGAGGCTGTCTTGAAAAAGCTGTAGGCGTCGAATTGCGTGAAATCGATTTCATCGTGCAAGGCGCGAGGCATATTGCGGCCGTGTTCATTGACGCGGCTTGCATGACCTGCAACAGCTGCGTCGGGCCCCATCTCGCTCCCAATTTCGCTGTCAGCCCCGTCGAACTCGTCAGGCATGGCATCATCTCCCATCATCCACTCGTTGTCGTAGACGAAGCCGTCGTCCTCGTCGTCGAGATCGTCAGGGTTGGCGCCACGAACTTCGTCTTCCTGGGATCCGGATGAGGACGGTTCCGTGGAAGCGGCGTTTCCCTCTCCGTTTTCGCTGCCGGCAAGGTCGATCGGGCCCTCATTGGCGCCTTCATCAGCCTGCGCAGCGTGCAGATTGCGGTGAAGTAACTCAAGCGAGGGGCAGACGGGCGCCGTGTTGGCCGGGTTCATGGCGATGTCCAGGTCAATAAAGTCCTCCTCCTGGGTGGCCTCATCGTCCTCCGGGCCACTCGTGCGATCATTTTCTGCCTCGTCGTCATTGCTTCTGTCATTGTCGTTGTCTTCGTTGTTGACGTTGCTGGCGTTGGCTGGGTTTTGGTTGTCAAAGGCAACCGTCTCGCTCGTGTCGAAGATGACGCGAGGTCCACCATGTACGCGAAGGTGATTGAGGAGGAGGCCGTGGGCGCCCCCTGCGTCAAAGGTCTTGGACATTTTGCGAAAGAGCGGGTCGACCTCGTACTCGCGCTCGACAGAGCCCTTGAAGGTGATGTTGGAGAGGTTGGACTCAAGGAAGGTGGACACGCCGCCGCTGCCGCTGCCGCTGCCGTTGGCCTTGCGACGCGTCTCGCGGCTCTCCTCGGCGTCGTTGGCGGTTCCCACGCGCGTGCGATTGACGTTTTCGAGCATTTTGAAGGTGTCCTGATGCGTGGAGTCAACGCGTTTCTCGTAGATTTGCACCGAGGCCTGGAGCGTGCGGCTTGCCGTCTGGAAGGATCCTTGGTGCTGGTCCAGGACGTCGTCGATGTGGTCGATGAGGTCGAGGCTCCACGAGTTCTTGAGGTTGACCTTGTTCGTGGAGCACATGGTCATGACGGAGCTGAAGTCATAGTTGACGCCGGGGCGCTTTCCCTTTTTCGCCGAGTTCACGCCCGCGCGCGCCAGCGACTTGCGCCTTTCCCTGCGTTCTTTGACGTCGTCGTTATTGGACACGTCCACCAGAACCGCGGCGCCTGCGCCCAGGCTCTTGCGTCTCTGCCTGCCCATCTTTCTCTCTTTCTTTCTTTCTTTCTTTCTTTCTGTGCCCGCTCGCTCCTAGCTCGGACCAAGACCGGGCCTTCTCCGTCTGCGCGACGCCGCGCTGCTCCTCTCGCGCCGGCCTCCTCCCCGCGCTCGCCGTCGCCGTCTGTCTCTGTCGGTCTGTCTCGTCTCGTTCTGTCTCTCTGCCTTGTTCTCACGGTCTGTATGCGAGTCCCGGCCCCTCCCGCCCGCCACGCGCTCCCTCTCCCGGCGGTTGCCTGCGCAACCCATTCCCCCCCCTCCCCGCAACCCCTTTCCCGCCGCCGCCCCCGCCGCGCCTCTGGAACCCCCAGCACTTCTGCCACCCCCGCCCCTCCTGCGGTCTGCACCCAGCAGCAGGCCTGCGGCGCCGCGGGGTGGGGTCGGCGCCCCGCGCGCGCGGCGGCGGAGGCGCAAGGGGGCGCGCCGAGGGCGGCGGCGGCGGCTGCGAGCAGGGGCGGGGAGGGAGGGGCGGCGGAGGGGCGCAATAGGGAGCAAGGGAGGAAAGCAAGGGCGCAAGCAAGGGCAGGCAGCAGGCAGGCAGCGCGGCTGCGCAGACTCGCTTCCTTCGCCAGGCAGCCAGGACGAGAGAGAGGTGCGTGCGCGGGCGGGGCGCGGGCGGGGCGGGCGGGCGCGGGCGGGCGGCGGCGCGCGGCCCGGGCGCGTGCGCGTGGCTGCGCGGCGCTGCGCTCGCCTGCGCGGATGGATGGATGAGCGCAGGGGATGAATGGAGGAATGAAGGAATGAAGGGAGACGACGACGACGCCGCGGCCGCGCGCGCAGGGAGCAAGGGCCGGCGGCCGCGCGCCGGCCGGGGCCCGAGGCCGGAGCAAGGGCCGGAGCAGCGCCGCGCCGCGCGGCCGGAGTTCCCGAGGCGCGCGAGCTGGCGGAGCTTCTGGCTGGCGTGCTGAGCTGAGCTGAGCTGTGCTGTGCTGTGCCATGCAGTGCTTGCTTGCCTGCTTTGGCCGTGCTGTGGCTGGCGTTGGCTCGCTCTGCGTGTATACGCCCTTGCAAAGCGCTTGCGTTGCGCCTTTCGCGGCCGGACGGGAACAGAACAGAGGAAGGGAGGGAGGAGAGACGAGACGAGACGAGACGAGAAGAGAAGAGAAGAGAAGAAAAGAGAAAGAGAGGAGGGCCGCCGGAGGATCACAAGGATAATGAGGACTGACCCCATCGATGTGGCACCATTTATTTGCTGCTTTGATACTTTTTTGTCTCTCGTCTCTTTTTATGTACACAGGGTTTTCGCGGATCCGCGTCTCCACACGCTCCGTCCCGTCCCGTCCCGTCGTCCCGTCCAGACAAAAATGATGTCGCTCCGTGCCGGCAGCGTCGCCCGCGTGGCGGCCCTGCGCAACGTGGCTGCTGGCCAGATGCGCATGAGCAGCACCAAGGTCGTCGATGACCTCGGCTCGACGGACAAGAACTTCGAGAACGCCGTCCCCAAGTCTGGTGATGCCGACCGTCGCGAGTTCACCTACCTTGCCCTCGGTGGTGCCCGCTTCATGTACGCCTCGGCTGTCCGTCTTGCGCTCATCAAGTTCGTCAGCACCATGAGCGCCTCCGCAGATGTCATGGCTCTTGCCTCGCTCGAGGTCGAGCTCGGCAAGATCCCCGAGGGCTCCAGCACCGTCGTCAAGTGGCGCGGTAAGCCCGTCTTCATCCGCAACCGCACCGCCGCCGAGATCAAGGAGGCCGAGAGCGTCAACATCAGCGAGCTCAGAGACCCAGAATCCGACGCCGACCGTGTCATTGACCCCAAGTGGCTCGTCACCCTCGGTATCTGCACTCACCTTGGCTGCGTCCCCATCAGCAACGCCGGCGACTACCACGGCTGGTTCTGCCCCTGCCACGGTAGCCACTACGATGTGAGCGGCCGCATCCGTAAGGGTCCTGCCCCGCTCAACCTCGAGGTGCCCCCTTACAAGTTCATTGAGGACGGCGCCAAGGTCCTCGTCGGTTAGACAGATATCCTCTTTTGTCTGTTCCCACCGTTGCACGTTTCCGAGCCGACCAGCTGTCCGCGGGTCGCGCTTTCCGAGAACTTTTGTCTGTGTCGAGGGCAACTGCGTTGTGAATCCTGAACGCTGAAATTAAAGAGGCCTACACATCCACACAAGACCTTCAGCTGTCCACGACTTGAGCGCAAGGCCCTAACAACAGCAACACCAGCAACACCAAAAACAACAACAAGAAGATAAAGATGAAGTTGCAGATGATGACATTGATGATGCTTTTGCTTTCCCCTCTTTTTAGAACGAAAATCATCTGGCTCTAAAACTTGGCAATTTTTAACTGCAAGCAGACAATGCAAAACCAAAAATAACCAAAAGGAAATAGAAACAAGAGAAATCGTTGCAGCCCAAACAATCTACCAGCGGCGTCCCCCCGTCAATTTAGAAAAGGAATGCAATCGCATTCTTTTGACGCCAGATCTGCGAGTCACAGCATTGCGCATAAACCTGAACGAAGGCCCCAGACCCAAGAGAAGCATCATGTGCGTGAACTTGTCATATCTGTCTTTTCAATGAGATCAAAGCCGGAACATTTGACCTCTCTCTCTCTCTCTCTCTCTCTCTCTCTCTCTCTCTCTACAGAAATTGCGAAAAAAGGAAAAAAAGAGAAAGATAGAAAGAGCCTCCTTTCTTTTACTTTGCTTTTCTAACATCGGCTTCCTCTATAGTTTGTTAGCCCTCGTACTCGGCGAGCTGGTCCTTGAGCTCTTGGTTGCTCTTGGCGAGCTGCTCGATAATTTTTTTCAGCTCGGCATTGTCTTCTTGAAGCTCTGTGTTCTCTTGCCGCAAGGCTTCAACATCGACGCCATGTGGAGCTCCAAAGTACCGCTTAATGTATTCAATTGCGTTTGGTGGCCTCTCAGGCTCCTCGTACAAGCCCACCAAGACTACGTTTTTTCCTCGCGAATGCCGCCTTGTTAGTTTCTTTCAAGCTTTCTTGTCTCACCGCGACATCCGAAAGACCACGTACCTTTGGTAATACCTTCTACTACGCCTGCCTTCTCCAAATACTTGCGGTACTCTTCCTTCTTCTCCTCGGGCGTCTGTGTCCCCGCGCACGCGCACGCATCAGCAAAATCTCTCGGCGGGTTTCTCACTGACGTTTAGCAAAAGTCTTGCTCACGCGATCGTCAACGTACTGCATATCGCCTTGCTCCTGGTGCCGGGTTGCTCGCCATTGTTCAAGCACTCTTGCGCTCGTACCTTCGTACGGCTCGTGCGGCTTGTGCGCTCGTGTGCTCGAGCGAGCTCCCTGCCCGACCCGACCGCCCCGTTCTTGCGTTTGCGCGCTCGAATTTGGTCTGGGCTGCCTTGCCTTGCTTTTCTCAGTCTTTGCCGGGCCCTGAACGGTCAAATCGTCATCTCTAGTATCAATGTGGGGGCCGAAATGCGGCTTGTCGCGCGAGATGGATACATGCATGCGTAAACGTGGGAGGGAAGAGAGGAGGGAGAGGGAGAAGGCGAATCTGTTGCAAAGAACACGAAAAGAAAGAGGAGGACTCGTTCTTCGTCTCTTCTTGCGTCGAAAAAAAAATTCTGAACATTATCAACAACGAAAGCGAACGAACAATACAAGACAGACGATGTTTCGCTCGCAAAGATTTCGATTTGTGTATCGCTAGACCAGGTAGATAATGGTGACGTTTTGGTTTTAGAAAGAAGAAAAATATCCTAGACCCAGACTAGTCCTTGGGGTAGATACGCGCAGTGATGCTCATAGCCATGAGCTCCTGAAAGAGGAGCTTGCAAGCATAAGGGAGCTGGATGCGAGCGAACTTTGTGGTGTTGTCGCCACAGTTGGGATTGCGGCAATGAAAGGTCATGCGCTCAAGGTTAGCCTCAGCCGTGAGACCGCAAAGGCTGCAGACATGGATGGCGTAGGGATCCGAGTTGACAAAGAGGCGATCGCGCAAAAAGTTGGCAGCACCATGGGAAATGAGGCAATCACGCTCCATCTCACCGAAACGAAGACCACCCTCGCGCGCGCGGCCTTCCATGGGCTGGCGCGTAAGCATCGTCACGGGCCCGCGCGCGCGACTGTGGATCTTGTGGGCAACCATGTGCTTGAGACGCTGGTAGTACGTGGGGCCCAAGAAAATTTGAGCCTTCATGCGGCGGCCCGTGTGCCCGTTAAACATGACCTCGTTGCCGCGACGCTGGTAGCCGATCTTGTGCAGCGCATCAGAAATGGCCGAAAGGGTGACCTCCTCAATAAAGGGCGTGCCGTCACCCTCATCACCCGTCAAGGCCGCCACCTTACTCAGCAGACACTCCATGAGATGGGCAATCGTCATGCGGCTGGGAATAGCGTGCGGGTTGACGATAATGTCGGGATTCACACCATCCTGCGTAAAGGGCATGTCATGCGCACCGTAGGTCATACCGCAGGTACCCTTTTGGCCGTGACGGGAAGCAAACTTGTCGCCAATTTGCGGCACCATGACAGTACGGTACTTGACCTTGACGAACTTGAATCCCTCGGCGTTGGTCGTCACCATGACCTTGTCAATGATGCCCGACTCGGACGCCTTGAGCGCAAACGAACCGTCCTTCTTCGTGTGGTGCGTGACACCCTGGGTGCCCGCAGCACCAACGGGAATCGTCTTGCCGACAACAATGTCCTCGCCCGTGACGCGCTCACCCATACGCACGAGACCATCGTCATCGAGTTTGCCGTAGTTGCCATGCTTGAGACCCATGCAGGTCTCGCGCGTCGGCTTTTCAATGAGCTCCATGAGGCCCGTCTGTTTGTCTTCGTTCTCGCTCTCCGAGTACGAGCGGTAGTACACGGACCGGAAAAAGCCGCGATCGATCGAGTCCTGGTTCATGACCAGCGAATCCTCCTGGTTGTAGCCCGTGTACGTGGAAATCGCCACGGTGGCATTGATGCCGGCAGGGAGCTCGCGAAAGTGCATGTGTTTCATGGCGCGCGTCGTCACAAGCGGCTTTTGCGGGTAGTAAAGGACGTGCGCCAGCGTGTCCATGCGTTGGCTAAAGTTAGACGTGTAAATGCCCATGGCCTGCTTACCCATGGCGCTCTGATAAGTGTTACGCGGACTCTGGTTGTGATCCGGAAAGGGAATAATTGAGGCACAAATGCCAAGAATGACAGACGGGTGAATTTCCATGTGCGTGTAGGTCCGCGAGTACGAGTTGCTCCGCGAGAGCGAGCCGGGATCCATGGCAATCATGACCGTTTCCTCTTCCTCGACATCGACGTACTCGACGAGGCCCTCCTCGAGCAAGTTGTTCCAGCCATACGTCGGGCCGGCGAGCTGGCTCGAAACGTCGCTTGCAGTGTCCGAATGGTCCTCATCGCCCCCCGGATTCGCAGCAGATGCAGCAGCAGAGGCTTGAAGACGATCAATGTGTTCCTTGCGGATCTTGGTACGTTGATTGTTGTCGACAATAAAAAGAGGACGGCAGCAGCGACCCGAGTCCGTGTGAATGCGCAGCTCCTTGGCATAAATGTCACGCACAATCGACACCTCAGAGTCAATGGTCACCTTGCGACGGAGCTGCAGCAAGGTGCCCATGAGCATGTCCGGATCACGGGAGATTCCGACCCAGCTGCCGTTGACAAAGACCTTGCTGGAGCGCGCAATGAGACTGGGAGAGATTTCCTCGAGATTCTCCATTGACCACTCGCCAAGAAGCTCGAGAATAGCCGACTGCTGCGAACCGACTGAAACGTAGCACATGAGCGCAATGTTCTTGACCAGACCCACGGCCTGGCCTTCGGGCACCTCTGCAGGGCACATGTAGCCCCAGTGCGTATTGTGGAGCTGGCGAGGCTTGGCGGCCTTGCCCTCTTTTGCAAGAGGTGTGTTGACACGCCGCAAATGCGAGAGTGACGAGGCAAAGGCCAGACGGTTGAGCACCTGCGAGACGCCGGCCTTGGTTGCCTCGCCCTGAAGACCCCAATTTCCGGTGGCCAGAGCATACTTGAGGCCGTTGGTAATAGTCTTCACCTTGAGCGCCTTGGTCAAGTTAAAGTCGTACGAGTTGTCCACACAGCGCTGCAGGTAGCTCATGACGTCCTTGCGCAGCTTCTTGATCAGCACGCGAAAGAGTCCCGAAAGCAAAGGTCCCGCCAGGTCGAGACGCTTGTTCGCGTAGTGATCGCGGTCGTCCTCGCCCTGTCGGTTCAACGAGCACATGAGAACGCGGTTGACGACATAACCCAAAAAGTATGCCTTCTTTCCCTCCTGGTTCGGCTCGAGGGCAACGTGAGGCAAGAGTTCCTTTTCCATGAGCTGACGCGCATACTCGATACGCTGAGTCCGGCTGATGCTGGTCACGCTGCCACGACGTCCAATAAAGTCAAGGGCCACACGGCGTTCCTGTACTACAAAGGCCTCCTCGAGTGATGAACGGAACTTGTCCATCATTTCCGAATCGTCAAATTGGTAGCAGATGCGCTCCAGAATCTCGCGGTCCCGCACGCAACCGAGTGCGCGAAAGAGAACAACCACGGGGATACCTGTCCGAATGTATGGGATAACGCAGTGGATCTGGTTACCCGAGGTCGCGTCGCGCACCGAGCTACCCGCGTACATTTGCACGTACATTGTGCTGGCGGGGCGCGCGCCCTGCTCGACATGGGAACGGACTTCAGCGGCCCAATTGAACTTGCTCGGGGGCCGTTTTTCGAAGCAAAAGACCGAGTTATTCGCCAGGCGCTCCTGTGCAATGAGCACCTTTTCACTTCCGTTGATGACAAAGTAGCCACCCTGATCATAGACGCACTCGGAAAGCTCTGCGAGCTCCATGTCGGTCTTGCCCTTGAGCACGCAGAACTGGGACCGAAGCATGATGGGGACCATGCCGATGAACTCGCGCTCCGTGTGGCCCTTGATCTCGGACATGTCGGTGTCGTTGTCAAAATCCTCTCCATCGGCTTGGCGTTGTTTGTGCGTCACGTCAATGTAAAGAGGCGCTGCGTACGTCAGGTTGCGCAGACGTGCCTCGTGCGGATACAGCGTCGAGGCCGTGCCGTCACTCTCGCGGAGAATAGGCGGACACATGTAGATCTGACCAAAGTGGAGCGAGTGCATGCTGGGTTGGATGCTTTGGCCAGGAATGTGCTGATAGTTCATGCGCACTTGGATGTCGGGCGAGTCCGCGATGAGCTCCTGCATGGAGTTATTGATGAACTCATCGAAACTGTCGAGCTGCTGACGCACGAGGCCCTTTTCCTCAAAGTAGGTCGTCACCACGGCCCACGCCTGATCGGCTGTAATGTTTGCCTCTTCATTCTCCGGCTGAGCGCCGCCGTCCATGTCGACGTCATCGTCTTCGTGACGCACAGTCGGGTCCGCGTACGTGTCGCGCTGCTCGTTCGGGTCTACCGCGTCGTCCTCATCCCCGTACGCATTGTACACGTCCATCGCCCCGCCTCGCGCCGCGCAAACGCAAACGCAAACGCAAACGCAGCAGCGACAGCAGCGGCAGCGGCAGCAGCAGCGAGCACAACTCGCCGCCGCCCGTCTACGAGTCCCTACCCCTTATCTACGCCTTTCTCCTCGCGCGCGATCTAGCCAGCTCCGCCGCGAGCGGCCTCCGCGGCCCGGCCCGGCGGCTGCTGCGCGGCTGCTGCGCGGCTGCTGCGCGGCAGCGGCGGCCTCCCGCGCACGCCTGCCTGCCTGCCTGCCTCTGCTGCCTGCGGCTCTGCCTGCCGGCGCGCGCGGACTCGGCCGGCGGGCGGTGCGAGCGCACGGCCGAAGGGAAAGGGCCTGCTCGTTGTTTGCTTGTTTGTTTGTGCTTGCTTGCTTGCTTGCTTGCTTGCTTGCTTGCTCGTGCTTGCTTGTTTGCGGCCCCCGTTGCCCGCGGCTTTTGCGACCGTGGGGGGCGCAAAGCCGCCCGCCGTTGCCTGCCTCTGGCCCTGTCTCCCGCCCTGCGCGCTCCTGCCGCGGCTCGGCCTCGCGCGGGGCTCGCGGACGCAGCGGGCGCGCGCGGCGCCGAGGCTGCTTGCTGGGGCCTGGCGCGAAAATCGAGGGCGGATGCGCGTCGCTGCTGCTGCCGGCCGAGGAGGGACTCGCGCGCTGGCTTGGCGTGTCGCCCTGCCGGATCGAGAGGAGAGAAAGAAGAAGAAGAAAAAGGCGGAAAAGGAAAAAAAGAAGAAAAAAGAAAAAAAAGAGGATCTTGATGCTTTTGGAGCCGAGGGTGGGCGACGCAGTGATGACGAGTCTGGCGGGGTTCGATTATTGAGTGACGCTGATGTGCTGCGCACGTTGTTTCATGACGTGTTTTCACGTCAGCAAGGTGTCAGCGTGGCGATCTTACCAGCTTTTCGGTGGAAAGAGAAAAGGGAAAAAACACAATGGGAAAGGTGAAGAATTCTAAAAAATGAAAGAAAGACCCAGAGCACGTGGTTTCATTGCAAGTGTATACGTGAAAAGGTCTTGATCAAAATTGCTAGCGCAGTAAAAAGGGACAGTAGGATCTTGTCAATCCTGAACGTGGAAAAGTGAAGCAATGTCAAGAGCTCATCATTTCTATGAATCATAAAAGCGAACAGACAACGATTCGCATTTTGCGCTTGATCCCACGTATTGGGTCTCGCGTGATTTTCAAAAAAATCGAGAATCTAACCAAGAAATTATAAACAAAATCCAGCATGCCCTTTCATTTTGTTTTTGCCTGAGGTCTTGCTAAACTTGCACTTTTTGCGTGCTCGCAACAATTTTGAAGCTGGAACGCGCTGGTGTTTACAAAATTAGCTAACTCATCAGCGACCAACACAAGATGCAGCGCTGTGCTCTTAGAGCCTCACTCTGACACCCTATTTCATTGCTGTGCTCGAGCTCTTGACATTGGACTCGTCCTGGACTGCCCGATGCTGATGTCTTTCATCCTTTTGTATTCGGCATTCACCATCGCCTTGACATGATTTGCCTGACCTGGACTCGGGACGCGGCGCAAGCCCACTTGGTCTCCTCGGCCGCCCGGGCCAGTGGCACTCTACGGCGCGAACGGACACCATACTTTCACACAGTGGCTTCGAAGCAACCGTCAAAACCCGACCTCAAAACCCTCGTCAAGACCGGTCAAAACACAAA
Source organism: Aurantiochytrium sp. KH105 (assembly GCA_003116975.1). Taxonomy (NCBI): domain Eukaryota; class Bigyra; order Thraustochytrida; family Thraustochytriidae; genus Aurantiochytrium; species Aurantiochytrium sp. KH105. The sequence continues at coordinate 196,995 of BGKB01000036.1, forward strand.
AGTATACCATGGACGCGTGCCTGGCGAAGAGGCGCGCTCGCGCGCAGGCGACGGCGGTCGCCGCAGCGGCAGAAGCGCTGCGCAAGACAGCGCTCGCGCCTGCGACAGGGCCTGCCGCCGCCGCCGAGCCGGAAGGTGGAGTCGAAGTTCGAGCAAGTGCGAGCAAGCCCAAAGCGGTGCTTCGCGTCGGCGTCGAGGCCAAGAATGCTCAGGTGCGGCGGACGAGGCTGCGAACGAGACTCCGTGCGCGGGAGATGCAGAGCTTGGCGCGCTTCGAGGAAGCACAGCAGCTCTGGGACGAAAACCTGCGGCAACAGCTGCTCTCCTCACGAGGAGATCGCGATACTAGAGTCTTGTACAACTCGCGTGACCTCTTGTACAGTCTCGAATCCTTGTGCAAGTCACTCGATCGTAGCGACTCCGGATGGAGCCTCTGCCCAATGGGTCTACGCACGTGCTCTGTGCGCGAATTGCGCGAGGCATTTGCAGAGCTGGGCCTTGACCGACGGCAAATTGGCGTCGAAGACACCTCGGACCCCTTTCTCGAAGCGCATACGACCCTGGGAAATAAGCTCATGAAACTGTCTTCAGTACAACTCGTAGAGCAGTATATGCGTCAGGGTTGTCCGGCCTCGCTACGCCCGGCAATTTATCGCGCAGTGTTGTTTCCAAGCAGAGCCAAGGCCTCGACACGTCGCCGAGTGACGCGCCCGACTTTCAACGATGGGTCCAGCGTACCAGGTCGAGCTCGCGAGCGTGTCTCGCGCCGTCCGGAGACGACGGTGAGCGACGAGGAGTCGAGCTTGGATGACTCAAGCGACGAGGAGGAAACGGCGGAATGCTCAGGTGCATCAACTCGTCCTGCGCGTGACTCCGACGCTGCTGCCGCGTGTGCGCAGGCACTGGCGCGCCTCCACGCCCTCGATGTTGAGCTGATTCGCAACAACGACAACTACTTTGTCTTTGAGGATCTTCTGCGCGACGTTGTTCCCTCAATCTTTCGCGAGCATTTGACATGGCTACGTGCGCACGCACGTGTGGCGCCTCGCGACGCTCGGGCGCTTCCTATTGTGCCATACCGCGGTCTAGCTCTGCAAGCGGCTCCCCTTGCCTTTGTGTACAAGGACCAGTCTGAGATTGTGCTTTGCGTGCGTGAAATGTATGCTCGTTACTGGTGCCAGCTCAACACGATTCGAAATACTCCGGCGGGTGCAATAGGACTATCGCTGCTACCCAATTTGTGCGCACAGTTCGAAAGCTTAATTCAGGAACGTTGCAGCGACGTGCTGCAACACATGCTCGCGTTCGACATCCACCCACTTGAAGTTGCTTTTCCGTGGCTCCACTTGGCCTTTGCCAATGCTTTGCCGGTCGAGCAGCTTTTGTTGTTGTGGGATCGTATCATAGGCTTTGACTCGCTTATTCTGCTTCCTGTTCTGGCAGCGGCAATTTTTGATTATCGTCGACCGGTCTTGCTGGCGGCGCGCAGCACCAAGCATGTACGCGCTCTCCTCGGCGAGATGGCCAACCTCAATGTCATCGCTCTTTTGCAGGCTTTTCTCTTTGCGCCAACGTGAGCTTCAAAGAGGGCCCTGAGAGACACGATTGTTGGTTAAATTCACTTGACACCAATGTGGACAGTCCAACTCGAATTCACCGAGAAAACAAAACCTGTATGCAAAAATATAATCTTTTTTGAGGGAAAGCGCGTTGGTTTTTTCTTTGGTGGGATGGGGGCGTGAAGGGGGTGAGGGTGGGGGAGGAAGAAGCGTGCGTGAAACGGAAAAGAAGTGCGAAAAGGAGGGTCGGGGGATGTGATATTGGAGGTGGTGAGAGCGGTTGTTTACTTCGACTATAGCCACCGATCATCAGCAGCAGCCACCCGAGCTCTTGGCCTCGTTCTCAAAGTTAACAGGAGCGATAGGCTCACCCTGGGTGATGCTAGCATCGGCATCCGCGCCGCCGCCGACCATGGACTTGCGGCTCATCTTTTGGTAAATTTCTGTAAGGATACGCTGAAAGGCAGTGTCGACGCCGGACGAGTCGAGCGCAGAGGTCTCGATGAAGGCGATGCCGTTCGACTCGGCGTAAGCCATGGCCTCCTCGGTAGAGACGGCGCGCAAGTGTCGCAGATCGCTCTTGTTGCCAACAAGCATGATGACGATGTTGCTGTCCGCGTGATCTCGGAGTTCCTTGAGCCAGCGCTCGACGTTGTCGAACGTGAGGTGCTTCGAAATGTCATATACAAGCAGGGCTCCCACCGCACCACGGTAGTACGCGCTCGTGATGGCGCGGTAGCGCTCCTGGCCGGCCGTGTCCCAGATCTGGGCCTTGATGGTCTTGCCGTCAGTCTTGATGCTCTTGGTAGCGAACTCGACGCCAATCGTCGACTTGGAGTCCAGGCTGAACTCGTTGCGCGTGAATCGAGACAACAGGTTCGATTTGCCGACGCCCGAGTCTCCGATCAGGACCACTGCGCGTGTCCCCAAAACAAGAAATGCCGGAAAGTAAAGGCAAGATCCCATCGGGTCATTGAGAGATAAAGTGCATGCCCACATCGCAACCGAGCGAACCACAGTCTTTGTTAGTCGAATCTGTCTTTGGTACATATCTTTCCCGCTCCTCCCCCCGAGTCATTGAATTCCTGCAAGCGTCCACATTGATTTCACGCGGACGAGACCCACACGGCCCATAGGCAAGGCAAGGCAAGCCAAGCCAAGCCAAGGCGGCGTCGCCTTGCCCCACCCTGATCGAATCGACTCCATCCTTCCATCCTTCGTCCATCTATTCCCGCGGCTGCCTCCCACGGCGCCGCCTCCGCCTCCGCGCCGCGCGGCCATGCGCGTCTGTCTCCGCCCGGCCCTGCGCGGCGCGGGCCCTGCGCCACTTACCCTTGAACAGGTAGTCGTACTCGTCCTCCTGCTTGAGCATGGTGCCAGTCTCCTTGGCGCTGCGCTGCGCGTCCACGTCGCCCTCGCCGGGGCCGCTCTCGCGCGCTCGGCGCGCTCTCTCCCGCGCGCTCCGCCCGCTCGGCCGCGCCCGCGCCCCTCCCGCGCGCCGCTGCTCCGCCGCTGCGCTCTGCCGACGTCGCGAGGCTGCGAGGCGGCGCGAGTCGTTGCCGCTCTACATCGGCGCCTCGCCCGCGAGAAGGGAAGGTGCTTACCTAATGCAATAGGAGGGAAGGAGAGGAGAGGAAAGGAGAGGAGAGGAAAGGAAAGCAAGCAGAAGGGAGGAAGGAGAGGAGAGGAGAAAGCAGAAAGGAGAAAGGAGAGGAAGGGAAAGAAAGAAAGGGAGGAGGCCGCGGCGAGAAAGAGGAGGAGCAGGAGATCGCGAGCACGGAGCAGGAGATCGCGAGGGCCGGATCCGGGGCCTGAGACGCGAGGCTGCGGCCTCCCGGAGACGCGGGAAGGCGTGGGCCTTGCCGAGGGGAACGGGATGCGGCACCGGTGCCCGGAGGTGGAGGAGGTGCCACGATGATGATCATGACCGCCGAAGCCCGGGCCGATCCGTCACATTCGAGGGGCTCGTCGATCGCCGGGGAAAGAGAGAAGGAGCCAGCGGCATGGCAGCCCGAGGAACTTCAAGGTGCAGTTGGTGAAGGAGGAGACGTGAAGGGACGAACAGGCTTCTTCAGCGGCCGGCAGACAAAAAGTCCGCGCACGGACCGGGAAGGTTCTCGTCTCTTCCCTTCCCTTCGCTGGCCGTCGTCGTACAGGCCGACTTTCTCGCAGTCACTGTCAGCCGCGCATGAGCCGTGGCCCGGCGAGCGCTGCAAAAGGCCGGCCATTGCCGTCTTCATCATCGACATCTGCACCATCACCATGATCACCGAGGCAAGACAATGAAGATCACGATGATTTTGTTGCATGCCGACGGGAGGTCGGTCAACTCCATCACCTCTGGAACCTGGCCGTGCAATGCTCCCTCGAATCCCCAAAAGCCGTCGCCCAAAGCACAAGTTGAAGTTGAGCCATGACGGGGCTGACGGTGCTGGCGGCGCCAGCAAGCGCCGCGGGCCCCAAGCGCGTGGCACGCTTCGCGCCGAGCAAAAAGGTGCGCGAGCGATACGTGCGGCCCGAACTCGGCACGCCAGCATGGCTGCGCCAGGCGCGCGGTGTTCTCGTGGTGCCCATGGCCTCCTCGCTCGACGATTTCGGGGACGTCTTCGCAGCAGCGCTGGAAAATATGCCGCGACGCAAGGCGCCGTTCATGCTCGTCGTCCTCGCCAGCGTCGTTGAGCGCCTCGTGCACCTGGGCTTCAGAAATACGCTCGAGCGCGCAAGGCTTTTTCTCGAGCGCTTTGGCGGCGTCAACGACACGGCGCATTATCTCGCCAACACCTTCATGGTCGACGACAATGACAAAGTTCTCGACACCGCCTTGGACGCACTGCAGTGGATGCGGTGGGTCCTCGACGCGCAGAACAAGGGCGCCGCCCTTGTCGTCGTCACAGAGAACCCCGAGTTCACGCGGCTCGCAGCCGCGAGACACCTCCAAGTCATGACCACCTGTGAATTCGTCGCGCGTCAGGGCATGGACGACCTCGTTGATCTGGCTCAAGGCATTCGCGCCGCTCTCCAAGAGGCGGAAGCTGTCCAAGACACGGAAACGACTGCCAGCGGACCCGACAGTGAACCCTGGAAGCAACCCTTTTGGACTGACAAAGAAATCGAGCGCAACCTTGCTTCCAACGAAGCCTTTCGCGGCAAGTTCCAGCGAAATAAGCTCTTTGCCGATGAGGTCACCATCGTGCGTCCTGGAAATATTCCGGACATTACCTTCAAGGCGCGCTCGGTGAACCGCGCAGTACATGAAGACGACGTGGTCGTGCAAGGCCGCCGAATTGTTGCGGTAGAAAAACGCAACTGGAGGCCTTATGTCGCCACTTTGGCGCGCGCTGATGCGGAAAAGGCGGCCGCTTCTGCGGGGTCCTCGCTCTCGCTGCTTTGCGTCCCCCTCGACGTTCGTATTCCTAAGGTTCGCATCACCACGCGTCAAGGCGCGAATCTCGTGGACCAGCGCTTCGTTGTTGCTCTTGATGATTGGCCTCAAGGTAGCAAGTATCCTCATGGTCACTACGTACGAACCCTCGGCCCCATTGGCGAAGTTCCTGCCGAGTCTTCGGCCATCATTGTTGAGACGGGACTGGCTGCTCACCTCCAGCCGTTCACACCCAAAGCCCTTGCGTGCTTGCCGCCAGAAGAACACCGCTGGACGCCACCTGCCGAAGAAATTAAAAAGCGTCGGGATTTGCGCGACGCCTTTATTTTTTCTGTCGATCCTCCCAGCTGTCAGGATATCGACGACACCATGTCCTTTCAAGTTCTCGCAGACGGCGCGGTTCAGGTCGGTGTGCACATTGCTGATGTGACACATTTTTTGGCCGCTGGATCTGCTCTCGACCTCGAAGCTCAAAAGCGCGCCACCTCCGTCTACCTCAAGGACCGTAGGCTGGACATGCTCCCGCGCCTCCTCTGCGAAGATTTATGCTCGCTGCGCGCAGGAGTCGACCGCCTGGCAGTTTCGGTCGTATGGACGATCGACCACCCCACAGAGGGTGACGAAGGCCTTACTGTTCGCGATGTATGGTCAGGTCGCACGGTGATTCGCTCAGCGCAGGCTCTCTCATACGCGCAAGCGCAGCGTCTGATCGACGGCCAGGACCCCCTGCACGAAACAGCGCCCGAATACGCCTCATCTCACACGGGCAAGCCGGTCCCCGAGAATCACGTGGAGCCTCTTCGTCAAGCTCTGCGCGGTCTGCAGTGTTGTGCACGCATCCGTGCACGCCAACGTCAACACAATGGCGCGCTCGAGCTCCAAGGCGAGGAATTCCAATTTGGGCTTGACGCCTCGCAACGCCCCGACAGCATTGTTTCCAAACGCAAGCTTGAGGTCCATGACATTGTGGCGGAAATGATGATCCTTGCAAATGAACAGGTCGCCCGCCAAATTGTCCACACCGACCCTCGCCTTGCCCTTGTACGGAGGCACGCCAAGCCTCCAGACAAAAAGTTGGGATTCATCCTCAAGCTCGCGCATGAGGCCGGTGTAATGCTCGACACGCGCTCGAACGCAAGTCTTGCTGCCTCCATGGCTCGAGCTCGGGGCGTTGTCTCATCAGATGTCTTTGCCGTGCTCAATGACGGTCTCACCCGAGCCATGTCGGAGGCCGAGTACACCTGTGCTGGCGAGGTGGCCGACATTTCCCATTTTGGTCTCGGTCTTGACTTTTACACTCATTTCACTTCACCAATCCGTCGCTACGCCGATGTCATTGTGCATCGACAACTTTTGCAACCAGCTATCTCTTCTTCGTTGTCGTCGTCATCGTCGTCATCGTCTACTTCTTCCAACGTCTTGCCAGGCGAAGAAGACAAGGTCGACAATGCAACGTCACTGGGAAAGAAAGCTTTCCTAAATGACAAGCCTGCCAGCAGTCACTGGCTTGCCGCTGCAGAACGCGCATCTCGAGACGCAGAGCTTCTCTTTGGTGATTTGGACCACCAGCCCGCAACTTCAAATCAAGGTCAAGGACGCACAGGGGGAGGAGGAAAAGCTAGTGGCGGCGGCGGCGGCGGCGGTGGCGATGATCTGCTGGGAGATCTTCTCGACGGACTTGACGACGACAGCGGGGATGGCCCTGATCTCGATGATATACTGGGAGGGGGGTTTGGAACAACCGATGATGCCGCTCTCGACACCCTTCTTCTCGACACCACAGCGCAATCTGCCTCGGCGCAAACCCGTCAAGTAAAGGAAGGAGAACAAGGAGAAGAAAATCAGGAGGGAGTGCTCGGAAGCTTGCGAGGGATGCCCGATACGCAAATGACGCTTCAGCACCAGGCAGAGCATATCAATCGCTTGCATAGGGCCGCCAAGGAGGCTTCGTTTCGCTCCGAAGAGCTCTTCTTTTCGCTTTACTTCCAGCGCAACCCCCAGGTCAGTATGGCAGTTGCTGTAAAAATACGCGACTTGGGCATTCTCTGCTACGTACCAAGATTCCAAAGCAAATTGCTCTTACGTTTCGATAGTGAATGCACCCTGCATGTGGGGCGCACGGACGATGCAGGCATTGTCTCTGTTGATCTCGTGCACGACGTCGTGTTCAACTTCGAGGATGCTGATGGCGCACTTGACTCTGGAAGTCAATCATACGCTCGAGTCAATCTCTCGTCCGTGAACATCTCTGCGCTGGAACACACGAGCATTGAGGTCCTTCAAGCGTTTCCGGTCTACATCTCTTGCGATGCGCCCCAGGACAACCCAGCTCGCCGCATTCCGAAGCCCAAACTCATTCTTTATGCGCCGTCCTCCACGGAAGAGCGTCGCCGATTACTCGCAGACCCACCAGGGAAGAGCGGCACCCAGGCCGTCAAGGCCTTTGCCCAAGAGGCCTCGCCAAGTCTGGTCAAGCGCAACAATCAGAGTGTCGGTGCAGCAACACAAGACAGTGTGCATTTGAAAAATCCCAATGCCAAGAAGCGATTCACGCCCCCTTCCCTGTACAGCGCGCTGCAGGCTATCGATGTAAACGACTCGAATCCTGTATTGCCACCTCGGTCGTCACGATCAACAAATCGAGCTTCAACTCCGCAGGTCGCATCGACACGCAAAGGTCGGGGGCGCCTGTGTTTTGGGGGCTTTGAAAGCCCCGAGTTGGCCGCGGCGCGCGCACGAGAGAGCCGCCATGCTGCCTTGGACGCGACAGCCAGCGATCAAGTGCACCACCATGGCGCTCCAGAGTCCTTTACACGCATACAGGGAGATCATCGGGCTGTGGATAATTATGTGCGAAATGTAACGAGGGATGTTACACGCAGACTTGAAGGTCTGGCCAAGGCCAAGAGGGAGACCAAGATCAAGCGACGACTGAAACAAGGCTAAGCCTTCTCGGATTTGTCAAAAAAGAAAGAAAAGAATAATAGAAGAATGGGGATCTTGTGCACGAATCACACTTGCACGCTACGGTCTAAATCTATACAGATTTGAGCTAAAGTCCAGGCCTCTGGCTTTGGTCTACTGCATCTCGGTCGGAGCCCAGGCTCTGGTCGCTTTGTACAATTGCGCCCGTGCAGTTTATCGTTAGGCTTATTTCTTTTGTTCTTGCAAGTCTACTTCAATCATCGTCTGGAGAGATTGAAAAGGTCTCGCTCGCTTTCACTTGTGAAAACCATTGTCTAGGCAATGTGAACGACGTGATGGGTTGTATCGCGCCGAATATGGGCTGGGTTGCCATGTGGATCGCGAAGAACGTCGAGGGTCGAAAGGTGCTGATGAGGGATTCGAAAGAAGCGCATGATGGAGTGCCAAAATGACGGGCGGTCGCACGGCAATGACTCGGTGGCAAACTTGGTGTAGTTGACGTACATATTCGGACGAATAGACCGACACGTGTAAGGATGCGTCGCGTCGACGTCTTTTACTTCAATTGGACCTGGGCCTGCAGAACGACTCTTCGTGAGAGGTCTCGGACGAGAATTATCGGTACGGCCATCGTTTGCCAGACGCTGTGATGTCGCGAGCGAAACGGCGCCATCTTCGGAATCTTGAGCAGGTATTTCGATTGCGTGATCCGATTTGGATCCCGACCGTGCACCGTTTCGTTGCGTCATGTTGACCTCGCGCTCGCGCATCTGTCGCCTCTCCTCCTCTTCTGTCTCCTCCTTGGCAAGGTTGAGCGTGTTGCCGTAGACGTCCCGGCTCAAATCGCGTGTGAGGCTCCGTGGCAAGTCGGCGAACTCGATTGCGTCGAGATCCGTCGCAAAGACGTGTTCCAGGTACCGAAGAGGGAGATCGTTGCATCTTCCATCAAAAGGGTTTTCCAACATCGACGCCGCTACGTTGACGCTGCAAAGCACCCAGGTCGACACGAACGCTAGCACTGCAGCCAGCGAGCCCGCCCCGGGCAGAAAGCCACCAATGATGACTGGCGTGGCGAGAAGCCAAAAGTGTACCGCCAAAACCGTAATGACAAGATAAGGGAACGGAAATGGGCTCTCGGCAATGTTGGCGCAAATGTGAAAGTACTTGTTCGTCTCGTCAGCAAGAGAAAAGATTCGGGAGAGCAGCGGTGGCGGCGCTTCAAAGAGATCAGGGTACATGAGCACTACTTGCTCGATCCAAGACATGACGATGTCGCTTCGGTACCGCGTTGGTAGAATAACGTCAAACTCATCTGCCGTGCACAGATTGTCGTCGCCACGGCTGATGATATCTGGCAGTGTCTTTCCTAAAAAGCGCCCGATAGACACCTTGTGGTACAGTCTTATCCAGCGAAAGACTGTCTGTCTTCGGCCTAAGCGAGTGTTGCAGGGCGCCCCGTCCTCTCCCGTTGTCTTTGAAAAGCATTTGATGGCAATGGCGAGCTGCGTGAGACGCGAGGCCATAAGTCCATAATTCTGCTGTGCAATCTGAAATCGCTTCACTGCCATCTGAGACCTGTAAACCACGACGAAACCCACCAGAAAGGCAAAGGCGCCAAAGTACACGCGCGAAGATGCGATGTGAGTCTGCAGCCATGCGTTGAACGGCTTGACCTCCGCTGCGCAGACCGCAATCGTCATGCTCAGGAGCGCAGGCACCACCGTCGAGACTTTCGTCAGCGGCGACCCCGTCCCGTGCAGGAGCGTGAGCAGCCCGCCGGCCGAGAGGTCGTACACGATCATCGTCGCCTTCGCCGCAGTCCTTGCCGCAGCCACGGCCTTTCCCGGCTCCCGCTCTGACTGGGTCTGCCGCCCCGCGCACCAGTCCCCGTCCTCCGCGTGGCGCGTTGCCTCTCGCTCCGGCGCTGCGCCTCACGAGTTCGGGACATGGGCTTTGCGACCGTAGAGGTCCGCGAAGACCGCCTGCTTATTGCTCGCTGCATGTCCCTCTCGGCGCTCCTTTCCGGGCAGCCGACACGGACGCCGCGAGCAGGCTCCGCGCAGAGGGCCTGGACTCGCCGCAAGGCGTTGGAGGGGTATCCCACTACCGGGCTTTTCTTTGGTTCGGGTCATCGGCCAATGGACTCGGGGCTCTCGCCAAAACTCGATATGACTCGGACTTGGATTCGCTGAGCCCATTGCCAACGTAACGGTTCTTCATCATACATTTTGGAGTCCCTTCACGCACATCAGTCATTGATTCCCTTGTTTGCGCGAGTCCCCAGGTTGGGTCGTGGCAACATCGATTAGCCCAGACGCCGTGCAAGAACGTGCCAAAACCTTTTCAAGGACCATGTTCGTGCGCAAGTGGACTTCGGGGCGTGGCCGCCACGCCGTGGCGACATCGGAGAAAGGCCACGTTTACGTCAGCGAGCATGGTCTGAGCGACGTCAGAGACGAGTCGGCAAGGACTGGCCCCCGCGTGGAAAAGTTCTCCACCGCGGGCAACTTGCTCGCGACGCTGCGGAACGACAGCATGTGTTTGCCAGAGGCTATCGCAGTGCGCGCGAACAGTTCGGAGCCGGAGGCTGAAGATGTCTTTGTGCTCGACGCAAGCGAGGTTGCTGTGCTGAAGTTTCGCGTCTGCGGCGCTAAAGTGGAGCTTGTCAATCGCATTCATTGCGATGCACTCTGTACTCCAGCAGGTCTCGCTTTGCACAGAGATAGACTTGTGATCACAGATGCAGAAACACATCAGGTACATGTACTTTCCATGGAGGGACGTCTTCATACCAGCTTCGGGTCTGAAGGTGTAGGCCCAGGGCAGTTTGCCGCTCCGTCCGGTGTGGCAGTTTGTGCATCGCGAGGCGAAATTTTCGTTTGCGATACAGGCAATGATCGCATCCAGGTTTTCCGTATGAACGGTGACTTTGTTCGGAGTTGGGGCGCAAGCGGGGAATCGAATGGTTTCTTTCGTCGACCCGTAAGCGTCGCCATCTCAGAGAGTCTCGGGGTCGTTGCCATTGCTGATCGTGATAACAATCGTATTCAAGCCTTTGACAGTGTCACGCTTGGGCGTCTTGTTTGGGTCATTTCAGCACACATTGAAAAACCATCCGCCATTGCGTTCGATATCGATGACGATGTTCTCGTCGCGGACGCCCATGGCGCGCAATGGTTCGCTCCACCGGGAGACGGCGATAGTAGTAGCTCTGAAGAGGAGGAAAACGTGGCTGAAAACGATGAGGAACAGGTTTGCAGAAAAGAAAAAGCTCATGTCATGGAATCGCCAAGAGATCAAATGATCAATTTGAGAGGTAATGTGCCTGCAAAGTTACCTTTGCACGTTCCTTCTCCTGCGAGCAACGTCCATCGCCGCAAGCCTTCATCAAGTCCGCGATCGACGTCAAGTAAATATACTGCTGAGAGCTTTGATGACGAAAGCGACGAGGAAGAAGCCGAAAACCATGGCGCGAACACGAACGATGTCAAGTCTCCCAAAAGGCCTCGTCCGAACGCTACTGCGCAAAGAAAGCTTGTTGTGCGTCAAGACGCGTGGGCTTTTGCTGAGTCAAAAGCAAAGTCGCCGCTCTCTAAGATCGCACTGGACGCGCCGCCAGGGCGAAGGGTTCATCAGCAATATATTCGCGACGCTCTTGACCGCAAAGAGGAGGTGCTCGCGCTAAGAAGACAAGTCACAGACCTTGAAAATCACAAAGCGATTGTTTTGGAGGAGAAGTGTGCAATGGACAGACAAATTGACGCCACCCTAGACATGAGCGAGACGAGCAAGATGTTTGCTGGGATCGAGTTGCAACAATCGGGCTCACGAATGAATGCTTTGGTCACAGAGGCCGATGTTGAAGCGTGTCAAGATCCCTTGCTTCTTGAGGAACGGCTTATCGAGCTTCGTATCATCCGCAAAGACCTTGAAAGGAGCCTTCCGGACATGCGACATCAAGTTGCAGACCTCGAGCAGCTAGCATCGAAGCGAAAACGTCGGGCACAGCGACTTGAAGAAACTCTTGATGGGTCGATTGTGGACGTACCGCAACTTTCCGAGCGCTGCCAAGGTTTACGCGATCAAGTCGAGGCTTGCGAAGGAGAGATCACTCGCATGGCCGCAGAGCACAAACTTCGTCTCATCCAAATGTCGGAGGACAAGGCAAAGATTGCTGCAGCCTTGTCAAAGGCATCGATGGAGCTTGAATCTCTGCGACACCAAATTGGGCGGGCGCACTTGCGCAACAAACTCGCGGAAGAGCATGTCGAAGGCAATCGTGAAGATACAGAAGAGCTCATGAAACTTCGTCAAACCTTTGCCAGTCTCGGAGGCGAAGAGAAGCTCGTCCGACTTGCCTTTGCATCTGTGCTGGCTCAAGGCCAGCACGATCTCGATTGTGAGCAGGTGCTACACGCACTTCGCTTTTGTGCTCAATTTGTGATTGGAAAGAGCGACGCTGTGCGTTCGCTCACTCTAGGCGATGTCGAGCAGTATGTGAGTCTCGTCACACAAGCCGACACCTCTACAGACCCGCTTCGTCTCAATTTTGCAGGATTTCGCGAAGCCTTCTACGATCTTCACAAGCCTCGGACCACATTTGGAAAAGATCAACGATCGTAACGCGCGCGATGTATCATGAGGATAAATTCGAAAACCTTGCATGCATGCATTCATTCATTCATTTTTTTTTTCATATCCATTCGTTCATTTATACGATTTCCAACGCCTCTTGCATGTGCTCTGCCCAGCGGCTCTGCCACCAGCGTACCTGACGCTGATACTGTTCTAATTTACTTTCAAGATCGCGCTCTTCATCGTCCTTGAGACTCTCGTCATCATCGTCATCGTCATCGTCATCATCGTCGTCATCATCGTGGGCGACAACGCCAACAATATTATCATCCTTTGCGACCCTGGAAGCACCAAAAGTACCTTCCGTTGCGTCGGTGTTGCGGATGTTGGCGCTGCTAGGATGTCTTTCCACTGATTTGTTTCGCTTCTTTTTTCGGACGCGGATGCCCAGCTTGAGCTCCACTCGTGCAATGGCCTTGAGTAACTTGTTTTGCTCATCCTCAATTTGCGATACTTTGGCACGCTGTGCCAAGGCCATGGAATCTGTTGACTTTTTCACGAGCTCGCGCAGCTCTACCTGAAGCGCGCGGTTCTCGAGACGCAAGCGATTAGCTTCCGCAAGTGCCTGAGGGCCGGGGTCGCGGGCCTGTAGAATCTCCTGGCGCGTTGCTAGCTCGCGACGAAGTACGGCAATCGCTTGCGTTGCGCGCGCGTGATACTTGCGAACTTTGCGCAATTTCTGCAAAACGAACTTGCCGCTACCATTACCAGACTGTCCCATCTCTGCAGCGCCGCTCCCAAGTTCTTGCTGCAACTCGATCTGCAAGCGGTGCACGATACTCCAATCTGCACCATCTGAAGCACTCTGTCTGCGACGCCCGCTTCCTTCTTTTGAAGACAGCTCACCAGAGGTCTTGCGCGTAACGACGTCGCTTTCTGGACCGAGGCCAAGCTGCGCGAGCTGGTCACTGAGATCCTGCTTTTCTCTTTCCAAATTAGCAAGCTCTTCTTCTGCTCGAATCATTTCGGTGTATGCAACGCGGTGCTCTGGAGCAATTGCGTCCGGATCAAGTTGCAGCGCACGCTGGCGCTCCGACTCTTTGACGTAGTCCCATTCAAGCCGCTGCAGCTGCAGCTCTAGCTTGACGGTCTGCAACGAGCTGTCGTAAAAATTCTCTTTGGCTGTCAAGAGCTGTTGCAAGAGCATGACGTCTTCTTGGTCGAGGTCGTCAAACTCACGCTCTCTTGCTACCACTTCTCTCGATAGCAAATGCTCTTCTGCACTTGCGCGCTCCAACTGAGCTTGCAAATCTGCCTTTTTTCCTTGCAAAAGCTCCACCTCGGCTCTAACGAGCTCAATCTCGCGAAGTCTCTGCCGGTGACCAGCGCTTTCTTCGGCTCTCTCATGACGGAGCGCACCGGTCGCGACAGCCGGCTTCCCTTCAAGTTTTGCAAAGATGGACTGCATGACCAAGGAGCCCGTGATGACCTCCTTTTCGTCTTCAGGTTTTTCGATGTCTTCTTTCAGAAGGGCGTTCGTGGATTCCATGTCTTTGTTGACGGGGTACGGATCTTGTCTGACAACGTCCATTTCGTATGAGGACTCTGCGGAGGTTTGTCTGATGGAGTGCGGATCTGATGCAAGCGTGGGCTCTGCGGAGCTGCTCCAATTAAGTTCAAGCTCAGAGAAAAAGGTGTCACGTTGACCTGCGCAGGCGCTGGCAATCGATACGACAGCCCGTGTCAGGTGCATTGCACTCGCAAGACGTGTGAGATCTTTGTCTGACACGTGCAGGGCTTGCAGATTTTCTGTGGAAATGTCTTCAGCTTCAAGCCCATCGAGAGCGGAGAGATGGGTCTGCAGGTCGGCGAGCATACGATTGAACTCTGGCAGACTCTCATCTCGGACTTTTATTACCCACGCGTGCAGTGCCTGTAGCTCTTTGGTGCGCAAAAGTGCTGCAAAGTGAGAGTGCGGCATCTCGAGCAGGATAGAAACGACAATTTCCGAAAGCGAAAGTCCTCCGCTGACGTAGATCGTGCCAAGCTTGAGCAGGGCTGCATTTCGCCGCGCGAACAAAATACATCCTTGGGTGTGCGTGTCTCCTCCTTCGCCTTGATCTTGGGGGTGTGTGTTCGACGTCGTTGACGTGCACGCGGATTGGGCCCGTTCGATTGCTAATTTTCGGTCAGATGTTGCCTTGGCCATGAGAATGAGGTTGTTGAGGTCGCTTTGAAGTGAGTTCCGCTCAGCGTCTTCGAGATCAGGATGAGCAAGCCGGGTTTCGAGATTGGTGATTTGCAAATTGAAGTCCATGAGCTCCTTGGATAGTTGAGCGCAAAGATCATCCTGAGGGTCCTTCGAGACGCTTTCGGCCTGTATTTCGCGTAATGCCTCCTGCGCTTGCGTAGCATCGTCGAGAGCGCGCTTCAGACCGAGATTGGGTCCATCATGAGCCGCGAGATCGCACTGAACCAACGAGACGCGAATATTTTGTAGAAAGGGCTTGATTTTGCCTTGCGCAGGTTGCGTCAGCGTCTGGACGAGGGCTGCCGCATCCTTGAGATCGACCTCGACGGTCCCTCTGATTTGGTCGCAGATGTCTTGAATCTTTTCCACAGATGCCGGCGTGCTCTGTCCCGGCCCCTCGGCCAGGAACAGGCCCGAGGTGAAAGCTTCACCACGCACCTGAAGGTATTTTTTTTGTACGCGCGAAAATGCATCGTGCTGGTGAAGAACGAGATTGCTGTCGGGCTGTTTGTAACTTTCAATGAGAGCGACGCTCTCCTTTTCGAGCTGGACCCAGGCGGCCTTGGATCGTGCTGCGCTGCGCTGGTTTTCTGCAAAAGCTTGGCCTAATGCGTGCTTTGCAGTCTCTGCATCGTTCTTTGCGTCAGCGAAGATCGTAGGAATGCTCTGAGAAAGCGAGGACACGCGATCCTCCAGTTTTTGGACGCTCGCGTAGGCTTCAAGAATGGTCGGTATGCTTTCTTGCCGCAACGTCTGGAGAAAATGTGTCAGACTTGCGCGCGGGCTAAGTTCTTGGAGCAAGGACGCCAAGATACCTGTGAATTCGGCAAGCACGCTCACAGCTTGTAAACTGACCCGCTCTGCCGCCAGGACGGCCTCTGTCGTAAACTCAGAGAGCTTCGAGGTTGTAAGAATTTCGTGTTCACGCTCCATGGTGAGTACCTTGAGAAGCTGTTCTGCAGTCTTAAGGCGAGCAGAAATTGCAGTTTGCTGTACCTCGTGTTCGGCTCGGAGGAGCTCTCGCGCTCGCACGAGCATGGTGGGATTAACGCTGCCCACATATTCTTGTTGCACCCTCTTGCGCTGGACTTGGTTGGTCTCGGCGGCATCGGAAGCACTCTTTTCGGCAGCGTCGAGACGGGTCCGCATGTCGTTGAGGGCCAGCCGATGTTTGGCCAAGTTGGCTTGGCTTTCCTGGATGGCGCGCTCAAGCTCCATGGACGCATATTGCTGTGTCTGAAGTCGCTGTAAGATCTGCTGCTTCATGTCTCGCGAGAATTTTTGTGCAGCATCGCTTCCTTTGCGAACCCTCTCAGACAGCAAAATGATTCGCCCGCGCAAGACGACGTCTTGGCGAAGAATCATGTAATCATTCACAAGCTCTTTTCCCTTGACCTTTGGGTCAACAAGCTCGGCAAAGTCGAGCAGCAAAGAGCGAACACTGGACAAGAGCACGCGCACATTGGCGGCTCTCGGGGTAGAGTCGACCCCGCGGGAGTTAGTGCGCGCGCTGGAATAGTCCGTAGCTGGGGCTTTCGACCACGATGCCATGGGAGAAGACGCGAGCAAGGAGTTCGCCTCGATTCCAGGAATCGCCTTTGCATTTTGACTGTTTGTGGCGAGAGAGCCCGACCCAAGTTCTTCTTGCGAGGAGGTTTGCGCGACACTTTCGTCTAAAAACGCATTTTCTGCTTCGAGGAGACGAAGTCGCTCGGTGGCGTCACGGAGCTCGTCAATGCGAGCGCGCGTCTCGTCGCGAAGAATCTTTTGCTGGGTGGTCTTGTCCTTGAGCTTGGCCTTGAGGCACAACAGGTTCGACATGAGCCCGGTTTGATGCTCGAGTTCACCGATGACATCGCCGAGAATGCCATTGCGATCTTTCATGGCGGCGTCAAACTTGCCCTCGCGAGTCGATGTCGTTTGTTTTGCGGCTTGCAATTTCCCCCTTGTTTCACGCAGCAAGGTGTCGCGACGATGCAAGGCATTCTTGACGCGCGCAAGTTCCGTCTCACAGAAGCGGAACCTTTCTTGAAGGGTATCGACCTCGCGCTGAAGAAAGTTGATCTGAACGCTGGGATCTGCTCCCTTTGCGGACTCTTTTTCGGCGGCAGCGCGCAGGTCGGCCTCTACACGTGCCAGCTCAGCCTCCTTTTGCTGCTCTCTGCGCGTTTTGCGCAGGTGGACCTTGACTGACTTTTCAAGCGCCTCCATGTCTTTTCGCAGAGTCTCCTTTTCACCTTGAATACCTTCACAGGTTGCGCGAAGGGTCTGCAGTTTATGAGCAAGTTCTCTCTTTTCTTGGATGAGAGCTCTCTTTCTCTCTTGCCGAAGTCTGGAACGACTTTTACTCGTCGACGACGCTGGCGCGGCTTTCTTCATGTCCTTCTGTTTCCTCTTCCCCTTCTTCGTCTCTTTTGTCGCATTGATCGTTTTCTCTTGTGTGTCGGTAGCTGTTTCTGCATCATGATTGGTACTGTCGAGAGCAGGGTGTGGTATCGTTCGTTTGGAAGCTTTGATGTTTTTCGCTTGGGTGAGCTCAAGAGGTGCCTCGAGTAGCATCGCCTCCTCGAGCTTGCGGCGTTCTTGCGCGCAAAACGATTTAATATTGTCGTTGCCTGCCGTCTCAAGCGCAGACAGGAGATCTTGCACGGCTGCCTTATTCTGCCTGAGTGCGACTTTGTTGTCTGTGAGTTGTCGTTGATTTTCATTGACGAGAGCGCGAAGGGTTTCAATTTTCTTTACAGAGGCTTTGCGCGCGTCTTCGATCAGCGCTTTGAGAATTTTGTCCTTTTCTTTTGCAGGAATTGATTTGTTGCGACGGTTAAAATTTTCGAGCTGGGCCTGCTTTTCGTCGAGCTGGGAC
Organism: Aurantiochytrium sp. KH105; assembly: GCA_003116975.1. NCBI lineage: Eukaryota > Bigyra > Thraustochytrida > Thraustochytriidae > Aurantiochytrium > Aurantiochytrium sp. KH105. The sequence goes on from BGKB01000036.1 coordinate 214,550, forward strand.
TGGAGAACGGCGAATTTGACTTCGAGCTCGTGCTTGCGGATCTGTTCTTCAGAAAGCTGAATGCCGTGACGGGCTTTTGGACGCCGGTGCTGCTGCTGCTGCTGCTGCTGCTGCTGCTGCGCCAGAATGGCCTCCTTTTCCTGTTTACGAGCCTGAAGCATTGCTTGATGGCGTTGTTTGAGCATGCGAGCCTGCTGTTGCAGACCCGCGTAGAAGCTGTTCAGAGCGTTGAACTCATGGTACTCAACTTCGAGGACCTGGGCGTCGAGAGCATCTTTCAAGTCGACAAGATTCTGCTCATTTTCGGAGGTGAGGTCAAGTTTGGCCTCGAGCACCTTGTTTTCCTCCGCGAGGCCTCGGGAGGCGCGTGCAAGCCAATTGCCGCAGCCACGAAAGGCGGTTTGTTTGGTCATTGACGAAAACTGTGTGACGAGTTTTTCGAGAGCCATCTTGGAGTCGTTGGCCAGCACTGCGCTTTGGGATCCTGTGATATCTTTCGCGCGACCTTCGTTGAGCATTTCAAAGAGCAGTGCAAGTGCTTCGTCCGCGTCAGCCTCGCTCTTGTCGACGTCTCCAGAAGTCCGTGTCGTGAAGTCCCGCGTGGCGGTCGAGGTGCGCGTCAGACGGCGCTTTGGTTGCGACGTCCACTCGCTGGAGAGGCCTCGCAAGGTATCGATGGCGGTCACGAATCGTTGCTGAGAAGCCTGAACGAGCTCGAGATGTCCGAGAACGCTGCGCGGGCGCCGTTGGAGGGATATCGCTCCGTTCATGTCGTTGGTCGTTGCATTTGCGGCGCCCCCAAAGAGTTTGTCGTGCATATAAACCTTTTCCACGCGGGCTTTGAAGCCTGCGATGCGCTCGGCGCGCTGCGCCTTGATAAACCTTGTTTTTCGCTTGATTCTTGAAAGCAATGTAAGACGTTGCGCGAGCGTTTGCAGCGAGGTGCGGTGCTGCATTTGCATCTCTGTGCCGTCGATTTCGGGAACCTCTTCGCGGCGTTCATCTTCTCCTTTGGCCTTGTCGTCAATATCAAACCCCTCTTGTCGTTGCTGTTGTTGTTGTTGTTGTTGCTGCTGCTGCTGCTGCTGCTGCTGCTGCTGCTGCTGCTGCTGCTGCTGCTGCTGCTGCTGCTGCTGCTGCTGCTGCTGCTCAAAGGGGAGCGCGTCCCAAGTGGCCATTCTGCATTGGAAAGCCTTCGTTACCCTCGCGCCTTGGAGTTCGACGGAGGAGGTTTTTCGTCTCCCCTTGGCGCACGGACGGCGCCCACCCGCCTATCTATACTTGCTCGGTCTCTCGCCGACGGTACTTGCTCTTGCCTCTTCGCGCGCCCCCGTCTATCCACGCTAAAGAAGAGCTGGGCTTGCCGTTTGTCCGGTGAGCCCAACTCTTTACTATCTATCCACTACGAGGCTTAGGCCTCGGAGTGGGCAACAACGTCTGCCACACAGAAAGAGTGGAAAGCTTGGCCTGGTGGTGCCTGGTGCAGCGCGAGTGACACGGAACGAGGCTACTGAGCCACCAGCGAACCAAGCCGTGGCCAGAAGTTAGCTTCGTCATCTTCATTCTCCTTCCCTTTTATTTATTTATGTTCGGCATACCTTCTTGAATGTCAAGAACCAAGATGATGACAAGGTAGTATAGGTATACAACAACAAATGATGAAGCTGAGTGAGTATTTGTGTGGTTTTGTATGTTTTGATGAAAGAAAAGAGGGTGGTAGATAGGATAGGATAGGATAGGATAGGAAAGAAAGAGTCGAAGGAGAGTGAAACAACCTAAATTTGCTCGTCGATCTCGACAACGCGAGAAAGAATATGTCGTTGCACAAGCTTGTTCATCTCGAACATGCCTGTGGGTAGTATTTATTTGTTCGTTCTCTCGTTCGTCAGCGAAACTTTGCTTTTCAGGGCAAGAGCAAGAATTCTTGGTCAACGTACCGACTTTCTCTTTGCCAAAGAGTTGACGGAGCTTTGTGTCGCAGAGAATTTCCCTCCTGTTGTCGGGGTTTTGCAGCTTCTTAGCCTTGATGTAATTCCAACTGCGCGATAAAGAATGAACAAAAAGAGATGCGTCAGTGGACTAGCCGCGGATAAGGGAAACATGAACCGATGATGGTGCAAGCGGAATTCAAGTGTCCAACTTACATGCCCTTGACAACATCTGCTCGTGTTGCTGTTGCCTGCTCGATCACCTCGAAAAGCTCATAAGTTAGGTGGTACAAGGTCTTGCTGATTGGACTCAGGCGAACCTGGCCCTGAGGCGCGGCCATGGGGGCATCTTGCCGAGGAGCGTCCATCGTTATTTATTTATTTTTACTTTGGCTGAGTTGAGCTTGATCAACGTTCTGCGCAAGCGAGGTTCAAGCTGTCAGTTAGTTATGCCATGCGATATGAAATTTGCCTCCCCATTGTATCAGCTCTGTATATTTCTCTGGGTCGAGGTCCGCAAGTTGGCTTGTGTCGCGCGACACCCGCAAGTTGGCGCCCCCGTTCACTTTTCCTGCTTGCACGTACCTGTCAGCAAGCGGGCAGGCCTTCGCTCTGGCCGGCCTCTACGAGGATCCGAGCGCGCAGACACGCAGGCAGGCACGCAGATTGGCAGACACAAGGACGCACGCGAACACGCGCAGAGACAAACAAAACAAGGCCCTGTCGGGGGTTCTTCTGATCTCCCTCCTCTCTGCGCTCTCGCGGCACAGAGGCGGAGCGCCCTCCCTCTTTCTGCCTGTGTGCCTTGCCTCGCCTTGCCCGCTTGCTCCGGCCTGCCTGCCACTGGCCTTGTCGCGCCGCGCGTCGCTCCTCTGCGCCGGGCTCTGCGCGCGCGCTGCCTGGCCTCGCGCCTCCTCCTCTCGCCTCCCTCGTTTGAATCGAATTTGAATTTGAATTTGAATTCGAAGTTGAATGTTTGTCTCCTCAGCCAGTCTGCCTGAGGTGAGGGCAGCAGACCTGCCTGCAGACAGTGTGAGGAGCGGCCGCTGCTTCCTTCGCCGCCCGCTTCCTTCCTTTGATGGAGGCTTTTTCGCCGCTTTTCCTCGGGCCGGGCTGGCTGTTGCTCCTGCCCCAGCTTCGCTCTGCCTGCGCTGCTACGCTGCCTGCTCTGCTCGCTCGCTCTCCTGCCCTCCTCCTCCTCCTCTTCGCCGCTGCTGGCCGGCTGCCACGGCTGGCGGGCGCGGTCTCTCTCTCTGCCTGCCTGCCGCCCAAATGGCCGCAGCCGCCAGGCCGCTGTTGGTTTGGGAATGGCCGCTCGCCCGCCCTCCCTCCTCCCTCTCTTCCTAACAATAATTCCCTCCCGCCGCCGGCCAATCTGTCTGTCTGGTTTGCGCCCTTCGATGCCCTCTTGTGCTGTGCCGCTGCGGCAGCGGCAGCGGCTGCGCTGCTGGCCGCTGCCGTTAGCGAGCAGAGCTGAGCTGTGGCGGCAGGCAGAGGCTGGCAATGGCTGGGGCGGCTGACGCTCAGCGCGGCGGAGGCGAGCCGGAATGGCAGGACAGAGAGAGAAAGGCCAGCCGCTGCCGAGGGCGAAGGTGCTCGGGGCCTGAGCGGCGGCAGCGCAGCGACCTTGGCATGAAGGAGGCCGCGGCCTGCCTCTCCTTCCCCCTCTCGTGATCTTTCTTTTTCCCCCCCTCCCTCCCTCCCTCCCTCCCTCACACACACGAGCTCACATTTCTCCCCCTCAGCCCTTCCTCCCTCTCCCGTTCTTGCACGCGCATGCAGAGGTTGGATTTTTCCCTTGGCGGCCTCCCTCTCTCGCGGGAGGCACCGGCTGCGGGACCCGCAGCTGCGGTTCCTGCGATGGCGGGGCCCCGCGGGAAACTGCCGGCCCTTTGTCTACCCGTAGGTAGTGCCTGTCTGGGCTGGCCGTTCATTCACTGTCAATCCTTGTCAAGGCAGCTGCAGCTGCCACTGCAGCTGGCTGCTGCCACTGCTGCTCCTCCTACTCCTGCTACTGCTTGAAGCTACACTACTCATGGCGGCCAAGGAACGAGTCATGGCCGGCAGGCAGTCTGTGGTGGCTGGCACCGTGGCTGGCCGGCATGGAGGCGGCTGGCTGGCTGGCTGGCTGGCTGGTCAGCAGAGGGGCCGCAATCACTGCGGGGCGCCGTGCGGGGGGGGGCGGAGGCAGGCCTGGCTGGCCGCGAGTGCGGGCTGACACGCTGCGGAAGAAGTTGCGGGGAAGGCGCGAGCCCTGCACGGGTGTGGATCGGACGCCCCCCTAGGCTGAAGTAAAGCCGCCCCCCCGCTCTTCGTCGCTCGGCAGTCACAGCCGCTGTTATTGGTCGGCCTAAGGCAGAGCTGAGGGATGGGGTGTGGGGTGCGAACCGTGCTGGGCCGTGTTAAGCAATCATGATCCTGTGCCTCTCTCCTTGCCTTGCGGTTACCGCTTCTCTCTCTCCCCAGTCCTCCCTCCCTTCCTCCCTCCCTCCCTCCCACGCTCGCTCGTTCGCTCCCAGCTTTCCCTTCCTCTCTCCGGATCCCTGCAGCGGCCGGCCGTGGTCAGCCCGCCGCATGCCAGCTCCAGCGGTCAGCGGTCGGCGGGAGACCACAGCAGCCGCAGCCGCCACCGCTGCCGCGGGGGAGGCAACCCGGCTCGAACAGAATCGGAGGAGGAGAGGAGGGAGAAAGGGGGGGAAGGGGCCCGTTCACAAGGCGCGCGCGACTGCCGTCTGCGGGGCGGGGGGGAGCACTTTCGGGGCCAAACTTGCCGAAGAGTGGGGGCCGGTGGGCATTTTCTGCGGGAACTGCCTCGACTGCTCCACTGGAAGCCCCATCCCCTCACGCGCGGAGAGAGTGTGTGCCCAGTGGAGTATAGAGAAGCGCCCGCCCAGTGGCGCCAACTTGACGTCCCACCCCGCCGCGCTGCAGGGGACGGTGGAAGAAAGTCCCCCGGCTATGAGAACAGCCGCCTTAAATTGCTCGAAAAAGGTTTAGTAGTTAATGTACAAATTAAGGTTGAAGATAGCTCGAACGGGCGGCCTCCTCTGCGAGCGGCGTCCTCTCACGTCCTCTGCGGGGCCTCGTGAGGACGGCCGCGCCGTCAATTTTTTTTCCTTGCCCTCCTCAAGGCGGCGCTTCATCCAGAGGCACCGACCCAATACGCGGCCGCTTCGGCCAGTGCCAGCGGTCGCGTGCCACTGGCCACAGCAAGGTGGGCCTGTCCGCGATGTCGCGTAGGTGCGGGGCGCCCCCTCCGCAGCCCTCTCCCATTCGCGGATCGCTCTTCTCGCGCGCGCGCCCCCCAGCCTCCCTCGCCCGGGCAGTGCGCGTCCTCTAACCAGCGGCCCACAGCCCCAGACGCGTCTCGCTAGCCCTCTCGCGGGCCGTCTCTCGCGCCTCTGCGTTCTTGACGCCTCCCGCTTCGCCTCTTCGTGGAAAAGCTGCGGCTGCACAAACGCTGCGGCGGTAGTCTACTACGTAGTATAGCTTCTTCGACTTGGCTTTCCTGCTTTTGCTCGCAGAAAGCAGTAGGCCTATAGTAGATTGGAGTGCGCGCCTGGCTGCCTGCGGTGGACGGGGAGGTCGTGAAGACGCGCAACCCAGTGGCCGGGAACAAACTTGGAACCGGCTGGAGCGATCCGCGCAATGGGGTGCATTTGTACTACGTTCGCCAGCCGCGGCGCTTCTGGAGCTGCTTTTGCTGTTGACCGTGGTGGCGAATGCTAGTTTTTGAGCTCTGTGTTTTTGCTTTCAACTTGCATTTGGTCCTTTCCGAATCCGTCTTGCCCCCTGGTTGGCTGTTAGTCTGGCTAATAATGGGTCGTAGGTCGGCAGTCGTGAAATGGATGATGATGATGATGATGATGATGATGAGATGATGGTCGTATTGTTCCTTTGAAGTTCTTTCTCCTCTTTTCTCCATCATCCATGACGTCCAGATCTTGATCTTGATCATGATCTTGTCCTTGCGTATTTCCTTTAGAAAAAGGCTCTCTCGCGCGCGCTCCATGTTAGTGCCCGGGCTGTGCAAGGCACGAGACAGGAAAGTTCCCAAAGTGCCAACGTCCACTCACCACCCGCGTCTGCTCGACTACACCTTGCTCTGCTCTGCTGTGCTCTGCTCTGCTGCCAGAGAAAGAAACCATCCAGACAGAAGTCAAGCAAGCTCGTGCGGCGGTAGGTCTCGCGACGGAGAGGCAGAGACGATGGGCGATGAAGTCTTGACACCGCAAGGCGTGCTCGCCAAGGTCCGTCAGCTGGCAGACTTTCTCGATGCGCCCTCGGCGCAAAGCGGAGCCAGCACCAACCAAGACAAGAGCGCGAGGAGCAGCAACGTGAATCGCAAGGACTACGAGACCTTCCGGGACATGATCGGGAGAGCATCGGAGCAACTCGAGAACCAGAGCAATAAAGTGGCCCTCGGATGGGCATCCCTGCGCAACGACGATGAGCGTCACGCCATTCTCCAGGCTCTCCTGCAACACACAGAACTTGTCTTCACGTGCACCTTCCTCATGGTTTCAAGCGAGGGTCTTTGCTGCGCTGCTGCACGCGATGAAATTGTCGCTGCCGCCAAGCAGGTCGCGGCCGCACTCTCCCTCATGATGGAGCTTCTGAGCAATGCTAAAACCATGGACGCAGATGTTTTTGCTGCTGAGATTGCCCGGAAGTGCGGCGCAGTCTGGGACGCATGTAAGGGCGTGCGCATGGTCGCCAAGTCGAATCGCGCAGCGAGCAAGCGCCGCGTTCTTCTCGCAGCGCGCGCCGTCAAGGACACCCACGACGAGTTCAACCGCATGCTTCAGGACTCGCGTGCCTCGTCTTCCTCTTCGAGTGACACCCAAATGGGACAAGCAAGCGATGCGAACCAAATGATGGAAGAAACTGCTGGGTCATCCGCCGACGCGGATGCACCCGCATCAGGACCTAAAATTGGCAGCGACGAATGGTATGCTATGATGGATGATCTTGGGGACGAGAGCGACATGGACGATGAGGACGAGGATCGTCTTGAACGCGGTCTCGCACTGATTCGCACGGCCGGCATGGTCATTCAGAACGCAGCCAAAACCATTGGCGCAACTGCTCCTCGTCAGGCGGTCGCCGCGAGCTTAGATTCTGCGTCCGTATCCGCATCCGCTTCTGCTTCTGCTTCTGCTTCTGCCCCCGCATCCGTAGTGCGGGCGCGATACGTCGCATGGCTCGATACCGTCGTGCTCGCTGCCGCACTTGCCGAAAAGACAGTCACTTCATTCGCCGTTAATCTGTATCCTCCCCACGACGAGGACCGTCTCCGCACAGCCGCAGCTCTCGTTCAGGCCAAGACGCAAGAGCTCACTCAAGCAATCACCAACGAGACCCCGAGTCTTGATGAGGGTGCTGCTGCCCACGTTCAAGCTTTGAACGACCTCCAAGCCTCTCTCGCCTCATTGGCAATATGATGATAGGCCTGCCTTCTCTTCTTCTGCTGGCGTCGTCCATGCGCTGCGTTGGGCCAATTCTATCGATGGACATGCCGACGACTGACTCGCGGACATTGTCCGATGCAAGGTTGGATCATATGCGTAGGGCACTTCAATGAATGCCATGACGGCAAAAGAGATTGCCAGACTCTTGCGCGCTCGTCTTGCGAGACTCTTACAATGTGATTCGAGAGCGCGCAAGAGTCTGGTAAATCTCTTTCACCGTAATGGCATTGACACACATGTTTGGTCAATCCAGCCAACACAAGAAAGGAGCAGCCAGAGAAAGAAAGAAAAGAAAAAAAAAAAAAAAAAAAAGGAAGCTACCGTTGGAGCAAACCAGACGATAATCTCTTCAAGTTGTAGCTTAGCCATAGGATTTTGTTTGTGTTTTGCAATTAGTCACTCACACATGTATTTCACGCAAGTACGGACCCTCTACTTTATTTCGTTCTTTTTTGCTTGTTATTTTGCAAAGTGTTCGCTGAGTGACCTGGACCTAGGGACCTGAGCCGAGTAGGCCAAGCGATTGATTTGTTGTAGTGTTGTAATGACTCTTACTCAATATTTACTTGTGCTGCTTGCGAACTCTTGTACGATTGGGGAAAAGGCAACTCGAGGCGCTCAAAGTATCCGGGAGATTCGCGACAGCAGCGCGTTCTTGGGCCACACTGCGCTGCACACGAACTGCTTCACTGAAATCGCGCCGCTGCAGTCTCGCAAGAGGTTTGACCCGAGGTGTACCGGCGCGAATCTTGACGAAACCGGACCCTTGCATTTGCGCTCTCGCGGCGGCGGCGGCGGCGACAGTGGCGGCAGCAGCAGCAGCAGCAGCAGCATCATCCTCGACACGAGCATCCTTGAGAACGACTTTGCGCTGTAGCGAGATCGTTACAGCAGCATCCGACATGTCCACCGGAATCATTTGCGCGGTCGACTGCGTCAAGAGCTTCTTTGAAGATCCATGCTGATGCTCCTGCTGCTGCTGCTGCTGCTGCTGCTGCTGCTGCTGCTGCTGCTGGAGCAACATTATCTGCGACGAGGACCCTGTAGTACCGCATGCTGTCGCCGGTCTCGGCATTGCAAAAACAGACTCAATCATGGACGACAAACCTTCCTGCGTCGAAGGTCTCCGCAGCTCTTCGTCACGAAGCGACGCTCTTGCCACAGCCGCCGCGTCAGGAGCGGGGCGCCGGCCCCACTTTGCTGGCGCTGTCGAGCAACGCACCGTCTCTCCATCAAGCCCACGATATGTGGGCTGAAGCGGATTCGTGGGCGGCCGCTTTGTCACCAGACCGCGCTGCAAACTGTCCGCATGCGAGCCTGCAATTTCCTCCTTGAGAATGAGCTCGCGCTGAAGGCGCTCCTTGTTGAGCGCGGATCCAGCCTGGGCGCCAGGAATGTCTTCCGTTCGCAAAGCGCGACCTGACGCCTTGCGGCTCGAAACGATAGAGCTTCGTGGCCGGGAGCGAGGGCTGTCCATGATGCGCAAGTTGTTCACAAAGTAGACGGGACGCAGAGGATCCGTGGTGCGATTGGTGCGCTTTCTCTTGCTGACAATGTCCTGCACATCAAGAGCATATCTCGTGATCTCCCGTCTTTGCAGGCTTTTGTACGCCATAAAGGACGTCGCCTGTGTCGCGCCCGGGATATCGGTCGTGCGGAGCGCGTCCTGCTCGTGTCCCGGGCGACGACCGCCGTACGTCTTGGGTCGCGCGCCTGGCAGATCGCTCACGTCCATGCTATCACGAAGGAATCGAGGTTCCTGCATGGGTGCCAGTTTTGCTTGCGGCAGCTCATACTCGGGGTTGAGCGGATTCACCACACGCTTTGTACGGAAGACCTTAATGCGCGGTTTGGCATCGTCAATGTCAGCTGTCGAGGAGCTGTCTGGCTTGTTGTTCCTCTTGACGTGCAGCTTCTTTGGCTGTGCGCCTTCAATGTCCCGTGTCGTGAACAGGTTCGGTTTCTCCCACCGCGTCCACCGCTGCGCAGGCGCCGCGCCCTCGATGTCTGACACGTCGTTCGTCTCCCGCGGCATGATCCTGCCCTGCTTCCTCCGCGGCGAGGGAACTCTTTCGTCGCAGTGCGCGGCCCTGCGCGCCGCCTTTGCTTGCTGGCTCGCCTGCGCCGCCCCGCCTCGCCTCTTTGCCGCGCCAGCCAGCCTGCCCGGCGCTGCCTGCCTGCCTGCCTGCCTGCCTGCCTGCCTGCCTGCCTGCCTGCCTGCCTGCCTGCCTGCCTGCCTGCCTGCCTGCCTGCACTGCGGCTGCGCGCACGTGCCGCGCCTCGAGGGAGAGAGGCCTCGGCCCTGCCCTGGCCGGCGCGCGACCCCGCGCTCGCCTCGTCCCACCGCCCAGCGTTCCCGCCCCGCCCGCGCTCGCCTCGGCCGGGCGCACACCCCCCCGCGCCGCGCAGAGCCCGCGCTCGGGCGCGAGGTTTCTCTGCGTGACCCCTCGGGGCTTCTTCCCGCGGGACTGTTGCTGCCTGCAGGAGTTTACCCGAAGGAGTGCTCTAGAACTTGATGCAGCGCAAGCTGACCCCCCCCGCGCGACGCGCGCACACCCCGCGACAGGACGAAAGACTCGGGAGAGAACCCCGCGCGGGGGCAGGGTGCGCGAGAGCGGCGACCGTTGATGAACGGATCAATCTCGCCGGCGCCGCCCCAATAGCAAGCAGCCGCGAGTCCCAACTCCCCCGCGCACGCGAGTAGACAAACAGATAGCGCGAGCTGCGCAGAAGACGCCCACGCCCACGCGCACGCGGGCTGCGGCGTCGCCTCGGGGCGCGGACGTGTCTGCCTGCCCTTTGGCCTGCACGGGATTGAGCGCGACGGCACGCGCCAGCTCGACGGGCCAGAGCAGCGGCGGCGGTTCGTGCTGCTGGGACGCGCCCATGACGACGATGGGGCGGCGAACACAGCCGCCAAAACCACGGCCTCAACCGCGTCCTTGCGAGCAAGAGCAAGAGCGATCAGAGACGCCCGCAAGCTCCGAGGGAGGCTGCGGATGCAGACGCGCCAAGCCAGCCGCACCGCTCATGCCACAGCCTGCAATGTCGCACGTTCAACGCCCCGAGGAGGGGCCCTGCGCAACGGCGATGCCACGCGCCAAGACGTTGTCGCGACGAGGCCTGCCGCACGCACTCGCGGCCGTGCTCGTGGTCCTTCTGATGACGCTTGTCGGCGGCGGGAGCCGCGCGGTCGCCACCGCTGCTGCTGCTGCTGCTGCTGCTACTGCCACTGCTTCTGATGCCTCTGGAGCGGCTTCCAACCCAGCCAAGGCATCCGACGCTTTCGTCGTCGCCGCCAATGATCTTCTCGCGTTCCTGCCCCTCGACGACCATGACGCCGCCGAGCCCTCAACTTTGCGGAATATTGCACCCTATGCCATCGACTCAGACAGCTTCGCGCTCGATGCCACGAACTGGGGCGGAAAATCTGTCGGCACCGGGCCCCTCGGCTCGCGCGCCCTCTTCGTGAACGGAACAGGATACGCGACCGTTCCGTACGACGTGCGCTCTTGCAAGCTCTCCTCTTTTACGACTGGCGCATGGGTCCGCCTTTCGAGTCTTGCGCAATGGAACGACCCCGAAGATGCCTTCGTGTTTGCATTGACGACCCCGCATGGGAGCGGATTGCCCGTCTGGGCCCTTGTCATCAATGCCGGAGAATGGGTCCTCCGACTCGAAGACGGCGAGACCCAGCTCCGCTCAGGCGTCCACGTTGCGCTCGAGGCCTGGACTCTTGTCACACTGTCTCTCGACGCATCTCCGGCTACAATCGCATCGGGTACACCAACTGTAAAGATTCACATCGACGGCCAGCAAGTGGCCAGTCTTGCAATTCCGGGCGTCACGTCCTGCGCCTTGACAGGTGCAGAGACGCAAGAGCTCTCTTTGGGGGGAGGGCCTGCCCTTAAAGGTATGCACGGCTCGCTGCGAGCTTTCTTTCTTTACCGGACGAACCTATCACCGGCCGAACATGCCAAGCTCGCCGTCGCGGGCAGCATTCTCGCGCGCGTGCCACCGACGCTCGCGTCGCGCTCGGCAGGCTATGCACTGCAGCTCTCTGGCACAGAAATTTTATCGCTTGACACCTTTCCTGGGGCCGCAGGGCGACGCATTACTGCTGCGGCAATGAGCTTTTGGGCACGCCCGATGCGCGCTACTCGCGCTGCCCCCGAGGCCCTTGCAGAGGCTGTGATTGCATCTCTTCTCGGCCCACAAGGGTCCTGGTTTCAGGTCTCCTTGCGCTGGGAACCTCAAAAGGCCACAAGCGACCTTCGCGTCACAATCGGTCGGGGCGCTGGTGCAGACCCGTTCGTGTGGAACACCTACGTCACTTTGGACATGGACGTCTGGGCACATCTGGCTCTCTCTTGGGACCAAGATCTTGTCATTCTCTATGTAGACGGCGTCGAGGTGGGGCGTTTGCAGGACCTCGCGGGCCTGCTCGCGACCATTGAGGCCCCCGGACCCGCCAGTCGTCTCGTGCTTGGAGCGCGCAGCCTCGACGAGGCCCTTCAGGGGAAACACATGTTTCTTGGCCAAATTGATAGCTTTCACCTTTGGGAACGCGCTCTCTCCGAAGACGACGCCGCTCGTCTGGCCATTTGCAGTAGCACGGGCATGGAGCCCGGTCTCGTAACCTACCTTCCGTTTCAGGAATGGCTCTTGCTCGCGCAGACTCGTAGTTTGGTCTGGGGGCTTGATGCGTGGGCGAGCTTGGAGCTCGTGTCGCTCGAGCCGATGCTTGACGCACAGGCTGTTGTTCCGAGCACAGCACCAAGAGTTGACGACCGTCTCGTCACAGAAGAAGATCTCGCCGTTCTCTTTTTCTTTAATGCCAGTGACGCGCGAAGTCGCCCTCTCACAGTCACCTTGCGCTCTTTACCTGCCTCGGGGTCTCTTTTCCGCGTTGCTCAGTCTCGTGAAATTATTGAGGCCGACCTACCTCTCGAACTCGAGGCCGGCGAGCTTCTAATGTTCGTCCCCACAGCACACGTCGTAGGCGAAGACCTCGCTTCCGTGAGCTACACTGCCCATGTCACTCCAGCTCAAGCACAAGCCGCCGACGAAATTCAATCCGCAGAAATCACCACCGTGTCTATAAGTGTGCTCGCGACTCCCGACGATGAGGACCTGGTGTCCGTTCTTCCTCATGAACATATTCAGGTATCGCTTCTCAATCTCGCAATCAACGATGTTGATGCTCTCGAGGCCTCGTCTGGCCATGAGCTTCAGGTAGAGCTAGCGCTTGGCGCTGACTCCACTGCGAGCGTCGAGCTCGCGCAGGAAAATGGACTCCGCGTACAAAGCCGGACCGCTCGCGCGCTCACTTTCTCTGGCACCTTGGCAAATATCAACGCCGCTCTCGCAGAGGTCACAATTGACCACACACTCGAGTACGAGGGCTACGAGGACCTCCAGCTTGATGTCAACGATCTCGGTTACTATGGCAAAGGCGGCCCGCTCACGGCATCGCAACACTTTAGGATCGGAAGCAAGCTTGCCGCCATCCCATTGCTCACGGCTGCAGTGCCACGGGAAATCACGTTAGACACCGAATCAATTCGCATTCGTGGCGCCAATTTTATTGGCGACGCAGAGAACATTCGATGCATCTTTTCTTACATTTCAAATGACGGACAGTACGCCACTGCGGAGGAACGAAGTGCAGTTGCAAGTAAAACGGCAAGCACCGAGAACAGTTTGCTCACCTGCTCTATTCCAGATGGACTTGCGCAAGATGCAATTCAGGCGGGACAAGTCTCAGTTACCGTCGAGAACGAGTCGCGCTTGCGTGGAAGTCTGCTTCAATTGCGCGTGCGCAACCCACTTCATATCGACTCGATCAGCCCGCGCCTTGGCCCCGTGTCAGGAGGCACCTGGGTCGTCCTCGAGATCACGGGGGGCGCGAGTCCGACTCAAGAAGGTGACGTCTGGACTTGCGTGTTTGGCGCAAAGATGGTGCGCGCATTCCGACAAAGCGATACATCTGTTCGCTGCCGCGTCCCGCCTGCGCAACAAAGCGGATACAATGTCACGATCGGCCTTTCGAGGAACGATGCATTTTATACCAGCCAACTGCGATTCTACTACGTCGATGAGGCAATCACCCAGGCTGTCATGCCAACACAGGGCTCCGAGGCATCAGGCTTTCAAGTGCAGGTATTTGGAAGCGCATTTGTCCCCAACGAGCACCTCGTCTGCGTCTTTGCTCTCGAACCAGACTTACCACGCGCTGCCGACGCCGCAAATCTTATTCGAGTGTCCGCGTACAATGTTTCCGAGGATGAACAAAGGTCCACATCGCAGCTCGCGTGCGAGGTTCCGCCGCGGTCCGTGCTGCTCGCCGCCAACCCGCATCTCGATCCCGTGACGGACGGTCTCACCGTTTATCTCTTCGTCTCCAATAATGGCGTTGACCTTGGAAACTCTCCTGCGCTCCCTCTTGAGTACAAGGTGCTCCCAGAGCTCCTCACGGTGCAACCGGCGGTACTGCCCGTGGCCGGTGCCTTCCCCTTGGTCGTGCATGTCACCGATCTTGGGCATCACAGCTCGGGTCCTGCTGTTTGTGTTTTCAATCGAACGATTGCAGTTCAGGCAAGCAGCGTCTCTTCGTCTCAAGTCATTTGCGAGTCCCCGGCATGGCCTCACGCACAAGCCGGCGTCACCCTCCATGTGGTCACCTCAGATTTTCTCGACCTTCCTCTTTCGGATGCGCAGTTCGAGTCCGCTCTCACTGTTGATTTCGTGGCTCCAATGGATGAGTCTGGCGCTTTGGACGTCAGACCCAGTGCACTCACGTCACGTTTACAAGCACTCGAGGTATTTATTTCCACCTCGCAGCAGACCAGCTGGCCCGAGGATCTTGAATGTGTGCTCGAACCAAGCGATAGGCAGGAGACACTTTACTTTGCAGATGCTGTTGCGCTTACCGCACGCACTCGTGCCTGCAAGTTCGTCGCCGCGTCGCTCGACAACTCCACATCTGCGACATTGTGCTTGCGCCCCAGACGCCACGACGCAGCATACCAAGCGTCGTCGCTCGGATGCTCTGATCTCCCCGCCTTTGCTCAAGCCACCCTGCCAGTGCTCGGCGCCACACTGTTAACCTCACTCGCGCCGAGTACCGTGTCTTCCACTGGTGGGGCACAGGTAGTTGTGCAAGGACTCATTGCAGCTAACGCCTCTTCCGCAGAAGGCGTATTTTGCAAATTCTCCAGTGCGACCACATCTCATGCGCACGTGGTCCAGGCATCCTCTGCAAACGCAACAAGCGTCATTTGCGCGACCCCAATGTTATCCAAAGGCGTCCATGCCGTCTCCATTTCGACTGACGCGGGCTACCACTTTGTCTCCGCGGAGGGTCTACCCTTGACGGTGACAGAACCCTTTGGACTCCTTGCCGTTTCTCCGCGTCGAGCAGACCCGCGCGCCACCGAGGCGGTCATCCTATATGGCTCCCGCCTGCAGTCGCTAGATCCCGAAACAGAATGCGGTTGGCGTTTTGCAGAGAATGCAAGCCTCTTTGAACGTACTTCTATCGTCGATCGTGATGTTGACGGTCTTTGGCTTCGATGCCAGCTTCCGCATGCTGTCATGCCGCCTGCGTCGCTCACCGTTGAGCTCATGCAACACGACCTCCCCGTAGCAATGGGGATGGACGTCTTGCGTGTCGATCTCGTGTCGCCGCCGCGGGCCATCGCGCTCTCGCCGCAGCATGGCCCTCCTGGAACATCAGTGCGAATTGATTTGGATAAACCATTGTCGCACGTTTCTTCGCGTTCCTGGCGCTGCGTCGATCAGACGGGCCGCCTACTCGCTTCAGTGGTCTGGGTTGACGAATATCAAGCTGAATGCACACTACCAGAGGATCCCGTGATAGAGTCCATTGGTGTGAAGGATGGCGCTCGCGAGGAATTTCTCATCGAGACTTTGCCCTTTTCTACGTGGCAAATCCTCGCTGGGGGAGTGCCGACGCGGACAATCTCAAAATCCTCCACGGTCGTCCCAGATAGCACGTCCGCCACAACCGCAGTTCTGGTTCAAGGAGTACCTGGCAATATCCGAAATCTCAAGGACTTTGTTTGCGTCTACAGCTCGTACGGGCTCTCGGGCTCTCCGTCGACCTTTACTGTTTCGCCAACGAGAATCGCCAATGACACCTTGTCGGCCAACCTTGTCGTAGAGTGCATGCTTCCCGCTCTGCTCTCGCAAGGTACCTTTCGTCTTGCGATCTTTTGGACCCCTGGATCGGTCATGCTCACGGGCGAGAACAAGCTCAGCATCATTCAGCGTCCGCAACTTGCCCGTGCTGATCCTGCTGTTCTCTCCGCGAGCCTTGGTGAGGCCCGCGTGAGCATATTGGGCAACTTTGCGCTCGAATCCTCGAACCATTCGTGGACCTGTGCCTTTACCGGCGGTCCCGCCGTGGTCCATGTCGCTGCGTCATTGGTCGATGAAACACATCTTCAGTGTGACCCCGTTGACTTTGCGGCTAATGTAGGTGTTACCGACACTTCAGTCATGCTCACAGTCGCAGCATACGTTGATGAGCGAAGCGTTGGGAGTGTGCAGATCATGATCTTGGCAAATCCACGTACCGGAGCTTCGATTTGGCCCGGATCCACCCACGTAGGCGAAGAGGAAACTCTCTATGTGTCTTTCGGAGATGCGGCGGAGGCAATCTCTATTTTGGAAAGCTTTGCATGGGTGGGCTGTGCATTCACAAAGCAAGATACTGCGAACGAGGAAATTGCTTTGGCGGTTGGCAATCTCCGCTCGAGCTCCTTACAGTGCACTGTTCCTCGTGCGATTTCACAAGGTTCCTATCAGGTTGATGTGGTTGGCAGCTATCAGTCGGACGCGACGAATGCGCGCCATCAAATCTACAGTAACCCCGGACTTTTTCGCGTCGTCTCGCCAGTGCCTTTGCAGAGCGTCTCGCCCGCTTCGGCTATTGCAGGAGAAACGGTAGACATTGATTTGCATTTAGCAGACACCTTCGACCAGGGTTCTGAAGCAGTCGATGGAGTCCTATGCAAGCTTGCCGGAGGTACTCGAGTCGAGAACGCAACATTCTATGCTAATGAGAACCTCCATGGCGCACTTCGCTGCCGATTGCATACCGATTCATTTGCTGTGGGTACCCACGCAATTTTGCTCTCATGGACGGAAGGTGCGACTTTTGTCGAGCCTAGCGGCTTCCAGCCCTTTGAGATCTTGCCCGCGCTCGAGACATGGTCAGTGCTTCCCGATGTCGGCTCTCATCAGGGCGGTACGCAACTTGTGGTACGAGGAGACAATTTTCCTCTCAACAGAACGCTGGAGTGCAAGTTTCACAATGGGCCCCGTTTGCTTATCTCGCCGGCGTCGGCAGTCTCGGCGGATACGGTCGAATGCCAATCGCCTTCGGTGGATCTTATTCCGGATGCTCGACGCGAACTCTTCTTTGTATCAGTTGGTATCAGTGGTGAGCCCGTACCTGTTGCGCCGCATGTTGTCACTTTTACATTTGTGGAGGACCCTGCGGTGAGGACGATCTTCCCGGAAGTAGGGCCCGAGAGTGGTGGCACGGAAGTCATTCTTCAAGGCGAAAATTTTCCGCTGGAAAGTGACCTTTTTTGCCGGTTCGGTGGCTTACATGTGGCTCCTGCTGTGGTTTATAGCGCAGAACGCGCAATTTGCATAACCCCGCCTCATGCACCAACGCTAGACTCGGGCCCTGTCGCTGTCGAGGTTTCCGTGAATGGCGTTGACTATGTCAGGGGAGACTCGATCGCCTTTTCGTACGTTATGCTTACACGTGTTAGCTTTGTTGAGCCAGAGCACGCATATGTCGGCGCTCGAGTTCAGGTCTTTGGAACTGGATTTTACCCGACGGGTCAGGACCGCTCTGTTGTCTGTCGGTGGGGAGAGGTCGCCAGCATCGGTACTTGGATCTCGTCGACGCAGGTAGAGTGTGTGGTCCCAGACCTTGGCGACGACCTCGTCAGGGAGTCTCCCACCTTTGTGTCTCTCCAAGTCTCTTGCAACGACGGCCAAGATTTTACAGCCCGCGAAGATCATCTTGGCGTCTACGTGGAAACGCTAGGATCTCTTGCGAGTATTGAGCCTCGAAATGGCCCTCTTGAAGGCGGCACGGAAATGACTATATCGATGGAGGGATCTTTTGGCCAGCGCGCGCGCGATGACTTTGTCTGCATCTTTGGTAGTCGCGACGTCGTCGAAGCTATTCCGCATCAAAAAACGGATCGGGGCCTGTTTACGTGTATCGTACCGGCGGCATCAGCTCTCGACGATGGTGTATACGTTTCACTGCATGTTTTGCCTCGCTCACTGGTTCAAGAAGACAATCTTACGGCTTCTACGGAGGGACATCCGACCTTTTTCTTCCGCTACGATGCTGAGATTGATCTCGAGTCCGTCTGGCCAGAAATTATCCAAGAGGGCTCGGCCACGCACGTCAACGTCGTCGGAGCAGGTTTTCGAGCTGATGCAGACTTGCTGTGCAGAGTTGGCTTTGGATCTTCACCAGTATCCGCTCGCCTTCTCACGCCTTCGCTTGTTCAATGCCCAGTGGACCTCAGTAAACTTCGACCTGGTCGTATTCAGCTCTCCATCACAGGAAACGGCCAGCAGTACTCGAATCAGGTCGATCTCACGCTCATCGCACAGTCGCAAGTGTCTTCTGTGGAGCCCGGCTCTGGCCCCGTGCATGGGGGTACATCCGTTACAGTTCGCGGGACGGGCTTCATGGCCGGTCCAGACTTCGCATGCTACTTTGGAGGCACGAAAGCTGCTGCAGCGCACGTGATCTCCAGCACGGAAGTTCGATGCGTTGCACCGCGAACGAATCTTGCACACACCGTCACTGTCAGTGCCTCGAACACAGGGGGGTTGGATCAAGCGGGGCTTTCCGCTGCACAGTTCGCGTTCGTGAGAGCTGCAACAGTTGCCCAGGTTTACCCAGTGCGCGCAGATATTGGAACTCGTGTTTTTCTCTCTGGTTTATTCCCATCAACGCCTTCGGACGCTCTTTTGACGACGACCCTGTGCCGCTTTGGGGTGGTAGAGACCCCTGCGCAACGCGTCAATGATACCTCAGTCTCTTGTACGGTTCCGCGACAAATGGAATCCCAGCTCGAAAACGCGCATTCTGCATCGCTAGACCTTAGTGTGAGCTTCAATGGCGGTGCAGACTACTCTGTGTCCGCCCGATTTACTTTGGCAAGAGCCATCGAGGTCGCCAGCATCTTTCCGACATCGGGCGCAGCTCGTGGAGGGACCGAGGTCGTGCTCAGCCTTGCGCAGGACGTAGACACCGCCCTCGTGACGGGACCTGCCCTCTGCCGATTCGGGCAAAAGTCCCCATCACAGGGCCGCTGGCTTGATCGTCGCCGCGTAGCGTGCGTCTCACCACAGCTTACGCCTGGTGCACATATTGGAGTAGCGCTCAGCACAGACGGCCTTCATTTTAGTTCATCGCCGCGCCTCTTTTTGGCCGAGCCCGATTTCAATATTGTGGCTCTGGCACCCCAAGAAGGTACCGAGGTGGCCGGTTTGGACGTATTGATCACGACCGAAAGCGAGTTCCCTCTGCCGAATGATCGGGCGATCCTGTGCAAATTCGGCCAGGCCAATACTGCGCTGGGCCGCAGACTGAGTGATCGCACCGTGTCATGCGCTCTTCCTGCCGGTAGCAAGCCTGGCAATCTTACCATTGCGCTGTCTCTCAATCAGGGTCAGGACTTTGTGGTGAGTCCTGTAGATTTCGTAGTTCGGCCCAAAGATAGCGCAGGTCCAAGCCTTTTGTCGCGTCTCGCACCACGTTCTGGCGCGTCGGGTATTCGCATTCTTTGGCCAGACTTTAATGTGCAGGAGGATGTTGAGTGTAGCTTCAATGCGGCCGCACGCACGCCCCTTCGCCGCGTGGCTGAGTTGGACCAGACCTTTGAATGCGATATCCCTGGCGAAACAGGTGTGGGCGCAGTTTCCGTTGCACTAGGAAAGAAGCACGGGTCTCATTTTATCACGCTCGCCAAGGTTGGCCAAACCTACTTGTACAAACCATTTCAAGTCGGGCCTCTCGTCAGTACTACCATCGAGGAAGGCCAAGCATCGGTAAAGGTCTGGGCGAACCAAATGCCAAATATTCGCAGGGCTCGGTGTCGATTTGCCAATGCGCAAGGAGCTCGCTACGCTGATGGATTCGTCATCATGCCTGATCATGGTGTTCTGGACTGCTCCATTCCTGCTGGGCTCTCTCCGGGGAGCTACATTATCGGAGTTTCTGTGGACAACGCGGGCAATGACTTTGTTGAAGCTCAAGGCGAGGCCTTGCGGGTACTTCCATTTCTGAGTATTGATGAAATCATTCCCGCGCAAGGTCCTCCGAGCGGAGGCACCCTTGTAACTGTGCGCGCATCCATCGAGTTTGATGCAGAGTCTCTCGCCCGTGACCCAGTACTCTGCGCTTTTCAGGCTCTCGACGGGTCACAGCGCTGGAAGGAATCGCCGGCAACCTTGTCCACCACCCATCAAGGGGCCCTCTCTTGCTACACGCCTGCACAACGTGCCAGCGGCGACGCCGCCATCTCTCTGTTGCGGTATAGTTCGCAGCGGGCGGGGACGACGTCAGGTGCTCTTTCGCAAGCGTTGCTGGCGCCCCACTTCTTTTCGTACATGGACCCCCCACGTGTACTCTCGGTGAGTCCTCCTGCGGGGCCAACAACGGGAGGCTTCAGAATTGAACTCTCCACTTTCTCGCGCATCGGTGAGCTAGCGCGTCCTCTCCTGGCCCGTTTCGAGCTCCCCGATGGCAAGGTCAAGGATGTGAGATGCGCCGACGTGATCGACGTTGAGAGTGAGGCGGCGGGCGTACTCGTGTCCTGCGATGTTCCCTCGTCTCCCGAGGCGGGCTGGGCTCGACTCTCCCTCGCTTCACAGGGCACGAGCCACGCGGCATCCGCGAACTTTCTCTTTTATGCGCCCTACACCATTGAGTCAGTGAGCCCAATGGGAGCGTCTGAATTTGGTGGTCCAAGGGTTATCATCGAGACCAGCCGTCCCGTGACGGGAGCTCTGCGAGGGCTCGTACAGTCTGGCGCTTCTTGCCGATTTGGCACATCTTCTCGCATCCCGGCGCGATGGCTCGACGCGTCCCATCTCGAATGCATTGCCCCACGACATCCGCCCGGAAAAGCCATGCTTGCCGTGTCCCTTGTTGCAGATGGCCCGCTTCTCGATTTGCGGCCAGAAAACGAATTCTTTACATTCCACGATGCAGAGACACTGAGCAGCGTGGAGCCTGCCCAAATGCGAGCGAGCTACGGGAACAGAGAGGTCGCTCTGCGCGGTACTAACTTTGCGACCGGTATGAAATGTCGTTTTGGCGACGTCGCTGTGGAAGCACGCGTGCAGAATGTGAATCTCGCATTTTGCACTGTACCACGGCCCCTTGTGGCCGGCACGCAAACGGTCGCACTTCAGGTCAATCGCTGGAATGCCTGGGATGAGACATGGGCCGAACATTTGCAGGACTTTGTGCATTTTACATATGTTGAGGAGATGGTCGTTCTCGGCATCTCGCCGCCAACGCTGTTCCCGGGAGAGAACGTGAATGTGACGGTGCAAGGTCTCCAAGGGCAAGATGTCGCCTCCAATGCAATCTCGTGCGCTTTCGGTGCTTTCGCGTCTCAACCCGCAACTGTACTCGATGATGGTCTCTCGCTTTCTTGCACATCACCCGTATTTGACATCCCTGCAGAGAGCGCGTACGCGCTGGCGCATTTGCGAATTGTCGACGCGTTAGGGAACAGACTCGATGTGTCAGACGGGAGCGCAGGCTCAGTCGTAGAATTCCGTCGCCGTCCTCGAGTCTTTCAGGTGGAACCGCTCGTAATTGCTCAGGAAGAAGCGGACGATAGCGATGGGCTAACATTGACTTTCGGCGGTGTTGGCTTCTCATCGCGTGCTTCGCTTGTATGCATTTTCGAAGCATCCAACGAGGCGATTTCCATGACGCCAGTGACGACAGAGTCCACATCAACTGCAACTTGCGAGCTTCCAAGAAATACTGCGGTGGGAGGGATTTACGTGGCTGTTGCATCGAGAGAGGCGGCCTTGCTTGCCACGTCCCGAGGAAAAACTAATGTGGCCGGCTTGGCCCTTGCGCCGATGGGACGTCTCCGGCTGCATGTGGTCCCCCAAGCGATGGTTCACTCACTGAGTCCCTCCAGTGTGTCCGTGACTGGTGGTATGGAGCTTCACGTGCAGGGCGAGGGTTTTTTGCGGATTCGTGATCTCGAGAATGGCAATCTATTGTGCCACTTCCGCAACGGTAAACGTACTCTTGCAAGTGTCGTCAACGATACCCACGTTCGCTGCACGGCAGCCCGCGCAAGTTCTCCAGGCGAAGATCTGGTCCATCTGTCACACTCCAAAGGCAGCAAATACCTCGTGCGAGGTACTGGAGCACTGACATACTATCCTTTTGCGCGCGTGCTGCACCTTTCTCCGCGCTTTGGATCTGTGCAAGGAAACACTCTTCTCACAATTGTCGGTGACGGCCTCGAAGAGCTTGCTGCAGCACAAAAAGTCAACGGTGCGACTCTTCACTGCTGCTTCAGTAGTGCGCGGGACAATCTGAGCATGTGTACCGAAGCAGCACTCGTCGGTGGTAATACTGTGCAGTGTACAACTGCAAGTTGGCCGCGAGCTCTCGATGCAGTCGAGCGAGAGGTTGTGGCCGTGCGAGTGCTAAGCCAGGCCCAGGCACAAGAGAGTCACTATTCACAACACCAGTCCGCACTCTTTTCATATGTGCCCTCCCCAGTCGCGCTGTGCGTCTCGCCATCGACGTTTTCTGAAGTGGGAGGTGAGCAGGTTCTCATCGAAGGTAATAACTTTCTGGCTCTTGACCCAACCTTGGAACCCGAGTGCATATTTGGGGCCGGGCTATCGATGCCAGCGCAGATTCTCTCACCCGAAACAATGGTTTGCACGACTCCGGAAAACCTTGTCCCTGGTCCAATCGCCTTGCGGGTCCGCTTCAATGGTCAAGACACTACGGAAATTGAAGACTCGCTCGAAGTCTTCACGCAAGCAACTGCAACAAGTCTGGAACCAACATTGGGAAGCGCAGTCGGCGGCACACTAATCACTGTGCGTGGCACACAATTTGTACGATCCTCCGATCTATCATGCATCTTTCACGGAGAACCTGGTGTCCACGTCAAAGTACCTGCCCACTATGTATCAGCTACAACCGTAACATGTGGCTCGCCGCCAATGTACCTTGGTCTGTCAAAAAATGAGGAGCCATTACACACTTTCGCCGTCGAGGTCTCTAATTCGGGAACTTTTGATCGGAATCGCACATCTCTTGCGCGCATGCCCACCTTTACACTTCACGCTCCTTTGAGCATCGCGCGAGTATCCCCAGGTACTGTTCATGCCGAGAGCCTCGTCTCTCTCTCGCTTACCTTTGACGTTCAATCTGACGCAAATATGCTCCGATTTTGCAGATATGGGTCAATCCAAAGCGAACTTGAAGTCCGCATCGACGGAGACCAAACCCGAGCGAGCTGCACCTTTGCCGTGCCTGCAGGCAGCATTGGAGCTGCGCGTCCCGTATGGGTATCCGCCAACGGTGTGGACTGGCATGCAACAGAGAATGTCGTCACAGTCGTTCCAGATGTAGTGGTCGACACTCTTATCCCAATGAGCGGCCATCACCACGGCATGAGTCAGGTCACACTCCGAGGCCATGGCTTCTCCTCCTTCGGTGCGCTTGCGTGTCGCTTCGGTGGCGGACCTTCGACAAGAGCTGTTTGGATCTCTGCTCAAGAAATTCAGTGCACATTTTCCCAGGCAGCAAAGGATGCTCACGCCGTGGGAGAAGTCCTTTCCGTTGCCATCGCAGCCGATGGAGTGCACTTTCAGGAAACGGGAAAATTTTTCACGCTACTTCCGATGACGCAAATCTACGAGTTGCAGCCGCGTCGTGCCGCATCTGATCAGCCCGTCACGATCAACATTGTCGGCGCAAACATGAACGTCATCGATCCTGAGCGCGCCTCGTGTCTGGTGCGACGCCAAGGAAGTTCCTTGGGCGATTGGCATCATCACGTTCCTGCCGAGATCATTTCAGCGACGCAAGCGCAATGTCAGAGTATGTCCCTCGCAGCCGGAACATACGAGATTGACTTGCTCACGAATGGGGTTGATCCTGCCTTTTCGACGTCGCCGCAGATTTATACAACTGTGCGACCTCCTGTCGTTTCTCACATGTGGCCGCGACAGGGATCGGCTGCAGGGGGCACTCAAATTACGTTGTTTGGTTCTGGATTCTCAAAGAGCGAGCTCATGATGTGTACTTTCGGAGCAAACCAGCAAAATCCAGCTCGCTTTGTCTCTGGCGAAGCACTCACCTGCACCGTGCCTCCGGTGCCCACTTCAGCGGTCGGATCGGTGCAGATTAGTCTCTCGACGGTAGATGGCGCGGTGCGAGCCAAAGGAGCTTTTACGTTTCGGTACCTGGCCGTACCGATCTCTGAGAATGCCATTCCAGCTGCAATTTTTGCAGACGCTAACGTGTCGTCCCTGGTCATTGTCGGGAGGGACTTTGTCGATACCAACGAGGGAACCTGCACTTGGTATCTTGGGACAAGCGAAGAAACACTCACGGTGCCAAGGACCTATTTGGATCCGTCGCGTGTCGCCTGCGATGTACCAATGATTTCGCGGCCAGGCGTTGTGCGCGTCATGCCTACAAATGACGGGCACACAGGTCTATTACCTGTCGCTGTCAAAATCTTGGCAGTGCCGCGATGCGCCACATTCGAGCCCGCGACTCTTTTGCGAAGTCAGCCTGCGACGACTCTTCGCGTCATTTTTGCAGAGAGTCTTCAGGTCACCGATGTAAGTGATATCAGGGGCGAGTTCTCTTGCCAGCTCTGGAACGAGGATTCTCTGCGCACATTTTCCGCACAACTGTCCTACGATCTTCAAAGTCTTGATTGTCACGACGTGTCTCTTGAAACAGACGGTGAGTACTCAATCGACATTTTGGTGAGCGGTGTGAAAATCCCGCAGACATGTGGCAGTAACAGAATCCATGTCGTTAGCACAGCCAGCATTGCTCCGGACCAGAATTGGTCCCTTTCGATGGCAGGAGGCTTTGATGTGCCTCTTCGCGGGTCTGGCCTTGAGTTCATTCACGGGCCAGTGCGCTGCCTCTTTGGGGATGCCACTGCCGGTTTTGCGCGAAAGCATTCTAGCGATGAAATTCTTTGCGTGTCGCCCCAAATGGTGGATTCCGGTCGTGTAGAGGTTCGTCTTGTCGATGCTCATGACACCATTTTAGATACGAATGTGCACGTCAACTTTGTCGAACCCATTACCATCGAACATGTGCACCCTACTCTGCTTCCAGAGGCTGGAGGCACTGAGGTTCACGTGCAGGTGAAGGGCGATTTCCATGGTCGAGACGTACGATGTCAATTCGGAAGCGCCATGGTGGATGCCAAGGTCGATGCAAGCGGATATACTGTTACTTGCAAAGCCCCGCGGGTGGTTCCGAGTCAAGTTTCGTTCGCAATTGTGGTTGGTCAACAGGAGGTAGTCGCAGCCACTGACCCGGTCACATTCATTCCGCAAGTGTCTGTGTCTGAAATCAGTCCTGGGGCAGGTCTTGTTGTCGGCAGGGCACCCGTCACGATTCGCGGCACGGGCTTTGCCAACCTGGGACAGCTGCATTGCTCATTCGATACATTTGGCTCTGAGCCAGCAGTCTTGATCGATGCAGAGACATTGGTCTGTGTGACGCCCGCTCTTCCCGCCGATCTGCACAATGCCGAGCTCCACACAACGCTCTTTATCTATGGTGGCGAAGACGGCCTAGTTGAGGTGGCCCGTCTCGAGAATGCATACGTGTTTTATCCAACGCCTCGGGTCGAAGATGTTTTCCCAACACTCATTTCTGCACCATCGCTTGTCGCGTCAGCTATTGGCTCTCAGGCACTCATTTCCGTGTATGGCCAGGCGTTCCCCAGGATCCAGGGTTCAAGCTGTCGTATTCTACAGCATGCCAGTGATGGGGTCGTTGCGAGCCATGTAAGCCCTCGTCCGCTTACGTGGCGATCTCGGGAACAGGTTGATTGCGTTTTGGACGCATCGCAGCTTGAGATCGGGGATGTTCGCCTAGAAATAAGCTTCGATGGAGCTAACTTTATCGCAGCCGGCCGTCTTAGTGTTCGAGGACCTGTTCAGGTGCATGGCGTGGAACCACGGAGACTCGATGCTCTCGGAGGGACGCCCCTGTTGGTTCGTGGCGAGGGATTTATCCGTTCTGCAAACCTTCAGTGTAAAATTGGACCAAGCACTATCGTACCCGCAGACCTTGTGGACTCCGCAACGTTGCGCTGCGTCGCGCCGGCCCAACATCCCGGTCCAGCTGTGCTCTCTGTCTCTGTCAACGGCCGCGACTTCTCGGAGCCCAGCTGGTCTGCATCTGTGGAATATGCCCCATCCTTCGCAGTTGCCTCGGTCTCGCCAGCATCGGGTTCTCGCATGGGCGGCACCACGCTCACTATCACTGGAACAAATTTTGAGCTCGGCGCACCCATGTACTGTCGTTTCAAGGACGTGGATAGTGGCGACGAGGTTCGTGTTCCGGCGCAAACTGTGTCCGCTTCTCAGTTGCGCTGTATGAGTCCGGCATGGCATGGCTTGAAGACGGCGATTCTTGACATTGTTCACGCCAATGACATCTTTACGGAATCTCTCGATCGCACTACCCTTCACTTTACGTACCATGCAGACGCGCTCCCAGAGCATATCGTTCCTGCTTTCGGCCCCGCAAGTGGTGGCTCCGAAGTACATATTTTCGGTCGTGACTTTATGTCAACCCCAAGCCTCCAGTGCATCTTCGATGGAACGACAAAGACACCCGCGACCTTTGTCTCAACGAATGAGCTACTGTGCATTACACCACCTGTACCAGAAAGGCTTCATATGCCAGTCACAGTGAGGATCCAGGTGACGAATGATGGAAACTCTGTGTCGTCTTCGCTCCAATACACATATGTGCCCCGTCTTCAAGTTAGCCGGGTCTTTCCTTCGTTTGTGGCGGCTGGGGTTGCCGGGGCCATTACGATCGTCGGTCAAGGGTTTCGTGACTCTACACTTCTCAGCTGTCGCGTTGGGGGTCTTTCTGATGCATTTTTCACAGCAGAGTATCTGAGTGACGAACGCATGCGGTGTTCATGGTCTCGGCTTGCGGTGCCACCTGGAGCATACGAAGTTCATGTGTCGAACAATGGACATGATTATGAGGCGACCTCTTTTGTGGTAGAGGCCGCCGCCGAGCAACCCCAGCAAGATCGCGCCCGCATACCTATGACAGGTGGACATCGGATCCGCGTGGGGCCTTTTGCAACGAGGCGTTTGCACGCCGCTTCTGGAATCGTCTGCGAGTTCAACAATGCTGGCTCTGCCGCCGTTCTTGACGAAGAAAACGACAACTATGTCCTTTGCTCGTCGCCCGTATTCGCTACGCCTGGGCAAATTTCGCTAAGCATTCTTGCATTGCAAGACGACGAGGCTGCCGATGAAGAGATTCTTTGGCATGCCCAAGAAAGTCTCACTGTGCATGAGCCTTTTCTTATTACCAATGTTCTGCCACGATCTTTCAGTATGGCGCACTCAACTCGGGCCCAGCTCACCTTGCTTCATGAGGTGCCGGAAGGTTCTTCCCATGACATTGAAGTGGAACTCTCGTACCCAAGTGGTGCGGTGGTATTGGTCCCTGCGACCATCGTTGGCGAACGTGAAGTAGAAGTTGACATTCCAGCAGTCCCTCTGGACGAGGCAGGAGGGGAGAACTCTCTACCCGTGAGCTTACGGCTCCGGCTCGAAGGCCATCCGGATCCGTCTCAGACTCCAGCGCGCGCGGTGCACCGTGCGGAGCCTGTCCTGATCGCAATGAGTCCGCATATTGTCACTGCTGGTTCTTTGGTGATGCCGATCGTGTTGACGCTGGACGCCGCAGTATCCATGCACGACGATGCACGCGTCTTGTGCCGCTTTGGAGCAACCACAGTCAGTGGAACCAGACTGGGCCCGCTGCAGGCTGTGTGCGATGCTCCACCGATGGCGGCCGGCGAAACTTCAAGTGTCGAGATCTCCTTGGATGGAGAGAGATTTACGGAG
The DNA here is from genome assembly GCA_003116975.1 of Aurantiochytrium sp. KH105. Lineage (NCBI taxonomy): Eukaryota > Bigyra > Thraustochytrida > Thraustochytriidae > Aurantiochytrium > Aurantiochytrium sp. KH105. The sequence continues at coordinate 242,160 of BGKB01000036.1, forward strand.
AGCGGCTTTGAACTTTCCTACATTAGCAGCCTTGAGGCCTTCCACGTGTCTCCTGATCGTGTCGAAGATCGTGGAGGCAGTGAACTCGTCATTCATGGCCAGGAGTACCCTGCTGAGCTCTCTTCCATGATGCGATGCCGATTTAGGTCCGAGAGTCAGAATCTATTGGCCGCGGCTGTCACCACGAGGGCAACTTGGATCAACGAGAATGAGATTCACTGCATTGCTCCCTCGCGCGAAGAGGCACAAGCGTTGGAGTCCTCCTTCATCGTCATCAGCTTGGTCCTGCCAACGGCTTTGCCAGGAACTTTTGTGGAGCTAACGCGAGACAATGACGAGCTTATGTTCACCTATGTTCCCACAGCAGAAGTGGTCGGCATTTGGCCTCGCAGGGGTCCCGCGCGAGGAGGGACGCTTGTTCAGGTGCACGGAACTGGGTTCTCGGATCTGTTAGAACTCGCTTGCGTTTTCTCCCTCGAAGATGATGAAGACGCAGTCGCCGTCCATGTCCCTGCAGAATTCGTGTCGAGCAGCGAAGTGCGATGCGAGTCCCCTTCGCGAGCGTTACTTTTGTCTCATGCACTCGAAGCTTCGTCAAGCTCGCGTGCGGCAGTCCGTGTGTCACCGAATGGTGCCGATCTCTCTGCTTCTCATGCCGCTTTTGTCTTCGAGATCATTGCCAAGGTTCACAAAGTTTACCCAGAGTCTGGGCCGGCACAGGCTGGCTCCACGGTGACCCTTTTTGGAGCTCACTTTGCCGACACATCCGCGTTATCGTGTCGCTTTGGCATGAGCTCACCTTCTGCCGCAGTCTACATTTCCGACAGTGAAATTCGCTGTCAAACTCCTCTTCCACCTCACAATGGGCCGGTTGTGGTGGAAGTGACTACGAATGGAATCGACTACTCTTCGGACCTCGTCATGTATACCTTCACGGAACAACCTTTGGTGTTTGGGATTTCGCCTCTCAGCGGACCTCAAATCGGTGGAACGCAGGTCACCGTGACTGGAGCCAATTTTCGAGAGGGTGTAACATGTCGCTTTGGAACGACAAATGTCGAAGTCACTCGAATCGTGAGCAGCACGGAGCTTGTTTGCATTACCCCATCGGTAACGATCGACAATATGGGTGCCACGCGCAAGGTCCAAGTCGACGTCTTCGATCAAGGCTCTCTGAATCAGAGCGAGACTGGCCTTGCACCTTCGCAGGCTACTTTTTTCCTGTATGTGCCGGAAGTGACGCTCGACAGTCTGTTCCCGCCGCATGGTCCATGCTCGGGCGGCACGCTACTGACAATCTACGGAGCTGGCATGTATCAGGACGAAAGCTTGCCACTGCCGCTCTGCAAATTTACCGTCGTGGACACCTCCCCTTTTCAAATGTACGAGGTGCCAGCCCAAGTCTTCTCAGACACGAGTATCGCGTGCGTCACGCCAAGCATTGATTCCGGGTCATGTGGCTCGCGCTCTCACGTGCTCGTCTCTGTGAGCTTTAACGGCCATGACTATGCAAGCCCTGCTCTTTCATATGTGTTTGTCCCCGATCCAATTCCTCATCGGCTCTCCACGGCAAGAGGTCCTGCTCAAGGCGGCTCCGTAGTACGCGTATTTGGAGAAAACTTTGTTCGTTCTCCCCTCACGTCGTGTCGCATTGGTGACGATGTTATCCAGGCCAACTACATTTCTCCTTCTGGCGAGTTCATCGACTGCACGACTCCAGCAGACAGGCAGGAGGTGAATGAGGTCCAAGAAATTTTTGTGACGACCACAAGCGAGCCCAATGCGACGACCTATGGGATTTTTCTCTCGTCCTTGCCGGCTCAGGAGGAGATTCAGCGTTTCGCTCTCCATGCTTGGGGTGAAGACTCCGTTTCTGGAGCAGTAGCAGAGGTTCAGGTTGTTCATGTGCGCGGTGGCGGGCCTATCCAGGGTACCTTTACTCTCTCCTTTCGTGGCGAGACGACAGTTGCGCTTCCCTACGACGCGTCTGCCGAGGGCGTGACGGACGCTCTTAACGCACTTGAGGAGATTGAAGGAGTCATTGTTGAGCGAAGCGCCAATGCAAATTATTTTGCATGGACAGTGACGTTTGAAGGGAATGCAGGCGACCTGGAACCTATTCTTACAGACAGCTCTGGGCTCTCAGGTCTCGCCAATGATGACACTGTCATGGAAGTCACGGAGCTTCGCGCGGGGACTTCTGCCGCAATTAGCTCGGGCACTTTTGCACTCGGCCTTAACGGTAGCGTGCAGACGTTGCCATTCGATGCCAGCGCCACTGATTTCCAGCAAGCACTGGAGACTCTTCATGGAGTGGCCGACATCACAGTGGCACGCTCCGCAGCGCCAGACCGCAACGGCGCGTACACATGGGAGGCCACGTTTCCAGGCACTCTCGCTTATGAACTTGCAAGTGTCGATGTTACAGGGCTCGCTCCGGCCACGGCCGTTGCCTGTGCGTACGAGCGCGAGCAAATGGGTAGTACGCCAGGGGGGAGCTTCGTACTGTCTTTTGCTGGAAATGAAACGCGGACACTTGATGTCACGTCAACGTCAAGCGAAATCGAAGTCGCCCTCCGCGAGGATGTCGAGCTCAATGCCACAGTCAGCGAGACAGTAATCGCAAACTCTTCGCTCTGGGAGAAGCGCATCATCCTCACTTTCGACGATCTCGAGGGCGTCCCGCTCGAGCTCGGTGTTGACATCACGGGTGTCACCGGCACAGAGTCTGCCTTTCGCGTGATAGATATGGCTCGAGGCGCCCAGCGCCTCGGGGGAACCTTTCGAGTCGGATATGAAGGTGCGTGGTCTCCCCAGCTTTCGTTTTCGACATTGACTGCGTCTGACCTGGCCACAACACTGCAAAGTTTGCCAACGGTCGGTACCGTCCGTGTGTCTGAAATACTTCGCGAGGAGGACGCGTTCGCTCGTTGGAGAATTACATTTACGTCCCGAGGATCTCCGGCAAACATCGGTCCCTTGCCGCTGCTGGACGTCGAGTCTGACTTTGGCGTTGGGACCAACTTTTATTTGCGCGCCAACAGAATTCAAGCCGGTTGCTGTTCATTGTCTGTCACGATTGATGGACAGCAATTTTCAGACACCCTTGCCTATCGCTATGATTGGCATCCTCAGGTGGCTTCTCTCTCGCCGCAGTATGGGTCTCCTCACGGCAAAACACTCTTGTCGATCCATGGTTCAGGCTTTTATGAGGCTCAAGCTATTTCCTGCGTCTTTGACGGGACGCTTGAGTCGCTGGCGAGATTTGTGAATGAGTCGATGCTTGCTTGCGTGACGCCTCCTTTATCCGCTCTTCAAGATGCAAACCCTACGCTTGCGGGCCAGCGCGACGTGCACGTCACCGTACGTTATCCGCTTGACCATGCCGAAACGCACGAGTCGCAGACCTTTGCAACGTTCAAGTTTTCATTGCCACTTCATATCCAGACCATCCAACCACCTCGGGGAAGTCTTCGCGGCGGTGTCGTTTTACGCGTGACTCTCGAACACGATATTACGCTCGATGAAGTCGATCATGCCGCTTGCGTTTTCGAGACAAATCCTCTTGAGACTGTGGCGGCGACGCGAGAAAGCGCAAGGTCTCTTGCGTGCTTGGTCCCTTCGCATGCCCCAGGTCTCGTGGCTGTTCGGGTCACGCTGAATGGTCACGATCTTTCAAAAAATGCGGCATTCTTTCAGTATGAGGAGGCTGTTCGTGTTCACAGTCTGAGCGTGACAAGCGGATCCCGCGCAGGAGGAACATTGATACACGTCTATGGCTCTAACATTCCTCGTTCCGAGGAGCTGTCATGTGACTTTGGGGACCGCGGTATGGCTCCTGCGATGTGGCATGCCTCGAGTCAAGCCTCGTGTGTGCTTCCGGGTCCTTCGGGTATCGATCTCTCTACGAATGATCGCGTACTCGTGCGCACGACGAGCCGAGTCGAAGATCTCAGTTTCGGGCAACAAACCTTTTCCATGTACTCTGCCGTTTCCGAAGTGGAAGCAGCCACGGGATGTGCGACATTCGATGTCAACCGCACGTACTACAACGGCACTGAGATGTCGTGGCTGGCGGAGACAAGCTGTGCCGCGGCTCTTGTTGCTAGCGCTAGCTCTACCCTTGGCGTTGAGGTCCTCGCGAGCGACACTGTTCTGGTAGCTCTCACGTCGAACGGTGTTGAATTTTCGAACCCGATGGAGTTCACAGTCTTTGATGCGCCGACAGTGACAAACGTGGAACCAATCTCTGCACCGCTACAAGGTGGCACGGTAGTGACCCTCTCCTTGGATATTGATGGCTCGCAACTAGATATCTCTTGCTGGTTTGGCGATCGAAGGGTCCTCGGCGTGATTGTAAACGGTGGAACTGCTGTGGAGTGCGTTGCGCCATTGATGGAGCGCGTTCAGGATGTGACGCTTCGTTTGTCCGCAAATGGAGGTGTTGACTTTCTCGCTGGTGCCACCGTCTTCACCTACGAGAACACCGTTCCGGCCACGATTTTCGCTGTCGAACCTCTCTCCGGTCCTGCCTCCGGAGGCACTCGAGTGGTTTTGAGCGGACAAGGAATCGCTCATCTTGGTCTTGGAGGTCAGGTTACATATTGCCTTTTCTCAAGTGGAAACGAGGTGGTCACTACAGAAGCTGTTGCGAGTGGGTCGGATGGGCTGGCATTAGAGTGCCAAAGCCCTCGTCGCAGTGAGTTTTCGTCCATGCCAAGATTTGTCTCACTTGACGTTGGCGTCGGCGAGCAGCGGCAAATTCTTACTGCTTCGCACATGAAGTTCGTGTATGACGACGACGTGGTGATCCAAGCGATCAATCCGCCGCAGGGTATGCGCTTAGGCGGCTCTGATATTCTCGTGCGGGCTGGACCCATTCCAGAGGCAAGGAGGGGCATGGACGGACAGTTGCTTTGTCGCATCGGATCCGAAACTGTTAATGCCGAGCTTGTTGAACCTGGAGATATTGCTACATTGCGCTGTGCAATCCCTGAGAGAAGTTCCGATCCTCATGTGGAATCGGTTTGGTTTGACGGCCCTCGGCCTCGCCACCGCGTCGAGCGCATCGAGATTCGAGCACCTGCTCCCAGTGCCGAAGAAGGCATCATCACTCTTGAAGGCAACGTGGTGGAGTCAGACATCCAAGTCGTCACCATGGCTGGACCGGATACGCCTGGGACGTTCAAGCTGTCAACAACCCTTGAGGCTGCGGATCGCACAAAAGTCATTGCCGTAGAAACGTCTGCGAGCGCCGTGTATCCTGAAGCCCACCTGCTAGCAGTGGAAGCAAACATTGAAACACAGCAAACAGTTGCGACGATGGCGTTTCATGTAGTCCCCGAGGCTGTGGTGTTCGAGGTGCAGACACTGACGATTGCTGCGACCTCGGGTCTCACCGGTATTTTCACACTGGCTTGGAATGGAACAAGCTCAATGGCTACCCTCGCGGCTGAGTGCTCGGCCGAAGATGTTCGAGCCGCACTGGCGGCGGTAGCGGGGCTTGAGAATGTGCAAGTGAGTCTCAATATGCTGTCGAGCGTCGCAGGCTTTCGCCGCGACTGGGCCATCACGTTTCCTCTCATCACCTTGTCCTCTCCAGTTCCGCTCATTACAGTTGAAGACGGTCTGCTGGAGGGCGTCGGTCTGATGACTCGTGTCGAGCGTTTTGTTGCCCAAGCAGCGAATGAGTTGCAACTTCTCCGCATTAGCCGCGTGGCCGATGACGTAACAGTATCCCTTAGCGAGAGCACTTCAACTCTCCGCCTCGCAAACGCGGACCTGACGGATGTAAACAAGGTGCTAGCGTGGTTGGAAAGTGTACCGGCCTTTGGGTCTGGGCAGGTGAGCATTGTGGCGTCTGCGGCAGCCTCGGATGGAAACTTTGCAGCATACGAGGTAAGCTTTGATGGGGTGAATGGCGACTTTCCGCCCTTGAAACTTTCCGATGCAGTTTCAGAGGTGGAAGAACTTCGCAACGGGACGAGCGAGATTCTCGGCGGGCTGGTTGAAGTTGAGGTAACCACCAACGCTGGTTTCTCGAATCTCGTTTCAATCAACTTGGACGTCTACCGGGCGGATGAGCTGAGCCAAGAACTCGCAGACGCTTTTCCAGAGTACAGCTCAGATCTCTTTTCAATCTCAGTGGACCGTAGCTCGTCTGGCATGGGTAGAAACGGGGCTCGAATCCTGACCATCCGTCTCCCCCCATACTTTGATTTCGCACTTGCATCCACAGAGGCCATGCATGGAACAGGTGTCACGATTTCAACAACAGTGGAAACGGGCCTCGCCGCAGATTCGGGCACATTTCAGTTCCGTATCGTGTGGCCAGCAAACCTTGGATTCTCATCATTCTCAGGGACGCTAGCAGTCGACGCTTCAGCAGCAGATGTGACAGCAGAAATTCTTGCGTTAGAACCTAGCTTCCCGCTCGGCCAAGTTGTAGAGGTGGATACAGGCCCGTTCCGGTACGCTTGGCGAATCGAGCTTGATACGCCTGACATGGCATATTCCAGCACGGATCCGCACCACTTTGAGATTGACGATAGTGGTCTCATTGGGTTTTCTGCTTCCGCGATTCTCGAACGCAGCGCCAAATTCAACGAGGTGCAGGAAATTGCCACTGATACGGCGTCCGTCAATGGGCGTCTCTCTGGTGTCTTTGCTCTCACGCTGGGCGAAGCATATGGGAGGGTACGTGGACTTGCATACGATGCCAGTGCCGCTGAGGTACAGGATGCCATCCACACGCAAGCGCCGCTCATGGGGGCCGTGTCAGTGTCACGTACAGATCTGACCCGGACGCGCTATGCGTGGACGGTCACCTTTTTAGAGCTTGCGGGGACACTGCCCAGATTCCAAGTCGACACATCCTCTCTGCACTCCAGTATACCTGGCGACGAGGCACTTGTCACCGTGCGGAAAGTTCAGCGAGGCGAAGGAGAACCTCTCTATGGCGCATTTACGCTCCGCTGTCTGCACTGCGCTCCTGGCGTTCAGGAAACGTTCATCCCGTTTGATGCGAGCGCGGCGGAGTTCCGCGATGGTGCAAACGAGTTGCTGTCTCGAGGCGGGTCGCTTTCGTCCATCAGCGAAGTTTCTGTAAGCAGCCCTGACCTGAATGGAGCTCGCGCATGGATGGTGACCTTCGCAGCCGGCAAGGACGATGCTCTACCTCCCGATCTCGAAGTACGTCTTGGGTCGTTGGGCGGTTCAGGAGCAAACGTTGACCTCCGTGTCGAAACCGCCGCAAGTGTCGCCGAGGTTCAGTCGATCAGTGTCCCGTTGACCTTGTCGGGCTCAGCAAGCTGTCTGGCAAATGGCGGGTCTTTCAGCTTTGCTTTTGCAACGAGCCCGGGCGACATGGCCTCTCTGATCGCTGACGCTCTCGGAACCGACGAGACAGTGAGCGTGAGTCGCGCGGATGGCGCCAGCGAGCGGATCTGGCGTGTGACATTTCAAGACCGCGTCGGAGATGTGCCTGATACGCTCCTCGCCTGTTCAAACCCAAGTTTTAATGTCGCCACGCAGGTGCAGGGAACAGGCACTCCTTTGGGCGGCACATTCTATCTTCGGCACGATGGCATGGTCTCTAGCGACCTTGCCTTTGATGCAAGCGCTGCTGAGGTCGAAGCCGCTCTAGGTGAGCTGGGAATTGACGTTCTCGCTGTGGCACGATCGACTAGTGCTGACTTCAATGGTGGGCTGGCATGGGAAGTTACTCTGGGTCGTAACGTGGCTCCTGAGCCCGTTTACGCGGGAAGTCTAACCGGAACAAACGCACGAGCATATTGGGCTGCGGTCGAACCTTTTCTCGAGCCTCGCAACGAGACCTTTTCACTTGTCTTTCAAGACCAGTACACGATCGCTCTGAACGCGACTTCGACGGCGGCAGATGTGGGTGCTGCTCTCGAGGACCTCGAAAGCATTGAGTCCGTCAATGTTGTCCGATCTGATGATTTTGCAGATGGTCGTGTAACCTGGGCAGTGACCTTTGTCCCATACGCGAACGGCGAATTTACGCTGCAGTATGGCGAGCAAGATGAGTTGAGCGCGCTTGGCAATCCTTCTTATATTTCAATCCTGAAAACTCAAGCAGGCACGAATGGACCAGAAGGCTCCTTCGAACTTAACGTACAGGGTGGAGCGGCTAATCAGGCTATTGAAATCCAAGTTGGAGCCGCATCGTCTAGCGCTGCCCTTTCTAGTGTTACTGCTGCTCTGGAGACGCTGTACCCCGATGCGACGCCCGGATCGCTGCAAGTTGTCCAGGATGGCCCAGATGAGAGTGGACGCGTGGAATGGGCGTACGAGCTGACTCTCGACCCCTTATCGTCTACGCTATTCAGCGGCCTCACGGCAACCTCGACCACTGTCACGGTAACCACCTCTCGTACTTCCAGCGCTGAGCGCGCGTTATCCGGGTCATTTCGTCTTTTCTGGGTTGATGACTCGAGCGATATTACCAGCGACCTTGACCTCAGTATCGATGCAGACGGACTCATTTCCGAGCTCGAAGCCTTTGCAAACATTGCTTCCGTTTCGGTAACAAAAGAGCAAAGTGAGAGGAGCGATGACGGTATTTCTGTGGACACCGTTTTTGCGTGGGAGGTAACTTTCGCACCGCGCGCAGACGGCGCAAGAAGTAACGGGCTGCTGGGTATCGACGACGCGACGCTTGAGGGGCCATCATCGACGGCTGCGGAGATCATCGTGGCTGAACTCGAGACGGTGAACGAGGAACAGACAATCACGCTCGTTCCGACCGGGGCATCCTTGACCGGAGACTTTCTCATTGGCGTGCCGGGCACCTGGCTTGGTTCCCAAGACCAAGCTGTCGTGGAGTGGACAAGTACAATTGCAGCAACTGCATCAGCTGAAGACGTTGGGAGCGCGCTTGCCGAGGTTTTTGTCAGAAACGGTTTGACATCACCATCCATCTCGGTATCGGCGTCTGGACTCTTTGCCTGGCGTGTTGTGGCTCTCGAAACCGTCGTTGGCAACCTTGACCCGCTCCTTGTTGACGATGCGGGGTTGGTAGGCCTCGACTCGTTCTTTGTGAATGAGGATATCAATGGAACATCAGAGAGCATGAGCGGTACCGTTGGGCTTGTGGTGCGCGGTCCGTGCTATGAGGATGGAGCATGCCGCGTCCGTACGCTTGGTCTAGGTGTCGCATCTGATACCACCGCAGATGACCTTCGTGCAAGTCTTGCAGCTCTTGACGACTCCTGGTTGCACGACGTGCAAGTGTCACTGGACGCCAATACAACAACAGGAGATCGCGAGTGGAAGGTTACATTCATGGACGGTGGGCCATTTCAGCGTCTTTACGTGGACGAGGATACTACCACGCTCGTAGGTTCCCGTGCTCGCGTACGTGTCGATGAAGAGGGCGCCGAGGCACCGGTCGGCGTTGTGACAGTTGACGTGTCCGTGAACGGTCAAGACTTTACGGCAAGCAATGTCCAGTACGAGTACCTTGAGCTACCTGTTGTACACGGCGTGTATCCAAATCACGGGTCAATCGAAGGTGGGACACTGGTGCTGGTCATAGGCGATAACCTGGCAGTACCTGATGCCAGTGATCGGCAGCTCTCGTGCAAGTTTGGCGACACCGCGCCCACGGAAGCGTACGCGGTGAATGCGTCATGCGTGTATTGCGTGACCCCGGCAGTTGGATGGGAAGGCCCGCGTACGGTGATGATTGGAGTTCGTGGCGCTGCTTTTTATTCGGCACGGGACGTCAATTTTACCTACTTTGAGCCGCTGCAAGTAGACGAGCTCTCGCCATTGCTCGCCCCACTTGGTGAGAACGTCGTGCTTCAAGTCCGCGGCTCTGGCTTTGTCCCGACAGATGAACTTGTATGCCGTTTCCAGATTGTACAAGAAGGACTGAAAGCCGAGGACGACGATGTGGGTCCACTTGTGGTATCTGCGGCCTGGATCGACGCATATGAGCTACGCTGCACTCTCCCAGTGACGGCGTTTGAGAATCCTGCGCGTATTCGCGTGGAGGTGTCGGCCAATGCGATGGATTTTGTCACGGCCCCTGTACACGTCGTTCTCTTTACGAAGCCAACCGTGACAAGCATATCTCCGCGAAGCGGGCCTGCTGAGCGTCCGGGGTCGCAATTGACCCTTCGTGGCTCTGGATTCGTAAACGCGCCGAGTCTTGTCTGCCGCTTCGACGAGGAGCTCGTTGTTCCTGCCATTTTTGTCAACGCCGAAGAGATTCGGTGTCTGACGCCTGTCTTGGAGCTTCCTCTCGACTATTTCCCGCTCCGGCGACACACGCACGATGACGGAACAGCGCTTTTCCCTAACGCTCATTACTTTCCGCTGTACCTGTCGCGCCTGGTTGACGTCGAAACGAGCGTGAATGGCGCGGACTTTCATCGAACTGGTTTTCGCTTTCTTTACACGCAAGAGGCCACCGTCACGAGTACAATTCCAGGAGCGGCCTTCGTGGGGACGGCGTCCGGTCTCACGCTCTTTGTGTCGGGCACCGGGTTTGTGAACTCGACAGACTTGACGTGCCGCCTTGGGCATGAGACAGCACGTGCGTTGTACCTTGCACCAACGCTGTTGTCTTGTCATATTCCGTCAAGTCCCGACGCCGATCCGTCTACGGGTCTGGGACGCGACCTGATTGTGGCTGTCGCAAACAACGGGCAAGACTTTTCGACTGATTTCGTTACCTTTCACAGCCTTGGGCGCTGCCCGGGCGGCATGTACTGCCCAAATGCAGTGCAGGCTCTTCGCTGCCCTCCAGGCGCCTACTGTCCGGGTGCTGGCAATGGAAACTTTACCCTTTGTCCGAAGGGCACCTACCAGCCGATGCCTGCAACCGAAGGTTGCCTTCGGTGCCCAATTGGCTACGCGTGCCCCGAAGAAGGCATGCGTGTACCCCGCCTTTGCCCGGCAGGTTTTGTATGTGATGTCACCGGAACCGAGGAGCCCCGGCAGCCTTGCCCAGAAGGCCACTTTTGCTTGGAGGGCACGGCCACTACAGCGACGACATGTGGTGACCCATCTATCCTGTCAAGCGAGCTGACCCCGGGCAGGCGACTCAGCGAACTAAGTGGTACTCTTCGGCGGCATCGCGCTCCGCTTGGCGGCGACTTTGTGCTCGGCGCGAGATCCACGGCGTGCTGGAGCAATGCGACGGAAGACTTTGGCCTGCAGGTATCGAGCTACCCAGCCAGGTTTTGGGCGGAACGCCATCTCTTACCTCTCGACCCAGACGCTCCCTTTGTCCCGATGCGCGGTCGCTTCTGCCTCGATGATAGCTGCCTGCGTCTTAGTGATGCGGATGCAATGCGCGTTACGGACTATGCCTTCCAGTACTCGAACTTCAATCTGCGGCGCCCGGTCCCCTGCCCCGCCGGAATGTACTGTGCGCCCGGCACCGCCGTTGGGGAGAGCCACATGAAGAACGTGACAACACCGCAGCCATGTTTCGAGAATATGTACTGCCCCGAAGGCAGCGCCTCGCCTCAGGGCGCAGGGGACTGTCCACCGGGATTCTACTGCCCTTTTGGTACGAGGCTGACGTGCCCTGTGGGTACGTATTGTCCTCGGAGTGGCATGGACACGCCGCTCCCTTGCCCGCCAACGACCTTTAACAGCATGGTCGGTCAGACGACTTGCACTGCGTGCCCGCCGGGGTACTTTTGCCCGGGATTTGGCCGCGTTGACCCAGCAAGCTGCCCTCCCGGATTTGTGTGCTCGCAAAGCGGTCTTGAGCGTCCAGACACGCGCTGCCCTGCAGGTTTCTACTGCTCGAATGGCACGATGACTTCGGATGTCTTTCGCAATGATACCACATTGCGCCCGTACCCGTGCCAACCGGGCACTTACTGTCCTGGAGGCGTGGGCTATGACGAGCTGCTCGAGGGTGACTATCTGTATGCGCAACCCTGCGCACAAGGTTTCTACTGCGAATTGGGCTCAACGTCCCCCAAGGGATCTGGCTTGTGCCCCAAGGGCTTTTACTGCCCCAAGAACGCATCAGTACCAATTCCCACGGACCCTGGTGAGTTCGCGTACCTCGAAGGTACAGTTCAAGCTGCAAAATGTCTTCCCGGCTTCTATGCGCCGACCATCGAAACCGTCTCATGCTACCCGTGTCCTGCAGGTACGGAGTGTGTGAACGACGGTACCTCGGAGGCTCTAATCTGCCCCCCGGGAACCTACAAAACGATGACACAACCCGGCGAGAGTGTTGTGTGCCGAGGCTGTCCCGCTGGAACATGGTCCAAAAACTGGGAACTTCGAGATAGCGATGAATGCACGATTTGTCCCCCGGGCGTAACGTGTCCAATGGATGGAATGTCGTTTCCTTGTTCGTACGATGACCTTCCAACCCCATACACGCCGACAGGTCTCAGCGAGTCGCAATACAAGTGTCTGAACAAGGGCACCAACTTTTACTATGGGCACTTGGAATGGCCAATCGACGCTCGCGGCCGCGGACCGAACTTGGTCGACTCTGACAAGGTACAAGGAAGCGAGGAAATCATTCTGGACGCGGACGGAAACGAAGTCACGGTGACTGTACAGTGTTACAGCAATGCACAACCCGAGGGAAGCAAGGTCTACCAGCGATTCCGCGATTTTCACGGCCCGCGGTACGAAATTCAATCCGGCGGTGTGTACCATCAAGGATACGGAGATGGCACGTACGAAGGCTACTTTGGGCGTGGCTCGCTCTTTATCGAGCAACCGGTGTCAGCTACCTATTATGCGTCTCGAAACTGCACGCCGGGGTACTTTCAGTACAATGCCAGCACTCGTTCAGACGACTGGGTGGTTGGCACGTGCGAGGCGGATCTCATTTGCGCCTACACAAACAAAGCGGAGGCGCAACCTTGTAACGAGGGCTATATTTGCGGTCAAGGCACAAATGCTGTGAACGCATTGGACATTGAATGCGCGCCTGGATACTATTGCGATTTTGCGACGACCACAGACGTGAGTCTCGAAGCTCGTCAGGGAAGGTACGATGCGCTTTGTGAAGAAGGATATTACTGCGAGCGGGGAACGGGCAAGGGTCAAGCTCAGTCAAAACCATGTCCCGTGGGCTACTTTTGCCCCACGGGGCTTGCGAATCCGTACACGGGCATCATGGCGAGTGACTCATTGACGCGGTCGCTAAATGAGACCACGGCAGACCCCTTTTACAACTATCTCTATACTGCGACGTGGGACCCTGAAGGCTTTGAGCCGCGCGAGATCTCCGAGCATGATGATAGATGTTTCAAGGGGATCAACGAGGAGCTCTTGAACACATACGAGATGAAGCGTACCGCCGAGGGCCTGTATGATGGATACATTTGCGTAGCCACAGCGAATGATCTTCGCTGCGGCCGGGACCACAAGTGGCGGCTTATTGCGGACACGATCGATCGGCAACGTTGCGACTGCGATACATACAAGGAACGCGCGCTCTTGGTGTTTAAATTATGGAGCTGCACGCGCAACGACAACGAGACGGCGTGCGCAGATCTCGTGGACGATGGTGACGGCTTTCTTGCGACGTTTGCGTACACAACAAGCGAGTTGAAATTCATTCAGTCCCGAAAACTATGCGCACAAGCTCTTGATCCTTCGATCGAGTGCGAAGATGTGCCGCACGGTGAACTGGTGGAGTCAACGCAGAACGGTACTTCTCTGCAGTCTGGCAAGGTGGTCTATGACATGGAGACGTACTGCAATGGTATGGAGGACCCCGAGGCTTGCATGCTTTTCAAGTTTCGCAATGACGCCTCTCAGTTGCGTAAGCGCAGCATGGCATTTGCTTCTTACGACGATCTCAAGTCCTTTGTCTTTACAGATGGCGAGAATCTCATCGATGACGACGCGTCAACCTTGCTGGGTCAACGTTTGATGACCCGGCACGGCATCGCGGCATCGACATCAAGTTACAACCCCTACCAGGGCGCCTTTTCGGCTCAGCTTGACATCAAGCTCGCCTGCTCGCTGACTGAGCAGTGTTCCTACACGGACGCCATTTTGTACGACCTTTGGGCGGCTGTGCAATTCATTGATGAGTTTGGCGACGCTGCAGAGGCATTGTTGGAATCCTCGCGCCTCGATTCGTGTGCCTGCCAGGATCTCGCGCGTTGTCCTGACGGCACGACCTCGCTCGTGGGCGCAAACAACATTTACGATTGCGTCAAGAATGATAACGAGGTCCTCGAGCGGCTCATGCCATTTGTACCTACCAACCCGCTCATCAATATGAGCGGCTGGGAGGATACCATAGAGCTTGTGGATCGTGAGCTCAGCGAGGAGGAAGAAGAGGCCGGCGTCTTTGGCCAATATGTGACCTCGGATGGCTACGTGGGCATGGGCAAGGTGCCTCTCAAGGCTTGGGACATCGCCGTTGTCACGATGGACTTTCGAGACCTCATGCGGAATCTCACCTACAACGATCACTACCAGCTGTCCGTGTACTTGGACTGCGCGCCGTGCAAGGTACGGTTTGTGTGTTCCACGATTGATGAGGACGAGCGGCCGGAGTGCTGCGACTGCGATCCACACGGGCTTCCGTACTTTTTTGAGGATGTCTACTATGAGCCTGAAGACTACCCGGACAACAAGCACGCACTGGTACAGGTTTCGATCAGCGCAATGCGAGACCTGGAGGTCATCTTTGTGCTAGAGCTCCTGCACGGCTTGTACTATGGGCCCTTTCACGACATCTCCCCGGCGTCGGGCGATATCGTGATTCATCGACCCTCCCGGGCCAACTGGGGCCAACGTGACCAGTTCCTCTCCGTTATTGTTGCCGAGGAATTCGAAGACCTTGCGTTGCCTTATAATTTGCCTCTTTCGATGCGCAGTTCTGGTTCTGCATCTGGTCTTGACTATAGCACATACGAGGTTGAGGACGATGCCTTTATCGACCGGATCGCACGGATCAAGATCGGTGACCCAGAGTACGGAATTCGTTCCAACACCGATTTTTCTGGTGACACGCTTGAAAGGAGGCAACGACGGCGGCAATTGCAATCAAGCGACGGAGAGTACACGACGATCGACGATCTTCTGGATGGTGCAAACAACAGCACAAACAATACACTAGAGTATGTTGCACGAGACCCTGCGTCCGTCTTGGCGCGGGATGAAGGCTGGTGGGATCTCGTTGATGGCGAGGGCGCGGACTTTTTCGCATTGCATTATTTACCCTTTTTCAGCAATTGCCGCGAATACGACTCGCACATCTTTCTGAGCAAGGTGCTGGAGATGCACCCAGCACCCCATTGCACGCATGTGTCCTTGGAAGAGACCATCTACGTGAGCCCTTACCCATGGAAGGATCAGCTCGAGCCTCAGGCAGACGATTGCCGGCTCACACCGGAAGAGCTCGACGAGCTGTACGCTCCCGACAAGTTTTGCGTTGATGCTGGCGATTGCGCTGACAAAGAGGCAGAGTACCCAGGCATGTCGCTCTCTTGCACATATGAAGAGGAAATCTATCGCGCGGCGTCCAAGACGCGGTGGTACGAAGCTGCGGAAGGCAGCACCTTGTTCCACATTACCAAGTACCCGGTGGCTGTCGACGACTTTGTGACAACCGAGGACGAGAAGTGGGGCCGGCGCGACAACCTTGCTGACTTGATCGGTACGGAGAATCTCATCCCGATTGAAGTTGAGGAAGACTTTGGCAGCCAAGAAAACCTGGTACCGCGCAAAGTGTACTTCTTTCTTATGTACTACCAGTACACTGCGGAACAAAAATCGATCGTGTATGGTTCAATTCGTTTTGACGACATGTGCACGATCAGCGATGACCCGGCAGTGATTGAAAAGTACTCCAAGTACAACCCTCCTATTGGGGAGTGCGAGAGCGAGGACTTTGAGTACACCTTGTACTTTCGATGGAGCCCTCTCGGATGGTTCGATCTGATCAACACGTTCCAGTTTAGTTGGGATGTGTACGCCCTGTTTTTCGCCATTGTCGGTGCTGGAAGCACACTTGTCGGCATCGTTCTTTGGGCGTTTTCTCGCGTGTTGACGCGTCTCAAGCACCCACCGCCTTTCAAGTTCTTTTCGTTTTATCGGACCGTCGCCAAGCCTTCTGCCTACGGAACACTCCTGGGCTCGGTCCCTGTTGCCCTCGCAGCTCTCGTAACGCTTGTCTGGTTTGACTGGCTCGGGTCCGACGAGCCAGCCAAGACGCCTTCGGCAGCGACATTTGAGGGTATCACGGGCAACTTTCAGGACACGCTCATTCTCACCGACAAAAATCGCGAGCGTTACCGAAAGGGCCGCATGGGCTTGTCCTTTATTGTCGTGTCCTTGTACTTGGTGATTGCCTCGATTAAGCTCGCCATTCCTGCCAACAGGTTTGACGAGCGCAAGCGCGACGAGAAGGCGAAATATGGCGTGCATCGTGGAGACAGCGACGAGCTCGAAGAGCTCAATGACGACGAGCTGGAATCAAGCGTCACATGGCAGCCACGTTTCTGGAAACGCTCGCATGCCGTCTTGCTCAGCCTGGCGGAATCGCTCGCGCTCTTGGCGATTTTCGAGTTTACTTACAGTGGCATTTTCGAGACGTACGTGGTGGAGTTCCTCGTCTGCTTCAAAATCGGACACATGATGCTGAATCTTTTCCTGCAAGACATTCTACGGGACGTGCACCTGATCGCTCCCTTTGTGGTTGTCATTCAAGTCGTGGAGATGACCGTGACCATGGGTGCCTCCGACTTTATGGATTTCGTTGTCTCCTACGTGGTGGAGCTGGGAATGATGCTTGTTGAGCGGCTCGTTGCAGAGCCTGTCACAGACCACATTAATCTGATGTGGCCAAAGTGGAAACTCATGCTGCGCCGTCGGTTCGTGAATAACCGTCGCAAGATGACGCGAGATCAACGCGCGCGCGAAGAGGCCGAGTGGAAGAAGGTGAACGAGCTCATTGCTCTAGAGACAGAGGGAGTGGAGCCCCTGCTTGGAGCCTATGCTACCTACGTGAATTCTGCTCAAGCGCTCATGATGGCGCCCTTTGTGAATATCTTCCTCATTGTCTTCAACAAAACCACTGAGATCCCCGATGGATACGGCATCAGAGAGACTGATCTCAAGTTCTACTTTATGTTCTCGCTGCTGATTATTCCCTTCACGCTGGCGATGGACATTTTCCTGCTCAACACGCAAGAGCTTACGCTTGGATTCAAGATTTACGAATACGTTTCCTACCAGCAGTACCGGTTTTCCGTGCGCGAGCATCGGTGGCAAATGGACGCCGACACCGTCGATGAGAGTATTGCGCCCAAGTTGCAGTACATTGACAGTCTGTGCTTTTCCTCGCAGTACTTTTTCCTGGCCGGTTTGCACGCATGGGGTATTTTGCTTTTTGTCTTTGGCGTCACGGTTCACATTCGCAACACGTACAATCTGTTTGCCGATCCAATGATGCCGGCCATTGTTCTCGTTGTCTGGTTGCTTTGCATTCTCTTTGAGAAGCTTTTGCGAAGGGTAGGCGACAAATTGCGCATCTGGCGTCTCAAGAGCCTCGAGGGCACCGTGGATGACGACGTTGCTAACAAGCTTGCAGTGGGCGCCGGGCGCCAGGAAGATCTCGAGCAGGAGCGTCTCGAGCTCCAGGCGATGAACTCGGAGCGTTTTCGCCATCGCTTCCTCGAGCGCAACCGTCCGTGGATTCTCCAGCATTTGGCCGAGCTCCTCACCCCGCGCACGCTGCAGATGCCCGGCCCGGACGGACGTCCAAACATTGAGTACATTCGGGACGTCTACAACGACCTCGTCGCGATGGGCGAGGGCAGGCGCCAGGTCGGAGATCGCGAAGATATTTCCTCGGACGAAGAAGATGACCAGGAGCTTTTGCGCCGGAATTGGTCCAAGGCTCCGCTGAGCGCATCGTCGAAAGCCATCGCGCAGTACTGGTTGATGCGAGCCCGCCAGCGCCGGGCTTTCCATAAGCTCGTCAAGGGCCACATTGCCAAACAAGTCGATGATACGTGCGGCAAGTGCGGGCGCAACCAGCAGAGTGGCGTGCAGATGTTCGCTGAGCTTGCCGATGAGAATCACCAACCGGACCCGCGAGCGCTCGATAAGCTCATTCGGGCTTACGAGGAGGCATACCCGGGCAAGGGATTCGATGGTGCGCTGTGGCAAGCTTTCTTTCGTGGTCATGCGATCTTCACGACGCGCTGCCAAGTCTGTCTCGATCAGCAACGGCAGGCCGAGATGGCCAAACGGCGAGAGGCCATGCGGGCTCCTGGCGCAAGCCGTGTGGCTCGTGCTGTGGACATATCTTCTGACGAGGAGGACGAGGCCGACGATGATGTCTATGACCCAGTCATTGTGTCTCGCACTTCGACTGAAGGTCGCGCCATGCTGAAGTGGCTCAATGCTGCACGCACCCGACTTGGCGGCGAATTTCCGCGTCCTGATGCTCGAGAGCAAATGAAAGAGTACGCGAATCGCATGAAAGACGCCAAACTGCGCAAGGAGGCTCGTCGCAAGTCGCGTCGCGCTGCAAAGGAGGGCAATGCCTCGCAAGCTGGTGGCAGCGACGGTCCTGGGGCACGAAGTCGCGGCATCGCCAACCCGGACCTCGACGGGCCTGAGTTTGGTCAGGTCTCTTTGTCTGCTGCAAGCACAGCCATTTTACAACGCTGGGTACGGAGTGCGCAGGCTTCGCTGGTGACCAAGGGACAGCAAAAAATGACGCAGGTTCGAGTGGACCTGGACGGGGTGCTCGATCAGATGCGAGAGGAAGACGATTGGTTCTTTTCGGCCGACTTTCGCCACGAGGGTCTTGCACTCCAGCAAGAAGGCATTGAGCTTCGGGACAAGGCTCTTGCTTTGGACGGCGACGCGCAGATACGAATTGGCGAGCTTGAGCAACAGCTTGAGGCCTTCCGCATTGAGACAAATCAAGAGATTGATGGAATGACTGCGACACTGGACGAATACATCCAGCAGGAGAAGCTCAAGACCATCGAAGACGCCGAGGACAAGATTCAGGAGCTCACGCAGGCGATGCAGCAATTGAAGGATCATTTCAAGCTGGAGCCGAACCTCACCTCTGCACAGCGCACGGAAAAGACCAAGAATCACAACCAGCAAGTGCAGCAGATGGAGCAGCGCATCGCCAACGAGCGCGCGCATCAGCTCGAGCAGCTCGACATTCGTCTCCAAGAGAAGCGCGATGAACTTCGTGGGAAGATTGAGAAACTCAAGCAGGCGTTGGCTCTAAAGAAGCGCGATACCAACGAGGCTATTCTCGCCATTCGCCAGGAGGTCAACGCTCAGGTTGCTCCGGGAGAGACGAAGTTTCAGCGCACTGCGATTGTATATCTGAACAAGGCAAACCGCAAGATCGAAGCGAAAAAGGCTGAAGACGCTGCGAATGCTAACGCGAAGCAGCCAATCGTCAAGAAGCAGCGACGCCGTCGCAAAAAGTAATTGCTGGCCTTCCTTTGGACCAGAACCCTCATTCATTCCCCTCTTCCCCCAAAAAGAAAAGATAAGAAGCGAAAGATGATATTATATTTACTATTCCATGATCTATCAGTCAGCTCTGAGGCAGCAGAACGAAGTCAGCTGGCACACCAAATTGGCTTTTCTACTCATTCTTCGTTCGCCACGCTGGTATCCGTGAAGTCTGGGAGGCTTCTAGCTGAGCATCGATCTCCATCGTCCAGTTTTTACCCAGTGAGAAGATTAACGAAGTCCTCACATGATGAATGAGCACCGAACCACTCAACCTTGAATGGTTTTGCACGAGAAGAAGTTCACAGTCGCTTGCCTGGGGCGTGTTCCCTATGCCAACGTGGACCGGTGCTTTGGCTCAGCCAAACCAAGCATGTCACGAATGTGAGAAAATGCATAGAATAGAAAAGTAGGTACACTAGGCCGGCCTCCTTCTAAGCTTGAATTGCTGGTATCAGTCACCGTGCCTGGCTGGGACCTGCAATACCAACATGCGGATCTCAGCTTGCCCCTTCTTTCTCCAAGTTCGACAAGAAGAGAAGAAGAGGAAGACCCTCCAATCTTAGTCAATTGTTCGAACGAACAAATCAAAAGCGTCGCGAATCAGTGAGGCTAGCATATATATGTATATAAGACAAAGCGAAGATCGGCGCACAAGTTACGGGTCATTTACCGAACGGAGTCTCACATGAACCGTAAGAGTCGAACAGCTGCTTCCGACGCCGGTAAAGCAAGAGCTTCTTCCACCTGTCTCAATCTAGTCATTCATTTCTTCTTACGTTCGACCCGAATCAACAAAAGTGTTTCTTCTTAACTTCAAAATTGCTTTGTACAGAAGCATAGTGTGCTGAAGGGTCTCTCGTCAAGCCTGCACAAGCACGCTTGTTTAGAAACCAAGAGAACGAATGCAGTTCTTGCCAAATACTTTTTAGTGTATCTTAAGCATTTAAAGTATTTTTCAAAAAAATTCTATATCATTAGAATTATAATAAATATATAAAAATATATATTACATAATAATATTTTTAAGATCAAGGTCAATGTTTATATACTATATATTATATATTTATAGTTTATTTTGTATAAGATAGATTTTGAGATAAAATATATTTAATATTTTGTATAAATCGTATGAAAGTTGTTATATATGTTGAATTGTGGTCGGGCGTCCAAGCCTTGGGATTAGTAGTTGGCGCACACGAACGATTCGAAGACTCGTGTTCTCTGCTGGTCTGCTAGCCTTGTATGCAGCCAAGACAGCAATGAAAAATCAATGATCCTATTTGATCGCTTTCCAGCCACCGACGGCAAGCAGGCGCGCGCGTAGGCTCGTGGGCGTCCCCACGGCTCTACGCGCGGCGCTGCCGCCGGTGCTTACGCGCGCCTTCGCTTAGGCTAGCGAGCGCGCAGGTGGAGTATCAAACGAGAGACAAGCGAGTTGATGACGAAGAGGACCCGAGCGTGGTGAGCGAAATAGTCCGCGTCTACAAGCCGTGGCTCTTGAAAGCAGAGTTGCTCGCGCTGGCGAGAGAGGGCGTCCACACAGCCATCCTGAGCCCGAACGGCCGGTGCCTCTTTCCCGCCAACTTTTTCGACAAGAGGTGCAAACCCGCAGCGAAGCTTTTGATCGAGATGGACGGACCGAGCTGGCCGCGGGCGGAGCAGCAGGCGTGATTTTGTCCGGGAGAACTTTCCTCCCATCGACGGCCATGGCCTGGCGCTTGCCGCGAAAGTCGCGCCCTCGAACGAAATCAATGACCTCTTCGTGACACACGGAACCGTCGAGACCCTTCGGCGCGTCCCCGTTGCGCGGTACGCGGATCTCGCGGCGTGGGTTACTTCGCCATAGTGGGTGGGGGGGCGCATTGCTTACAACGGGACCTCTGTGTACGCCATCGCTAGACAGCTCCGCTCCTTCGATTCAGTCACCGCGGACGACGCCGGCAGAATCGTCGCTTTTCGCGCTGCCCTGAAAAGAGCGCGGCCCAGCCTGCAAAAGACCCAATCTGTCGCCGAGTTCATCGCCAAAGACGAGGATCCGCCGCGTTTCCGATTCCTCTTCGCCGTCGAGCCCTTCCGGCCGTCGCTGCGACACATTTTCGGCTCAAGCGAGTTCGAGGAAGTCCAGCGGGAGGCCTTTCTCGAACCGTTCAGCGAGTACTGCGAGAGGGCCGTCGTCATCCGCCAGGCGCTGCTTCCGCTGGGGGGCACAGGTCTGGGCGAAACGATCACCGAGGAATTTGTAGGCCAAGACATGCGCTGGGAGACCCTGAATGTGCTCGCGAGATTTGCCCTGCGCCAAGGCAGAACTCCTCTTCCCGCTAAAAGATAAGAAACATTCATTCTCCCCGCACACACCCTCAAACCTAACCTAAACCTAGTTGGTTACGCGTGAGCAAGTGAATCACGGAAACCTCTTTCTTTTCAACTGCAGACCCAGAACGACGCACGCGAGCGAGTGAAGGAGAGAGGGCTTGCGTGCGCGCGCACGAGCGAGCGGGGAGGAGAGAAAGAGAGCGGGCGCGGAGAGGAGCGCGCGCGTGGGAGAGGGAGAGAGGGCGGCGCGATGGCGACGACGAAGCCTTTCGCCGAGGTCCTTCTTGACACACCAATGGAATGCGCCTCGATGGTCGCTCATCTCGATGCGCACGGAGCAAGGACAATGCAACTCGTCGAGCAAGTTGATCCCGATTTTTTCAATAACGATTTGGCCCCGAGAAGCCGCTCGAGCTCGCAGTACTCGTCGAGGAGCCGAGGAGGCCTTGCGCTCCAAAGCGGCGTGCAAGCTCGCCTCGACCTGTTCCCCAAGCGTGTGACCCGCTGGCGGGATTTCCACGACGAGGTTGGATGGGATACATTCAGGCAGGAGGCCGGCTTCGGCGACGTCCAGGTCCGAGAAGTCCAATTTGAAACCAATGCTAGGCATGTCACTAGGATCAACGAAAATGGAGCAGTCGAACGCTTTAATTCTAGGTTCGTGGACTCAGCGATGCAAGATGCGTTATCACTTTATGCACGGACGGCTCCAAACGGATGGACGTCCAAACGGATGGACGCCCTTTGTTGTCGATGTGGAACAAGAGGCGACGGGCGTTGGGCACCGGGTGGACATGGTGTGGTCTCGGGAAATGGGCATTGGCGTTGATCGCTCTAGGGCTGGCATTTACATCCCGGGAGATCGGAGCCGCGCGCGCTTCCTCGTGCACGAGCACAAGTCGCCTGCGAAGTTTCCCTATGGCCTGACCGAAGACGATCTCGACGATCTCACCGAGTCGTACGCGCGAGGTGCGTCTGATACTCTCGACGAGGCCAAGGAAATTGTGAACAACGCCTGGGATATGGCTTGCGACGACCTGGTCGACTATTGGGAACTGGGAGAAGGTTTCCATGACCGGGAAAGCTCTGTGCGGTTTCGCTATCCAATTATCCAAATCTACGTTTACATGCTGCGCTCTTTCTGCAAGTACGGCGTTCTCTCCACCACCGACAGGACTTGGTTCTTCAAGATTGACAACGACAACGTCTTGCACATTTCGGAATCGTTCCTCTCGACGGCGACGGGTCGCGGATCGATGCGACATGCGTACGCGTGCATGCTGCGCCGCAACTTGGTCAGCGCGGCGCGCCTGACGCTCGACGAGGAGCATTTGCGGGCCATTTGCCAGACGGACATTCGGTTCGGGAATCCCGATTGGGCCGACGTCTGGCGTCGGTTCGGTTATCACGTCGGCGCGGGGGCATCGGCAAGTGGCGGGCGTCGCGGAGCCGCTCCGCCTGGCGTTCAGACCGACACCGCCTCGCTTGGGGACAAAGAGGCCCTGCGCAACCTTCTCCCGCTCAAGAGCGACCTTAGCTTTCCCTACGCCGGCGGGCTGCTGGACGTCATCAAGCAGTACCCCGAAGGCCAGTATGGCTTCACGATCCGCGTCGACACGGGCGGCGTCGACACGGTCGTCAAGGTCATGACCCCGGCGAAAACCCGGGAAGAAACGCACGTGGCAGAGTCTGCCTTTTGGCACGAGATGGACGTCTACTGCGAGCTGCGCTCCCTCTGGGGGACGCACGTGCGCCCTGGTACCTGTACGGCGGCCGCCACATCTTCAACGACCTCATCGTCGCAACCACCTACGCTGGCGAGTCGCTCGATTCTAGCACCGTGAGCGAGGACGTTCGAGAGAAGGCCCGGGCGGCGCTCATGGCTGTGCACGCGGCTCGCGTCGCGCACCGCGACGTGCTGCTGCGGAACTTTGTCGTGGACGATGCTGGCACCGTCCGCATCATCGACTTCGCTCAGGCCAAGATT
This sequence comes from Aurantiochytrium sp. KH105, assembly GCA_003116975.1. Lineage (NCBI taxonomy): Eukaryota > Bigyra > Thraustochytrida > Thraustochytriidae > Aurantiochytrium > Aurantiochytrium sp. KH105. The sequence continues at coordinate 265,936 of BGKB01000036.1, forward strand.
GATGCGTCTATCCGCGAACTGAATAAGGACTGCGAAGACTTCGATCGCGTCTTCTCTCGCGCGCTAAAGAAAGGCCATCCCAAGACCTGACGCGCGCTCGCGCGCACGGCTTTCTCTCCTCTGCTTTTCTTTTTTGTTTTCTAGTTTTTTTGTTGCTTATTATTATTTATTGCACTGTGAATGGACTTTCCAGGTCCGCGGTGACCCGAGTAATGCGGCAATAGTCCAGCGAATCCTCGTTTGCGATGATGAAGGGCTCGTAGGCTTTGACCATATTTTCGAAAGACAATTCGCCGGTATCGCTTTTGATCTGTGCCTCCAGACTTTCCATTCCTCGACGAGGAACATGGCTGATTCGCCACTGGGTTCCAGGATCGAAGCAAGGCAAATGGGAGAAGGGTATCGGTCTAAAGTCCGGCTTCTTTAATGTTGCCATGCAGATTGGCGCGGGTGACGCGGTTTTTCGGTATGACCGAGAGCGCCTCCGTTAAACCGTAGGTTGTACAAACACTCTAAAAGAATTTTCAAGGTGTTTGGCACACTCGGATTGATAGTAATTTTAAAGACCAGTAGGCTATACCAAACACTCCGATTGGTAGGCCTATCCGCACAGCCCTTGGTTGTGACGAAAACCTATTTCTTGCTATACAGACCCAGAACGATGCACGCCAGCGGATGAATAAGGGAGGGCTTGCGTGCGCGCGCACGAGCGAGCGCGCGGAGAGAGAGAGGCGCGGAGAGGAGAGTGGAAGGATCGCGCTCGGGTGCGCGTGGGAGAGGGAGGAAGGGCGGCGCGATGGCAACCACGAAGTCTTTCGCTCAAGTCCTCGCCACCATGCCGATGGAGGACGCCGCGATGACCGACAACTTCGAAGAATCGATTACGCGCGGGCTGCAACAAATTGAGCAAGTTGATCCCGATTTTTTCAACAGCGAACAAGACGCGAGAAGCCGCGCAAGTTCGCAGTACTCTTCGCGGACCCGAGGAGGTCTTGCGCCCCAAACTGGCGTGCAAGCTCGCCTAGACCTGATCCCCACGCGTGTGACCCGCTGGAACAGTTTCTACGATGATGTCTAATAGGATGCATTCGAACAGGAGGCCGGATTTGGCGATGTCCAGGTCCGAGAAGACCACTTCGATACCAATCTTATGCCGATACTAAGTCTCAACGAGCAGGCAGCATCCGATCGCTTCGGCGACGGGCTGCGATTCCCGGTGTTGCGCCGTGTCGTATCATCCCGAGCTACGGCGTCGCCAAACGGCTGGACACCCTTTAATATTGCCGCTGACGTCGAAATGACCGGCGTCGGACATCGCGTTGACTTGGTGTGGACTCGGCAGCGTCCCACTGCCGGCGATCGAGCCAGTGCTGGCATCGCCGTCACGACAGTCGCGAACCGTGCGCGCTTCCTCGTGCACGAGCACAAGTCGCCTGGGAAGTTCCCCTATGGCCTCGCCGACACCGAATTGACCAACATTGCTCGAAATTGGGCGCAAGGTTCGCATAACTCACTCGACGATGCCAGGAATGCTGTGAACGAAGCCTGGGAGGGAGCCTGTGACGACCTCGTCGACTATTGGGAAATGGGAGAAGGTTTTCGTACCCGCGAAGGCTCTGTGCGTTTTCGCTACCCGGTCATCCAAATCTACGTTTACATTCTACGCTCTTTCTGCGGGTACGGCGTTCTCTCCACCACCGACAGGACTTGGTTCTTCAAGATCGACCATAAGAACGTGTTGCACATTTCAACGGTGTTTCGCTCGACCGGCACAGGCCTCAAATCGATGCGTTATGCGTACGCGTGCATGCTTTACCGCGCCGTGGTCGGCATGGCGCGCCTGGAGCTCGACGAGGAGCGTCTGCGTGCAATTTGCCAGACTGACATTCGCCGCGGGTCTCCCGAGTGGACCGAGGTATGGCGCCGTTTTGGTTATGGCGACGGCGCGGGGGTGACGACGAGGAGTGCGCGTCGCGAAGCCACTCTGCCTGACGATCGGACCAACGCCGCCTCGCTCGGCGACAAAGAGGCGCTGCGCGAGCTGCTTCCGCTCAAGAGCGACCTTCACTTTCCCTACGCGGGAGGCCTGGTGGACGTCATCAAGCAGTACCCCGAAGGCCAGTATGGCTTCGCGATCCGCGTCGACACGGGCGGCGTCGACACGGTCGTCAAGGTCATGACCCCGGCGAAATATCCGGAAGAAACGCACATAGCTGAGTCTGCCTTTTGGCACGAGATGGACGTCTACCACCAGCTGCGCTCCCTCTGGGGGACGCACGTGCCCTGGTACCTGTACGGCGGCCGCCACATCTTCAATGGCCTCATCGTCGCCACAAGCTACGCCGGCGAGTCGCTCAATTCCAGCGCCGTGAGCGAGGACGTTCGGGAGAAGGCCTGGGCGGCGCTTACGGCGGTGCACAACGCTGGCGTCGCGCACGGCGACGTGCTGCTGCGGAACTTTGTCATGGATGATGCTGGCACCGTCCGCATCATCGACTTCGCCCAGGCCAAGACCGGCGCGTCTATCCGCGACTTTCAGAGGGACCGCGACGACTTCGACCGCGTCTTCTCTCGCGCGCTAACGTAAAGCCACCGCAAGAACTGACGCGCCGCGAAAGACTAATGTACTCAGGGCCCTCGATGGCACAACTGGCGATATTGGTGTCGAGGAGGGCGTAGAGTACGCAATGGCGCACCTGTGCCTAAGAAAAAGAGCGTCGGGCGCCCTGTAATGAAGTACTACATGACTCCGGAGGCCTTCAAAGAGTTCTACTTTGCCTCCCGCTCGAAAATGGGCGGCGTGGTGCGCAAAATTTTCGTGAAACTTTACGACGGGACGAAACGTTTGAAGCAGGTCATCGCCGCCGGCGAGGTGGCGCTGGTGCGAACGCAGCAGCAGCCCAGTGCCGCGCCTCGCGTGATCGAATCGGCCAGGACGCGGCTCGATACGTGCGAGTCGACGAAGAAAATCGGCAAGGTCTTGCGCATGTCGGGGCCACAGCTCTTCGCCTTCATCCACGGCCTGATTAACGAGGTGGCGACAGGCGTGAATTGAATAAGGACTGCGAAGACTTCGATCGCGTCTTCTCTCGCGCGCTAAAGAAAGGCCATTCTAAGACCTGACGCGCCGCGAAAGACTAATGCACTCAGGGCACTCGATTCTAACTACCGCTGAGCGTTAATTCTTTTGCCTTTCGCTGGGGGAGGGTCAGATGCATCCTTCTAGAACGATCGTCCCGAGCGCTCGCAAAATTGTCGCGTAATTTAGGTAATACTCAGTCCGGACCAGTCATGCGAGGCCGCAAAATGGGTTGCAGCAAGATGCGTTGCGGCAAACTGCTTTGCGGCAAACTGCGTTGCGTTGTGGCGCGGCGTGACTCTGATATTATGAATTTGAGACTTGTTCTTTTTTGGCCAAAGCACAACTACGCTTGAATTGAATTGACCAAGCAAGGTGAGATCGCTAACAAAACTCAAAGATATACTATCTGTAAAAGGAAAGGTATCGCTGTGATCGCGGGGAATTGTCATCAACGATGCTTTTGCCAAGTTGAGCCGCTCTGTATGTAAGCAAGCATACACACACGTACATTTAATTTAGCGGCATATGGCTGCTTGCGTCTGCAGACTGCTTTGAGCTATCGAAGCATCAGTTTGGCTCGTGAATGCCAGTTTGAATGACTCATACCTAAAGAGAGGCTAAGTTTGGTGGGCGAGGTCCAATCTTGCTTCGCACATTCAGATTTTTAACACGGAGTTCGCGAGTAAAGTACGTGATCGTCTCCTCATAATCGAAGGCCTCCTGGGCATCAGACCCATCCGGCTTTGCCTCGATCGGCGCGCGGCCGCGGCAGCGTGCGCGCGACCCCGGGGGAGGACGCCGGCCGGGAGCGCGCGGGCGTGCGGGGTGTCCCTGCAAAATTGCTTCGGCCCGGCAAAGACCTAATCAGCAGCTAATCATCAGGAAGCATCTTAGGGAACAAGCAGGCAGAACCGGGACCTGCGAGCCCCTGAGCGTCCGTGCGGGCCTTGCGGGGGCGTAGAAGGCGCGACAAGGCCGGTGGGCGAGCCGCATGAGCGGAGTAGAAGTGAGATTGGCGCAAATGCATCGGAATTATCTTTGTTTATCGTTACGTCTGGGGTCAGCAAGTCGTCAAACCTCCGACCTCTGCTTCTTGAGGGCATGCTTCATGTTGGCGAGCTTGGTCTTGAGCTGCTTGTCTTCCGGAAACAACGCCGGCTTGTCACCTGGCATCGCATTCCAGTCTGCCTCGGTCTGGCCCCACTTTTCGCGGAAGAAGTGGAGGGCATCCATCGTGGTCAAGGATTGCTCGAGTGCTTCTTGGAGCGTTGCGATGTAGCGCGGGTCCAGCCGGTGGCGCTTCCGCTTGGGAGCACGCTCTGCTTGCGTGCTGCCTTGCGTGCTGCTCTGCGTGCTGCTTTGCGTGTTTTGCGTTGCTTGCCCATGGCCAGCGGATTGCCGAGCTCTTCGCATCTGTGCCCACTTGTTGATGATGGTCTTGTCCTGGAGGAACTTGCTTGGCTTTGGCCCTCCGAGCGCGGTCAACGCGGCCTCAGTGGCGCCCCATTTGCTCCGAAAGTAGTCGAGGGTCTCGTCCTTTGTCAGATTCTGGTCGATAGCTTCTCGAAGGGTGGCGACGTAGCGCTTGTCCATGCCTCGGCCCGCTGGAGTGTCGAGAGGACGACCCTCCTTCTGAAGTCTGAAAAGACGTTGGATCTCCGTGTTGATGTCGGCTTCCCCCGGTATGTCCATCCTGAAGGGATAGTGCTTCTCCAAGCTCTCGAGAATAAGTGAAGCGGACTGTTTGGCGCCTTGGTCTCGGATACCTCGCTCGAAGATCTCGCGGATAGTTGCTCGCCACGGCTCCATGTCGATCTTCTCGCCGTAGAGCTTCCCGTGTGAGGGACGGTGCGCCCAGCCTGGCTGGTTGCGGTCTGCAATGGGGGTGACAAAACCCCTCGCGTCTTCGTACTCAGGTTGGTCGCTGCGCATCATATCATCCACACGGCAGAACCGGCGGCGGCGCCTCTTCAGCTGCCTCCATATGGCCCTGTTCCTGCGCAAGCCCGTGCGTGAACCACGCGCACAGGCTACCCTTGACCGCGCGCCCTCTCACAGGTTTTCCTGGGCAGCAAGGCCCGTACACCCGCGGCGGCACCGCGAGCCCGCCGCACCCCTGCGATCCCCGTCTGCTCCCGCCGTTAGGCGCGCCGCCCTCCCCCTTCTGCTCCGCCCTTCACGCGCCCGCCTGCCCATATATTATATAGGGCGCCCCGGGGCGCCCGCGGTCTAACTTTGCAACGAGTTGACTTTGCAGACCAAGACTGCGGCAATCGACGTTTCTCGCCGGTGGGCGAACGGTCGACCAACCGATTCGAAAAAAAAATCAAAGCCGGAGGGGTCTAGGTGCCGATTGGCCTTCGCAAAATCATGTATTTCTCTCGTGGACTCCGTGTTAACAGCTTGATTCAATTATGAAGGCAAGCACGCATGCATGCACAGTGTCTGTTTCAAGCTGAGTGTCATGGGCATACCTACCGGCATGGAGGTTGCATTGCAACCGTCGCGGGCACAGCCGTGGCTAGCCAAACGTCCGTCCCCGCCTTGAAGACACAAGATAGGGAAACCTTCATTTCGAATTGCCAAGACTTCAGGCTACGTCCTGGTGGAGAGGCTGCTGTCAGCGTCAAGCCCAGACAGAACTCGTCTTGTCTATCCATCCATTTTTGGCAGGTAGCAGCCACATGAATGACTGATCTCTCGCGCGCTAGAAGCACGAGATAGCGCGTATCCGCTTGGAAGGTAGAGTGAGTGCCAAGCATTAGTAAATAGAATTGGTTTGTCGGACAGCATCAATCTGCTGATTGCAGATGGGATGGGTCGATGAGATCAACGTGCACCCGTCAGGCTCGTGTGCAATGGTACTATGTATACGCATGTACATACGTATGTTTACCTAAGGAGAGGAGAGTCAGGCATCGAGGTCTGGAAGACGTAAAAGAAATGAATCCTTTTTCCTTTTGCTTTCAAAATCAAATCAGACAAAGCAGAGCGAACAAACAAAACACATAGTGATGGAGTAAAAAAAGTAGTAATAAGACGAGAGTCGGTCGTGTCTGTGGGTGAGGTAGCCTTTTGGTAGGTTGACTCGGTACGGGTTTTCGGTTGAGCAATGACTGAATCGGTCGACCAACAGCGCAGGCCGAGCGGGCAAAGCACACATACACACACAAACAGAGAGAGAGAAACGACTGGGACCCCCAGCAGTCTCCATTCGTTGATCCATCGAATCATGATCGAGTCGGCCAGATAACAAACGTGTAATATCTTGTCCGACGCGAAACCAAAACAAACGAAAGACGTCCTCAAATATTGGGTTTCCAGCCCGAGCGGTCGACGTCAGCATCCTTGAAGCGCGGGTCGTACTTGTTTTTGAACGATACCGAATTAAAGCGCCTAAAGTCGCGAATCTTGGGCTTGAAGGGAGCCTTGAGTTTCCCGTCTTGCAATTTGGCCATGGGAAACTTGGCAAGAAAAGGGTGCTGCGCAAGACCAGCACGCACGAGCTTGACGCGCTTGGGCTTGCGGGGCTCGAGCAGCCCTGTGATAAATTTGCGACAGTCCTTGCTGAACTGGGCGTGATCTGGGAACTTGATGTCGTCGGCATCTTGGTGACCCAAGACCGCCTCGTAGCAGTCCATGGGCGAGCGTCCCTGAAATGGCGAGTTTCCAGCAATGAGCTCATAGGCAAAGACGCCAAGAGCCCACCAATCAACGGCGCTGTCGTGACCGCGGCCGAGGATAATTTCGGGAGCCATGTACTCTGGTGTACCGCAGACCGTGTAGGCAATGTTGGTCTTCTTGGCAAGTCCAAAATCTGCGATCTTGAGGTAGCCGTCGGCGGTGAGGAAAAAGTTCTCGGGCTTGGCATCGCGATAGATGATCTGACAGGCGTGAATGGCTTCAAGGCCGCAAAGCACAGAGGCAATGTAGAACTTCGCATCCTTTTCGACGAGTCGCGGACTATCGCGGCGGGAGCGGCGCATTGCGCCGTACATGTCGCCGCCGTCGCAGAGCTCCAGGAGAAAATAAATGTTTTTGCGGTCGTAAAAGGCTGCAAAGAGGTCGACGACGAAGCGGGACTGCGATTTGTGCGAAATCTCGGCCATGGCATGCCGCTCGTTCTCGACCATTTCCTCCCAGCCGTTGTCGGTGATGAAGCAGCGGCGGAGCGTCTTGAGCGCGAGAAAGTTGGGCAAGGGGTGGGTCTCGCCTGTCTTCGGGTCTCTCATGAGGACCTCGCGATCGGGAGCAGGGCGTACGAGGTGGACGCGTCCGAAGCTACCCTTTCCGAGTTTAGAGAGAGGTTCGAGGTCGTTGAGGGAAACCGAGTTGCAGGGGAGCTCAAGGTCCTCCCAGGAAAGGTCGCCCGCGGTAGTCGAGGTGTCGACCAAGTCCTCGTCATCCTCTTGGTCGGATTCGTCAGTATCAAACTCTTCGGACTGGTCCGATGTGGCGCTGGGAAGGCGCACGCCGCCAGGGCTCGCGGGGGAGCCGCGCTTGGAGGATTCAGTAAAGGACGCTTGGCGTTGCTGGTGCTTGACCTTGATAGTCTGCAGGGTGGTCCGCACGTACTCCTCGACGTCGGTGGTGGGCGCAGAACCGCCGCGCTTGGCCTTGAGCGTGCCTCCGCGCAGGCCCTTGCCGCTTCCGGATGCGTCGGGAAACATGGTCTGCACGTTGTCGGCCCATCGAGCCTTGATGGCCTCTCGCAGAGGACCAATGAGGGACTCGAACTCTTCGACATCGAGCGTAAGCGTGGTGGTTCGGTCCTCGGAGGCGACCAGGCGCACGTCCGACTTGGTTGCGCGCTCGAGCAGAGCCCACTCTCCAAAGGACTCGCCGCGGCGCAGGACAGACTTGAGCTCCTCGCCAACGAGCATGTCAACGCGACCGGATCCGACAATAAGGACCTTGTCGAGGGTGTCGCCGCGCTCGAGGATGATGTCGCCGGCCTTGTAGACCTTTTCGGTCATGGCGTCCGCGAGTGCAACGAGCTCCTCCTCGCTGAGGTTATCGCTGAGGACCTCCATGCTGTTGAGGCACTGCATCTTCCGGGCCTGGCGCTTTCGGGCCTGGGCCTTGCGAATTTCGAAAAAGGTGCGGCGGTCGATGGCCCAGAGGACGCCGTCCGTGACGGCGCGCACGGTGACGGCCGCGGGCTGTTCGTAGAGGAGAGCGAGCTCACCAAAAAAGGTGCGGGGTCCCTTTTCGGCGACAAGCTCGGGGAGGGCATTGTCTTCGTCGCGCCTGCGGTAGACGTGGTAGGATCCCTTTTCGATGACGTAAAAGCTGTCGCCGACCTCGCCCTGCTGGACAACGTCCTCGTGGGCCTTGACGGAAACGCGGTACATGCGGGAGACGAGTTCGTGCATGGAGTGGGCGTCGAGGTCGTCGAAGAGCATGCCGGAGAGGGAGATTGACGTCTCGATGGTGTCCTTGATGAGTTGCTCCGTGGTAGGTGTCTTGACCTCGATGCGGCCCGTGGGTAGGCCGCCGCCACGCATGAGGGGGCGCACGGCCATGCGGGGTCCGGCTTCCTGGACCTCGCGCTGAGGGGCCTGCCCGGACCTGAATTCGCGAGGGTTGTCGAAGACGCCGCTAAAGTACTTTGCGCGGGGCAAGGTTTCATCGCCGGCCACCGTGTTGAAGCGCGGGGTCGAGAGCGCGTGGTCGCCGTTAAAGTCGTCGGTACCAAAGGGGTCGCCGTCACCCTTGGCTTTGGAGGTGGCAGCGCCGCCGGGGGCAAGGGCGCGTGCCTGCTTTTGCGGCTTTTGCTTGGGCGAGGAAGCAGTGGGGCCGCCGTCGCTGGGGAAGGCGCCTTGCTCGTCTTGCGTTTGCGACTCGCGGTGCGAGGCAAGTTGCGCAGGGGCGTCGGGGAGGCGGGCCGTGTGACGCGGTTTGGGCTTGGACCAGAAACAGAGCAAGCCACCGCCACCGCCACCGCCACCGCCACCGTTGCTCTGGCGTCGAGCTTCGCCGACATAGCCGCTGTTTTCCTCCTCAAAGACGTCTGCCGGGGGGGGTGGGAGGTCTTCTTGATCAGCAAAGTCGTCCTCGTCCTCGTCTTCGCTGTCGATACTCGTATACGAGGTTTTGGCCTTGGGCTTGGATGCCCCTGGTGGTGGGGGCACGCCGGCGAGGTCAACCTCATCGCCGTCGGTGAGGTCCTCGGCGTCCTTTTCGTCGAGGTCGCCGACGACGGGAGGCGCGGGATGGGTGTCGTGCTCGCGGAAGCGGGTGCGGCCGCGGGTGGTGTTGCCTCGCTTCGTGGTGTTGCCTCGCTTCAAGGTGGTACCCTCGTGGCGTTCGATTTGCTCCGCGAGGCGCTTGGCCTTGCTCATGAAGACGTCCGAGTCGTGGAGAAAGGTAGTGGTCATCTTGATGGACTCGCGCTCGCGGCGCTTGTCGAGGGTTCCTGCTGCGGGGCGGTTGGCCATGAAGCCGGAGACGGCCGTGCCGATTTTGCTGGTCCGCTTCGCCTTGGGCGCGGCGAGTTTCTGGTCGCCGTCTCGGAGGCGGAGGATGGCGAAAACCCAGCGCTTGCAGACATCTTCTGTGGCGGCGCGCAGCATCATCGAGGGCGTGCCGTCGCTGAAGACGATTTCGAACTTGATGCCCTTGTTGCCGACAAAGAGTATTTTTTTGATGTTGGACACGTAGGCCGTCTTGCGGTCGCCCTGCGCGAGGCGCTCGGCGCCCACGAACTCGCGCATGTTCGTGCCGTGTTCGTAGTGGCTCAGTGTCCACGTCCCGTCGGCGCCTGCGCTGAGGACGAACCAGCATCGCCGCCACCGCTCGACGCCGCTGAAGGACTTTTCCTTCTTCTGCAGCCACCCGGACAGCGTCTCGCCGACGTTGTCCTCTGCGCTCATCTCCTCCTCGTCGGCGGCCTGCTGCCGCGCCTCTGCGGTCGCCATGGCGGCTCGCCCGCGCGCCCGCCCTCTCGCTCGCGCGCTGCCTGCTCGCTCACGTGCGAGGCCTTTGCGCCTTTGCCTCTGCTCGCTTGCTCGCTCGCTTGCGTGCGTGCGTGCGTGCGTGCGTGCTTGCACACGAGCCGAGCCGCGTCGAGTCAACTTGGTCGTCGGGTCTGGCGCCGCCTGTTCGCGCCGGGCAGCCAGCCAGACAGACGGCCAGGCAGCGAGACGGACAGGCTCGGCCCGGACCACGCCCGCGCGAGCCTCCAGCCGGTCGCTCCTCCAGCCCGGCCTCGTCCGCTGCCGCGCTCCCTCCACGGACTCGCAGTCGCGGCGTGGGGCCAGCTCGGCCGCGCTCGCCTCGCCGTCGCGCGCTCTCCGATTTGCTTGCTTTCTTTCTTTCTTTCTTTCTTTCTTTCTTTCTTTCTTTTACTTTGCTTGCCTTGCCTTATTTTGCCTTTTACTATTATTAGCCTTGCATGCAAGTGCTGCTTCTCTACTTTATTTGCTTTTTACTTCATTTTCCACTTTCTATTCTCCACTTTCGCCCTGCCTTCCTTGATCCTTGATTTATCCTTCCTTCTTTCTTTGCCCCGCCCGGCCTTGCCCCTCCTCCCCCTCTCTCTCCCCTCCCCCTCTCTGCTTCCCCCCCTCCCATTCTTCCTTCCTTCTTTTCTTCGTTCCTTCCCCCCTCCCTTCCCCTCTCCCTCTGCCCCTCTGCCCTCTGGCCCCTCCCCCTCCCCTCCCCTACTTTCCCCCCTTTTTTTTCTTTCCTCTCCGCGGCACGTGCACGTGCGAGCGAGCGCGTGCACCCGCCCGCTCCCGCTCCTGGCCGCCCGCCTGCAGTGCACTGGCCGCCCGCCGGCCTGCTGCTGTTTGCACTGCTTGCACTGCTTGCACTCCCTCCGGCCGCCGCTGCGTGCAGGATCCGCTCGCCGTCCCGTGCTCGCTTCCTTGCGTGCTTGCTTGCCTCCCCGCCTCCCCGCCCTCGCGCGGCCAGTCCCAGCCAGCGCGGCCGGCCGTGCCGCGCATGCCGCGCGTGCCGCCTGGCTGGCTGGCCGTTCCCCCGAAGTGGGCGATGCTAGTATTTACTACCTCCTCGTTCTAGATACAGCGGCCGCGCAACAGTGCAACAGTCAGTGCACTGCAGGCAGGAGCCGCAGCTGCAAAGAGGAGGGCGGGAGGGAGGGAACGAGGGAGCCATGGACGTGCAGGCAGGCAGGGAGAGGCGCCCCGCTGGCTCGGTCGGCGCTTGCCTGCTGCTGCCTGCTGCTGCTGCTGCTTGTCTGCCTGTTGCCTGGCTGCCTGGCTGCCTGGCTGCCTGGCTGCCTGACCGCCAAGGCAGTGTAGCCAGCCATCAGCCAGCCTTCCACTCCACTCCGCTCCACTCCACTCCACTCCACCGCTCTGCTGCGTGCAGCACATGACCTGCAGCGGGCTCAGGCCGAGGGAGAGAGGGGGAGGAAGGGAGCCTCGCGGCGCGTCTGTTCGTGGCCCTTCGTGGCAATCCTTGGTTGGCTCGCTCGCTCGCTCGTTCGTTCGTCCGGCCCATGGAGCACCGGAGAGGAAAGTGCAGGGGCGGAGAGCGGGCCGCGGCCGGCGGGCGATGGCCCCGCTCGAACGAATGAATGAATGCTCGGCCGCGGGCGGTTGTCCCTGGCAAGCTTTGACGGTGGATAGATTCGGGCTCCTCTCTCAGGATGGCCGTGCGTGCCGCACCGCTGCTGTTGCTGCTCTTCGTGGGACCGCTCGCTTGCTTGCTTGCTTGCTTGCTTGCCCGCTCGCTAGATTCTGCACGAGTTGCCATAGTTTCTTTCAAACCAGCTTGCTTGCAGTTGCTTGCATGTTGCCCGCTGTTCAAGTTAGGATGGGAGCAGCGGCAGCAGCAGCAGCAGCAGCAGTGGCGGCGGCAGCAGCAGCAGCGTGGGCCTTCTTCTTCGTTTTCTTTGTCATCATCATCATCATTATCTTCATTATCTTCTTCTTCATTTTCTTCTTCTTCTTCACTTTCTTCTGCTTCATTTTCTGCCTCTTCTCTGCCCCGGCGGCACGAATCTGTCGCTGTCGCTGTCGACGCCGCCTCTGCCCGTCTCGCAGCCCTGCCCCCCCAACCACGGGCAGCTGCAGCTGCTGCTGCAACTGTTAAAGTTGCTGCTGCACTGATGCCAGCTGCACCAGTGCAGCAGAATCCTTGACTCTTTTCCCCTTCCGAGGCCCTTGCGCTTCGCTTCGCAGTCGCCTCCGAGCCCTCCTCGTCCTCCGTCTCCTCCAATGCATGCCTGCCTCACCTGCCAGGGCTGCCGCTCCGCCGCCGCCGCTTGTGCCAACAGCGCCTCCCTTCCTTCCTTCCTTCCTTCCTTCCTTCTTCCTTTTCTTTCTTCCGAATCCGTGCCTCTTCGTGCGACCCCGTCCACTGCCACTTCGTCATGGACCGTGGCCGCATGCATGGATCAACCAATGGATGGATGGATGCCTGGATGCTAAGCCTTTCTCTGCTCTTGCGTCCTGGATGCTCTGCGGCGCATGCGGCCGTGCCTGACGCTGCAGCCGAGATGCTCTCTGCACCGTCCGTCCTGGCAGCAGCCAGCAGTACAGCTAGCTACATGCTAATGCTGCTGCACCTGGCAGTGGCCATGGCTGCAGTGCCACAGCCACTGCCGATTGCTCTCCACACCAGCCGGGACTCCAAAGGAAGTGTGCGCGCGAGTTTACGTGTGTACGTGCGAGTGTGCACGCGCCATGCGCGGGGTTGATGGTCCATGGATGGGTGGGGTTGGTGGCCCGCGACGGCCAGCGGGTGGGTGGTGAAGCGCCCTGGCAACAGCAACCAGCAGCAGTAGCACCAGCACCAGCACCAGCTGCAGCACCAGCACTTGCTTGAGAGCATCGCATCGCATCGCATCGCATCGCATCGCATCACGTCATGAAGGCAACCAGTGCATGAAACCAGCCAGCAGTGCCGGCTGCGGCTTCTGCGCACTGCTTGCTTGCATGATGATCAGCACACCGAGCCACACCAGCAGCAGGCTACTCCCAGACCTGCGTTCGGTGCGAGGACGCGCGCGCGTACCTTTCGATTCCTTTCCTTTCCTTGCTGCAGAATAATTAGGGCTGCGCGATGCCGCCGTGGCCCTTGCCGCGCGCGCTCGGCACGTTGTCGTACCTTGAGCATCAGCAGCAGCATCAGCATCAGCATTGCAGCATCAGCATGTCAGCATCAGCATCACGAAAGCTCACATCAGCACGTCGAGGCTGGCTGGCGCAATCAGCCGCGCGCGCGGACATGCCGCGCTGCTCAGGCCAAAACTAACAACCGAGAAAAAGAGGAGCGAACCGCAAAAACGCAAATTCCGACGTTGCGACGCGGGCCACGCTAGTGTGATCGCAAGCCAGCGGGAGCGTTACGAATCAAGCGGTTTCTATTTTCTTACGAGCGGTTTCACGCCCTTCCAGCAGCGAGAAGAAAAGATCATCGTCGCAGTGAATGTGCTGCCGCATGCTTGCAACCGCGACGGCGAGCGCTCGGCTCGCGACGGCAGACGCCGGCCAAGTAGCGTGAGTGGGCGCACAGCAAGGCCACCAGTCAACCGGCCATCAAGCCAACCGAGATGGGCTTCGAGAGAGTGCAAGCGTACAGCGACGCCGTGCTGTCCATCGTGGCGACGGTTCTGGCCGCACCACTCCTGCGTATGACAGAGGCCTCGAAACGCGAGATCCTCATCACGGGACGCTCCCTACGCAGCGTGCTCCTCGCGCCGTACAAGCTGCAGGCTATGGCCGTCTACTACTGGGCCTTCATGTTTGTGACGCTCGTCTGGTTCTGGCAGGGACCCAAGTTCCACAGCCTCTCCACGACCCCACGCGCGACCTTTCTCGTTTACGCCAACTACCTCGAGCTCCTCGTCACAAGCCTGCTGCCCTTTGCCGCCTCCGCCGCCGTGAACTCGGACGAAGCCTCCTCTGGGGCGCGATCCTTTTCGTACCCGCTGTACCTCAACGTCTTCGCCGTGGCCGCGACACACCTCCTGTTCCAGACGCTGGCACTTTATGTGCGCGAAACACATCGCAAGGTGTCCTGGCTCCACTTTGAAGAGGCGTGCGCCATCCTCGCCGTCACCGGGGGCGTGCTCATCATCGCCGAGTGGTACGCCGGCTTTGCCTTCTTCGCCTACCTTGCGATCCCGCCCGTCGTTTACTTTTTCCGCCGCCGCATCGCCTGCGCGGTCTTGCAGCCCGAGCACTCCCCGTCCGCCTTACCCCAAGACCATGCTTACGAGCCCCTTGCAGACACGGCCACATTCGACGCCCGTGTTGCACATGCCGCACCACAACGAGATGCACAGACTTCGCTGGAAGGTGTCTTTAAGAACCGCCTCGAGGCATTCACGGACGGCATCATCGCCGTCGCCGCGACGCTCACGGTGCTCGAGCTCACTCCGACGCCCGCTTGCAAGGAGCTCACCGACCCAGAAGACTGCATCTTGCACTGGCAAGACGGATGCCGCCCCACCATGCCGGAACTGCTCGTCTTTCAGTGCGTCTACGACGACACAGAGGACACCGCCCACGACAAGCTCCTCCTGATTAGCTACCTCATCTCATTCTTTGTGCTTCACGTCTTTCATTCCCAGCACACGGCCTGTTTCGAGACGCTCACCTCGGGCGTGACCGACCTTGGGATCCAGTTGCTCAATGCACATTTCGGCGTTTTTGTCGGCATGCTCCCCTTTGCCTTTTCCCTCGTCACCGAGTTTGCCATCGAACCCATTTCGGAAAATCGCATCAAGCCCTGGCACGCCAAGCACAAAATCACGCCCGACGAGGCCGCTGCGAAAACGGCTTGCGCGTTTGCAGGCGTCATACTGCTTCTCGCATCGTTGTGTCTGCTTGGCTTGCTCTTTCGGGCCACCTGGCTCTGCCCCACAGGCACATCTCGCTGGCCTGTCAAGGGGGAAGTTTTGCGATTCTCCGTCGTCCCCGTTCTCAGTCTCGCGCTCGTCATTTCACTCTCGCTCGGCGCGAGCGAGGCCCTCTTCCTTTGGGCCGCCCTTATTCTCCCGCTCATCATTGCTGCTGCAAAGCTTGCAAAAGAGACATGGGCGCTCTCTTCTTCGTAGTATACAAAGGCTTTTCACAAAACAAACCCAAACGCAGACCATAAAACACGGGATTTTTGCAAGCAATGATGATTGTGAAACCTTAATTAGGCCTGGACAAAGAGTCTAGTCTCGGCACTATGCTCTTCACCCGTCACCCATTCACCGAAAATGTACATCCCAGGTCGTGCTGACCCAAGCGCGCCCTTTACAGGGTTCTCGCATCCACTGTACTTCTCTTTAGAAATACTTTCTTTACAAAGCAGGTCTTGCTGACCCAGGCACGACCTACACAGGGCTCTTGCGCCCGAGGCACTCTTTCGAAATTTTTTCTTTACAAAGTGGAACAAATTGAACAAAGTCAAGCCACATCAAGCCAAACCCTGCGCGGCGTGGCGGGCGCCAAGATCTACTCCAAAGTCGCAACCCGAGGTCGCCACGCAAACATGGGGACAAAAGGCGCAAAACCAGCCTCACCACGCTGATCCCGAGCCCTCAAGGTCGTCAGAAGCGCCTCGCACGCTGAGCCACGTTCCTTTGCCAAAGTCTCCAAGCGTTCAATCTGCAGACGAAGACGCGCCTTGCGTTTGGCCTGACCACGCTGTTGCCGCTTGCGAGAACTTGCACGAAGAAGTCGCTCCAACGCTACAATGTGTTGAGCGATCGTCTCGTCGCTCAAGTCCAGACGTGCCACGCGCGATCGCCAGTCGTCCGCTAGGAACTGGTGCTCCGCGCACAAAATGGCATTCTCCGGTCGCTCTCCACTAAAACCATCAAGAGGCGTGAGCGACATCTTCGACACACAGTCGTCGCACAAAAGCACAAAGTCCTTGCACACAAAGCACTGAACACCCTCTCGCGTCTCGCTCCAAGGCGTGGCGCACGAAAGACAGACCGCGCGAGGAATGCTACTGATGCCACTGCCCTCGCCCACAACACTCTGGCTGAAACGCTTGTCGAACTGAAAATTGATACCCTCGAAAAAGCATTCGCTATCCTTTGCAACGTCCGCACCCTTTTCTTCGTCACCGCCAACAGGGGCCTCTTCGCCCGCTCCTGAGGCCACAATCTCAGCCGCGGTTGTGGACACTGCTGTTGGGTCTCGCGATGGTGCGTCCTCTCCATTGGCATTTGCCGCTGGAACCCGCGTTGCTACGCCACTTGCCTTGGCGGCTGGACTAAAGCGCTCCAGATATGAATGAATACCGCCCGCGAGCTGGCTCACTTCGGAAGCCACACCCAAGTTCCGCACCCAAGCGCTTGCCTTTTCGCAGCGAACCCCGCCTGTGCAGAACATCGCCACGTGCTTGCCCTTGAGGAGATCCTGATTGGCCTCAATCCATGACGGGAACTGAGCAAAACACCGCAGCTTGGGGTCCACGGCCTGCCGAAAGGTGCCCACGGCCGTCTCGTAATGGTTACGCGTATCGAGCACAACAATGTCCTTGTCCTTTTCGGCTCGTCGCAGCAACTCATGGAAATCGTCCGGACTGAGGTGCGTGCCGCCGCGACCGCCCAGAGCAGTTGGCTTGGCATCGCGCATTGGGCCCGTGGATGTCACTTCTGAAGTCTTTTGCACCACAAGTGCACCTTCAAAGGGATCTTTGCCCTCGGCGCCAGCCCCGCTGTACTTGTATTGAATTCCTGGAAACTCTTTTGTGTTTTCCATAAAGGCCTCGTACGCGGCCAGCGCCGACATGCTTCCGAACAGGGTTCCATTAATACCCTCTGGGGCCACGCGCATGCGTCCGCTGAGCCCAAGCTCTGCGCATTTGGATTCTTGCCTCGAGATTTCCGCCGCAACGCCGTCTCCGAGGTTTACGTACTTGTAAAAGAGGACCACGGCGCGCTTGTCCGTGTCCGCTTCGTTGTGCTCCTCTTGCTCCTCTTGTTCTTGCTGCTCTTGCTGCACGTCCTCGCGTCGCGGACGCTTGGCCACCGGCCGGGTCGCCGCCGTCTGCTCCATCTTTTCGCTCCTCGTCCTCGCCGCGATCCACTCACTCACTCCCTCGCCCAGGGGCTCGCTCCTCGTCCCGATGACACCGCTCGAATCTCCGCAAAAAGAGGACGCGAGGTCGCGATGGCGGGGTCCGCGGCGCTGGGCTTCTCGCGAAGGCTCTGTGCCAGCCTCGACCGCGGCCCTACGATCCGTGCGAGCGAGCGAGCGCGTGAGTGACCATGGTGAGTGAGTGAGTGGCTGCCACAGACACGCAGACACACAGACAGACAGACAGACAGACAGACAGACAGACACGCAGACAGACAGAGGGACGATAAAGTAAGGAGAGCATGAGCGCCGCCGAGAGAACGCCCGCCAGCCAGCCAGCCGCGGCACGACGGCAGACCCGATCGGCGCGGCCTGCCTGGGAAGAGACGGGCGATAGCAGAGCAGGGGGACGGCGCAGGCGAAGGCGCAGGCGTAGACGTGTGCACGCGCTGGCGGAGCACGGAGCGGAGCGCTCGAGGGAAGCGAGATGGACCAGGTCGAGGAACTCGTGGGCTTTCTGCGCGCGCCGAGACCAGACGTGCGCAAGCAGGCCGCAGAGACCGTGCTGCAGCTCACCGGCACAGACGCAGGCGTGGTACTGCTGCTGTCGACACACGGCGATGACAAGGACGTCCTCACGCTGCTCGCGCGCCTCGTTGGCGACCAGGAGCAAATCGCGAGCCCTGCAGCCGCGGCGCTCGTGAATATGTCCACCAATGACCGCGCCAACGCCGCTCTGGTCGAGAAAAAGGCGCTGTGGTCGTCCTTGCTCGAGACCCTCAAGGGTCTCCAGGACGCTACCGCATCGGGCGACGGCATGAAAACAGAAAAGCCCGTCCCGGCTCAGCTCAAGACCTGCGTCAAGCTTCTTAGCAACCTCACCACCTCGGTGGCCGGCGCGAACCGCCTCATTGAGGGACGCCTCGGACGCGACTACGCCGGTCTTGACGTCAAGCTGCTCTTGCGCGCTTTCCTGCGCGCACCTGCAGAAATTCCAGAGGCCGGCCTCGTACTCACAAACGTGTCGCGTCTGGACGAGGGCCGCGACATCTTCCTTGCCGAAGACGGTCTCGCTTCGGTCAAGCGCCTCATCAAGCTGGTCACTGCGCACAATCCCGTTTTGCGCCGGGGCGCTGTGCTCACGCTGCGCAACTGCTGCTTTGACCAGGCGCGTCATGGGGCCCTCCTCACGACCACGGCCTTGGTTGACACCTTTTTGTTGCGCCTTATCGGGCCCGAGGGCATCGAGAGTCCGGAAGACTTTGCTGATCTCTCCACCGCTCTCCAAGATGCCCTCAATGCCGCGCGCGAACCCGGCGCCCAGCCGCTACGCCGCGAGCCAGAAGGGGACGTGCGCCGCGGCATTGTCGAAACTCTCGTCATGTTCTGCTCCACGCGTCAGGGTCGTGTATTTCTCCGGGATCATAACGCTTATGGTGTCGTCAAGGTTTATCACCCTACAGAGTCCAATGAAGACACTTCCGAGGTCGTCTTCAAGCTCGTCGACATGCTTCTGGGCGACGAAGAGGATGAAGACGACGACAACGAGGTCACGGGAGCAAGCGTGACCGAGCTCGAGCCAGAGCCTGTCTCCGAGCCGGCGGTCGAAGTCATCTCCTCTTCGGACCCCAAGGAAATGGAGGAAATCGCCCAGGCAAAGGGGGATACCGAAGAGGACGAAAGCATTTTGCTCGAGGTCGACTAATAATTCTTCTTTATGATTTATTTGTAGAAAGAGCAAGTCAAGTCTGCACTTTCACATATTTCAATCGGATCGTCTGGGGCCAGAGAGCGTTTGCGGAGCTCCTCTTTTCCCGCTCAATGATGCTCGAACACAAGAAAGAAGAAACAGAAGCCTTTTCTCCTCAAGTAAGGACCACAAGTCGAGACTCTTATGTGTTTGACAGTGACATGGGTTTTGTCTGCTTGTTCTCGCCGTTCTCGTCTTTATTCTCCTTAGCGCATGTACACGTATAACCAACCGACCATCTACGTAGGCCTATCTTCTCCAACGTCAAAGAAAGAATCAAATACCTACCTGAAGCCTTCAAACAGCTTGTTTCGATCCTCTTTCATCATGACATACCTTACCGTTCTTTCTTTTCTTCTCGTACGCATTGCTTGCTTGTTTTCACTGTCAATGACTCACAGTCAGCAAAGGAAAGGAAAGGAAAGGAAAAAAATTGACGTTTCGCATAACCGACTCCCGTTTCACCCGTTTCGACGATCAACCGTGGCGCTCCGTTGCTCTACTTGCGCGCGGTCATTTTTCACTTTCCAAACTGCTGCTCACAGTGGAACACGGGCGGCGCCAAGTGGACCAAAGCGCCTCGCCCGGACGAATGATCTTCTGGCCAGGCTTGCCAACCGCACAGAGCAGCTTCGCAACCGCGAGCCCGCGGCGCTTTTTTCCCCTCGCGGACGGACTCCGCTCGGCGCGCGTCGTCGCGGCCGTCCGGGCGGCGCCGCTCGATCGCGCGTGCGTGCCCGCCTGGCACCGCGCTCGCCCGTCGCGCCGCGTCTGCGCGGGCGAGGAGGGACTGGCTCATCGAGTGAGCGGCAGCCGCGACGCTCGGCGCCCGAGCAGCTTGCCTGACAGGCAAGCGCTTCGGGCTGCGCGTGCGCCTCGAGCAGGCCGAGCACGTCTAGAAGCAGGAGTAGCAGCAGCTAAAGCAGCACCGGCTAGGGCAGCTAAAGCAGCAGCAGGATCATCAGCAGCTAAACTGCAAAAACTCTCGAGCAATAGCACAAGCACAAGCAGAAGCGGAAAGCCTCGGGGGCCTCACGCGACGAGCTTATCTAGCTAGCTAGCTCGCTCGCCGTTCGAGCTCACCATGTCCTTTGGCACCTTTGGCAGCTCGGGCGGCTTTGGCAGCTCGGGCGGAGGCGGCTTTGGTAGCTCGGGTGGTGGCGGCTTCGGCAGCAGCAATAACACTGGCGGCTCGCTATTTGGAGGCGGTGGAGGCAACACCGGCGGAGGCTTTGGCGCCTCGTCAACCGGAGGCGGCTTTGGGTCCTCGAGTGGTGGCTTTGGGTCCTCGAGCAACACAGGAGGCGGCTTCGGTGCGAGCGGCGGCGGAGGTGGCGGCGGATTTTCCTTTGGCGCCTCGAGCGCACCCAATTCGGCTGGCTTTGGATCCTCATCCAACACTGGTGGTGGCTTTGGATCCTCCAATACGGGTGGAGGTTTTGGATCCACCAACACGGGCGGCGGCTTTGGGTCCTCCAGCACAGGTGGCGGCTTTGGGTCCACGAACACGAGTGGCGGCTTTGGATCCACCTCCGGCGGATTTGGATCATCCAACACGGGCGGTGGTTTCGGGTCCTCCTCTGGAGGCTTTGGATCGACAACTAACACTGGCGGTGGCTTTGGATCGCCGAGCCAACCGTCCGGAGGCGGTTTTGGGTCTTCCGGAGGCTTTGGATCCGCCAACACTGGCGGCTTCGGGTCTACTGCAAACAATTCGGGTGGCCTCTTTGGCAGCAGTGGCAATAACAATACAAGCTCCTTTGGTGGCGGGGGCGGTTTTGGCAGCAGCTCATCCAACACTGGGTTTGGCGCGTCCAACACGGGCGGAGGCTTTGGCAATGCTGGCGCGGCCAATAATGGCGGTGCACCTGGAACCGCCATGACCCCCTTTACACCTACGCCCGACTCGGCGAGCAACAGTAACGAGACCTTCATGACAATTACCGCCATGAATCAGTACGCCAATAAGTCCGTCGAGCAGCTTCGTTTCGAAGACTATGCTGCGGGTCGTCGACCGGGCGCAGGCGGCAATGCAGCCGCCGGCGGCGGCGGCTTTGGCGCCGCAAATACCGGTGGTGGTATGTTTGGGAGCAACAACAACGCGGCCGCCGGAAATGCGGGCGGTGGTCTCTTTGGATCCTCGAACAACACAAATGCCAGCGGCGGTGGTCTTTTCGGCAGCTCTTCGAATACGGGCTTTGGTGCAACCAACAACAACGCCAACAGTGGGGGTATGTTCGGCTCTGGAAACAACAACAACAACAGCTCTGGAGGGTTTGGATCTCTTGGCGGATTCGGCTCGTCTTCGCAGCCGCAAAACGCGGGAGGCGGACTCTTTGGAAGCACCAACACCAACAACAATAGCTCTGGAGGCGGACTCTTTGGCAGCTCCAACAACAACAACAACAACAACGCGGGCGGAGGCCTCTTTGGCAGCTCCAACAACACCACCAACAACAACAACGCCTTTGGAGCCTCCAACACGGGCGGTGGCGGTCTTTTCGGATCCTCGAACAATGCACAACAAAACAATGCTGGCGGCAGCAGCTTTGGTGGCTTTGGAGCAAGCAATAATGCCAACAGCAGCGGCGGAGGCTTTGGCTTTGGGTCCTCGAACAATACCGCAGGTGCTGGCGGCGGAGGAGGCCTCTTTGGTAGCTCGAACACCAACACCAGCGGAGGTGGCGGCCTCTTTGGCAGCAGCAACACCAATACGCAGAGCAACCAGTTTGGCGCATCGAACGGCGGAGGCGGCCTCTTTGGTGGTAACACAAACACGAACACCGGCGCATCCGGCGGTGGCCTCTTTGGTAGCTCAGGAACATCGTCCTTTGGCGGTACCAACAATAACGCAGCAGGAGGCGGAGGAGGTCTCTTTGGTAGTTCGAACACCAATACCAACACCGGCGGTGGCGGCCTCTTTGGGAGCACTACTAACACCAACAATTCGGGTGGCGGTGGCCTCTTTGGGAGCTCGAACACCAACACAGGCGGCGGTGGCGGCCTCTTTGGAAGCTCGAACACGAACACCGGCGGCGGTGGTGGTGGACTCTTTGGAAGTTCGAATACCAACACGGGCGGTGGCGGCGGTCTCTTTGGCAGCTCGAACACCAATACGGGCGGAGGCGGAGGCCTCTTTGGCAGCTCAACCTCCAACACGGGAGGCGGGGGCCTCTTCGGCGGCGGAGGCATGCAGCAGCAACAGCCGCAGCAACAGCAACAGACGGGCGCCTTTGGATCGTCGTCGCTTTTTGGCTCGACGCAAACTTCGTCCTTTATGCAGCAACCGCAACAGCAGCAGCTGCAAAACCCTATGCAGATGCAAAACAACCAGCTTCTTGCGCAGCAGCAAGCGCTTGCCCTCACAAACGGCGAGCCGTACGCCACCGGTCCTTCGAGCCAGATGGCGCGTCACATTGCGCTGGCCAAGGAGGCCTGGCAGCCCGTGGCGAATGACGAGTCCAAGGTTCGGGGCGACGGCGAAGGCGACAGCCTGCGCAAGCGGACCGGTTCTGTTTCCAAGTCTGATGTCTCCAAGACGCCGCGCCGCGGCGCTGGCGCGACTCCGATTGGCAAGGTTCAGATCCGCCCACGAGGCTACGGCCGCACCTATGGCGCTGTTGCTTCAATGGTTGAGGCCGACAATGGCACTACCCCAGAGTCGAGTTTACGCCTGGCGCGCACAGGCTCCACGCCCAACCCGAGTACGCCCAATCCGGGAGCCCCATCCGGAAAGGCCGCGGACAAGCTCCTCAAAGATAAGCCGGGCAATGGCGTCCTCAGCCCCGGAGTTTTTGATCTCAACAAGCGTCTTTCCATCAAAAAGGCGAACCGCAAGAGCACCCCTCTGCGCTTTGCGCAAACGCAAGCCATCACCTCTGGTTCCGCGTCGGTACCATCAGGCGCCAGCGAAGACGTTGCTACGCTGCTCGAAGGCGCCGATGGTCAGGATAGGGAGTCGCAAGAAGGCAAGGCCATTGATGATGGCGAAGCCAGCGTCAGACGCGAAAATAGCGACAGCCAAGACGACAACTTGGGTGACGTCACCCATGAAACGCCTTCCCGTTCGGGCCGTTCGCGCTTGCGCATCAGCAAGTCGAGTCATCGGCTTGGAGAAACGGCACGAGCAATTCGCGAAGACATGGGCGGCGCCAACGATGGCGAAGAGGGTGAAAGCCTGCTGGGCACGCCTGCTCGCGCTACGATCCGCTCGCCAGATGACGATCGGCGTTCGCGAACCGCCACATCCTCGCGCAGCGCGAGACGCAAGGATCCTGTCTCGAAGCACTGCCCACGCATGAGCAAGGCCATGGCCGACGAGGGCTACAGCACGTTTCCGGCCATGTGGGATCTTGAGCAAATGGCGGACGAGGAGCTCGAGGCCGTGCCAAAGTTCCGCATCCAGCGCGAAGGCTTTGGGTCCGTAGAGTGGCTTGGCAAGGTTGATGTGCGGGACCTGGACATTGACACCTCCGTGTCCATCGAACCCATGTCTATCGAAGTGTACAAGAGCGAAGACGAGACGCCACCTCGTGGCACCAAGCTCAACCGTCCGGCAATTTGTACCATTGAGCACATGGAGATTCCTGCTGACTTTGAAGGTTCCAATGAGGACTTTAGCGAGTGGCTCCGCGAGTACACACCTCAGCTCGACGCTGTCTTCATTGACTACGACCTCGACGACTGTGTATGGACCTTCAAGGTCAAGCATTTCACGCGCTACGGTTTTACGCCTGGTTCGACCCCTTACCCGCGCTCGGGAAAGCGCCGTGGAGGCCGGAGGGATGGCCAGCAGCACCACAATAATGGCAACGACGACGACGACGAGGAGGAGGAAGAGCCTCTCGTCTCGTCTGGGGATGTTGCAATGGGCGACCAGGACCATTATGACCAAGAGGGCAACCCGGCCATGCCTGCTCTCGGATCCGGCGGACCGGTTGGCGGTACGCCGAGCGATCTCGCAACACAAACTTTCGAGGAACGTATGGTGGTCGCCGGCTCGCACCAGGACCTGGGCCGAGGCTACATGCCACGTCTGCTGTCCGGCGGCTCACCGCCTCGACACGGTCCGAGCCTGACCCCGTTTCGACCGCCTACGCATGCACGATCGAGTCTGCAGGGCAGTGATGGTGCTAGTGGAGCGGCAGGAAGCGCGTCGGCACCTGCGTTGCCGCCTGCGCGCGAGCCGTACTTCCCTGAGCTTGACGAGCTTGCCATCGAGGATGGCCCCACCTTTCGTATCTTTGCCGAGGCTGGTGCCAAGGTTGCAGACCGCACTAAAGCACCCGTTCGACGCCTGCATCGAGGCTTCCGCGCGAGCTGGGGTCCAGGCGGGAGGCTCGTCTTTCCTCAAGGCGCAACTGTGCGCACCATGAAGCTCAATGTTGACGATCCGACTCCGGCCGATGGCAAGCGAATCTCTGTGGTGTTGGACGCTTGCCGTGCACATGCGCACGCCAAAAGTGTAGGACGTGAGAACGAAGCAAGTGCGGTGCTCGCAAGCACGATTGACACCCTTCTCGATGCCACCTTGTCCGGTGACGAGGCTGGATCAACAGAAAGGAAAATTTGGTCCCTCTTGCAGGCATCCTGGTTTGTAGGTGGCGCGCGCGTGTCTGATGATCTGTTGGAGGCCAGCGATGGTCCTCTCGCTTGGAGCGAATGGCGCGAAGCTCTACCGCGCGAGTGCGATGTTGCGAAAAACAACCAATCGGTTATATCGCAGAATTGGCTCGACAGTCACGACACATGGCTCAAGGCGTGGCTGTCTGCAGAAATCCCCGAGTACCTTGAGAGCGTTGCCGGGGCCTTGAGCCTCAAGGACATCGAGAAGGCGTCTGCGCTTGCCATGGCCCAGGGTGACCTGCGTCTGGCTACACTCATAAGTCAGGCTGCCGGCGATCGACGGGTGCGGGATCTCATTGCGACCCAGCTCGAGGTGTGGGAGCAAGGGCAAGCGACCGAACATATCAGCGAGGAGGTCCTCAACGTGTATCGTCTGCTCGCGGGAAACATTCAAAAGGAGCAAAGGGACTTGACACAGCCGTGGCTGCGTGCGCTTGCACTCAACGCCTGGTTCGTGCACGACCCTCTGGACAAGCTTTCTGACAGTGTCGATTCATACGCGGCCGCCTTTGCGACAAAAGAGGCGCCCACGCCGCGACCAGCATGGTTTAACGAATTCGATTGCGAGGAGTGCTACGATACAGTCTACCATGTGATGCAGCTCATGTGCAGGCCCGGGGAGCATTCTGTCAAAGCCTTGCTAAACCCTCGCGGCTACTGTGGCAACGTTCTTAGCGCAGGTCTTGCCTGGACGCTGTGGCAGGTGATGCGGAGCTTTGGCGTGATTGGCGGAAATGCGCTCAATGAGCTCGAGGAGCACCAGCTTGGAATGGACTACATTCTCGAGCTCGAGGCCAAGGGCGAGTGGCACCTAGCAGTTGCTGTCGCCCAGTTTCTTCCTCGCAAGGCTTTGCGCGAGCGCGCTGCCCGAGTATTGCTCGACCGGTACATGGACGCGGAGTCGACTGCGCCGCAGGCGCAGGACCGGTTGGATTTCGTCCAGGCTCTGGGCGTTCCCCAGGCCTGGTTGGCGCAGAGCACGGCGCAGCGACGTGGCTTCGACGCTTGCTGCGGCATCAACGTGCTCGAGAGCCGCCGGGCAGAGGCCGACAACTATGCGCTTGCGCAGGACGTTGCTTCGCGTTGCAAGATCATCAATGAGCACATGGCCGCGCGCGATATTCTCAATGGAGACACCGAGGATTTGCGCGGCATGATGGAGGAGTATGCCGAGACGATTGATAAAGAGGTGAAGAACAAGGCATCATGGGCACAACGTAGTAACGTCTACTTGCAGTACGCTGTGCTGCGCCATCTCATGTCTACGGCTGCAGACGACCGGGAGGCGGCACCGCAGCGTCTGGAGGAGATTGCAGGTCTTTGCAGTAAGCTGCAGTCCAGCCTTAAAGAACTGCAGAGCAATCCAGCGACTGCGCTCGCGCCTGCGCTCGCTGCGGAGATTGGCACCTGGCTGCAACTTCGCGCCACGGAGCTGCTCCGTATCCAGAGCGAAGGCCGCTCTACCGTCTTTGACCACTACGAGACGGCCTTGAGCGTTCCTTCGCACGAGAAGAGTCTCCGGACGGCCGTGGCTCGCTACACGGTCTCTTTCATCGAGTCTTTTGTCTAAGTCTCTGCGTTCTAGGTTCTCGTTTTTGATTTGCGTGGGCCCGGATCGCGACGTGATTGTAGATGTCGCTGGCGACGATGCCTTCGTTCGATCGCGGGGTTGGTCTCGCTCACGTGCTCACACAGTCGAGCAGTCAGGTACTGACGATCAGACTCTCACTGACTCCTGCCCATCCATTCACCTACTTACTTACTACATCAAAGAAACAATTCAATTCCATCTCACCTCATGCCACTGTTCGCCCCTCGTCTCTGTTCCCGACGCCCTCTCCTCCTCTTCTGCCGGCACCTGTTCGTTTGCCCTCCTCCACTGTGTGTGCTCGCTGTGGACAGCGCGGCGCGAGCCTGGCTCCTCCTCCTCCTCTTCGCCGCCGCAGCCGCAGCAGCAGCAGCAGCAGCAGCAGCAGCAGCAGCAGGTGCAGCAGCATCGACCCGGCGCGAGCTAGCTAGCTAGCTAGCCGCTAGCTACGGCCGCTCGCTCTGCTGTGCTGTGCTCTGCTGCTGCGCTCTGCTACTCTGCTGTGCTGTTGTGCTGTCCTCTGCTCTCTGCTGCTCTGCTCTCTGCTCTGTGCGGCGCCTCGACCGAGAGGCAGCTAGCTAGCTGCACTGGCTGGCTGTTGCAGCTCGCAGCAGGCAGGCGCCTCCGAGGCAGGGCGCGGACGGCGCGTCGAGGGCGCAGGGCGCGGGAGGGCGGGGCCAGGGCGCGCGGCCTCGCGACGCAGAGCGGCGCTGAGGCGGCGGCGGCGCTGAGGCGGCGGCGGCCGGCAGAGAGAGGAGAGAGTCTCTCGCGGCCGGGCGCCGGGGCGCGACGGTTTCCCGGCAGGCGCGCGGCGTGCAGGCGCGGGCGGCGGCGCGGGCGGCGGCGGAGGCGGGGGCGGCGGCGCGCGGAGATGGACGCGGACATCCTGCGCACGCAGCTGCGCAAGACGCTGGGGTCCACGAGAGGGTTCAAGCTCGAGGACGACGAGGACGAGGACGACGACAAGAGCAACAGCAACGGCGACGAGGCCGCCTCCGCGTCGAGCAGCGAGGAAGAAGACGAGGACGCAGAGGATGACGACGACGACGCAGAGGATGACGACGACGACGACGACGACGACGAGGACGCGCGTACGCCCGTAAGTCTCGCCAAACTCGCGCCCAAGGAAAGCTCTGATTCTCTTGGAGACCAAATTCGCGCGCGAACAGCAAAGAAGGCCCAGGCGGGACCCTCCGGTCTCCGCGTGGATCAGCAGAGCCCTCCACCGAGATTCAACCTCAGTGACCATGAAAACGACAACAACGACGACGATGGCGATGATGATGATGATGATGGTCATGATGACGATGACAACGAAGAAAGCGCAAGTGGGCACTTCTCTCGCGTGAGCGAAGAAGACGACGACGCAGAGAGCACGGGCGCTTCTGCTGCGAAACACGTAGACGGACACGAGGAGGACGCGCTCGCTGCGAGTCCATCAAGTCAAACGCACGAGAGGAAGATTGCCGGGGGAGAAACCTCGATGAGCGGTGACGGCGATGATGACGATGTCGAAGTGAGCCACGCCTCCGTCCTGGATGCGTGGTCGCGTCAAATCGAGTCTTCGTTCGGTCACAAGCAACCTAAACCCAAACGTCGGAATCGAATCGGCAGCAATGACTTTGGAGACGATGACTACTACGACGACGAGTTCGGGGAGGACAACGACTTTAATGTACGATACTCGAGCGCGCACGCTTTGCCCGCGAACGCGCAGGCGCCCTCTCCGCAGACCGACCATGACGCAGACCTGACCCCTCCCGGCGCACAGACGCGAGAGGACTTGGAGAATCTTGGCAAGACGTTCCTCCGCATCAAGGCAGAGACGGGCGCCTGGCTCGATCGCGTGCTGCATGCGTCAATCTTTTCAGAGGGCGGCCACGTCGACGCCACCGACACCTCGACCCTGTTTGAAGCGCTCAAGTCAGGCGTCATTCTCTGTCGTGTTGCCAACGCCATTTTACCGGGATGCATTCCAAGCTTTACCTCTGATTTCTCGAGTGAAGCTTCGTACAAGGTGCCGCTGAGCGAACGTGAGAATATCAAAAAGTTCATTCGCGCGTGCCACGATGCCATGAGCATTCCTGATTCGCTCCTCTTTGAGGTCGGAGATCTGCACAATCAGCAAAATATCCCCAAGGTGGTACTGTCGTTACGCGCTGTGGCAGAGTACGCGCGTAAATTCCTCAAGTCGCCTCCAGAGGTCCACTGGCGCAAGCTGGAAAATGTGGCCTTGACAGAGGACGAGGACGCAGTGCTCATGGCCTCGGCTGAGATGTCAAAACTTGATAGTGCGACCGTCTATCACATGTATGCCGCAGAGTCTGCTGCCGCAAATGAGTCGGCGGGCTCTGCGGCGGACGCAGATGGCGCGCCGGAAAAGGCTAATTTCGAGAACCGCAAGCGCAGCATCCAAAACAACCTCGTTCTTAATTCTCTCCTTCAACAACAGCACCAAAAGCAGCAGCAACAACAACAGTTTCGAGGCGCAGGCGGCAGCGCAAGTGGACACGCATCCGAGCCTACACCATCACCGCCCGGAACATTCGGTCAAGAGACAGCCAGCTTTGATCCAGCTTCATCGACTGCGGGAGCGTATGCTACGAGCGGCAGCAACAATGTCAGCGGCAGTAACACTGCCAGCAGCAGTGCCAACAGCAGTAGCAACAACAGTGTCGCCCCGCCTCCAGAAACGGTAGAAGCCTGGCTCGCGGTGCAGGGCATGTCCATGTACTATGACGCATTCATCGAGGAAGGCTGGGACGAGCTGGCAACGCTCACACTCATGTCAGAGACGGATCTCCGTGACGTTGGAATCCGGAAAAAGGGTCATCTGCGTAAACTCGCAAGCGCCATTCGGCAGCTCAAGGCCCGAGGCCCTGCCGCCGTATCCGAGACCAACTCGCCGAGCTCGGCAGGTGGTCACGGCAGGACGCAGGGCGCGTCTCCTCCCGGTTCGCCGGAACGCAACATTCTTCGCCGTATGGCAGGTTCACCGCGGGGCGGTGTCGCAGCGGCACCGAACATGGGCGCCTTGGGAACGCGAGGCTTGCATGCGATGGATCGCCGCGAGCTCTTCAACAAAGAGATGGCATGGGCACAATGTCGTGCACGCGCCAACGTGACAATGGACTTGGAGGACGCGAGGGCCATCTGGGCATTGCTGCACGAGGTACGTTCTCAAGTGAGCCGAAGCGAGCTTTCTGCTTCGCGGCCCGTGGAGACGAGACGCGCGGTGCAGCACCTTGTTGGTCTCACCGAGGATCTTGTCCGGTCGCTGATGCCATTCGAGGCGCCTATCGTGATTGATATCGGTTGGGACTCGCTCAAGTGCGGCTATGTGTTTAGCAAGGCGCCCGTGATGCTCCCGTGCGTCGTGGGCAAGTACTCGTTCCCCGCGCCGGGAGGGGCCGCGTCAAAGTCCCGTTCCCGGGCGCCGCGTGCCGTGTGTTCGGGGCGGAACGTTTTCGATCAGTGCCAAGCAACGTACGGTCCTGGAGCAGGGGACCGTGCGCGCCAGATATCAGGTCTAGGCACGGACGAAGGGACCTTTATGATCCGACGGGCGATCCACCGCGGGATCGACTCGATTGTCGACCCCCAGGTCGTCGAGTGGGACGATATGGAAATGCTCTTGGAACACATGTACCGGGATGTATTGCAAGCCAAGTCAGAGCAGCACCCCGTGTTGGTCATCGAACCCTGTCGGCGATGGAGTGGCCTCGAGCGCCAGCGCATGGCGCAAATGTTGACGACGAAATTCAATGCTCCAGCCATTTACTTTTCGCCGGCAGCCCCACTCGTTGCTTACAAGGCGGGTTTGAAGAGCTGCGTCGTCTTGGATTTGGGCGAGTCGCGCTCGACGGCAAGCGTCGTCTACAACAACAGACTCGTTAAGGATGCCGTGGTGAACTCGCCCATTGGAGGCTTGCAGCTGACGGAACTGATGATGCAATCGTTGACGCAAGACGGATACGACTTCAAGTCTGTATTTGAGGCTCAGAATCCGGCGCAGTTCTCGTCGACGCGACACTTTCTCGAACAGGAGATGGCTCGCGAGGTCAAGGATCGTGTATGCGTAATTGCGAACTCGTACGAGGAGTTTTGCGTTTCGCCCGAGAGTCTGCCAGCCTATCTGGGAGACTATTTGCCCAGGGTTAGCCGTGGCGCTCCCTTTTTGAATGTGGGCGAGGCACGTGCGCATGTCCCTGAGGCCCTCTTTTCACCAGATCTCGTGCGCCGCGACCAGTTCTACAATGGCGGAAGTTTGCAACACATTATCAAGGCGGCCCTGGAGAGATGCACCGAGTCGGTGGCGGCGACGGCATCAGAGACGGTGCTCATTTGCGGCGGGATGGCGAACCTTCCGGGTCTGGCGGGCCGATTGCAAAAGGAGCTCAATGAATTGTACGCTGTGCAATCCCGGAAGCCGCCCCGTGTTATGCTCACATCGGACGAGGATCTTGATGACGTGCTTGCAAATCCTCTGTTCACTGCATGGCAAGGTGGCAGCATGTTGGCCTTGCAACACGAGTTCCAGTCGCGCTGGATTGCGCGAGAGACCTTTTTGGAGAAGGGCGACAAGGTGTTTACCGAGACGTCTGTGGCAGAAGGTCTTGGTCCTTTTCCTCTTTACAGTCCAGACACTGCGTTGTACAAGGCAAATCGCGCCGTAAATTCGCTGCGCGATCTCCTCGCCGTTTTGTCGGAGAGCGGCGCCGGTACATCATCATCATCCGCCTCCTCTTCCTCCTCTGCACTCGCCTCGTCGTCGATGGTGCAGCCAGATACACTGACGTCGGGTCTCTCATCGTCAGGGGCAGTTGACGAGGAGGACAGCATGAGCGTGAGAGAGAATCTCTCTCCTCGCTCACTCAAGAGTATGATCAATGACGTGGCCATTTTTCTGGACGAGCAAAAGTGTCCCGAAGTGTATGTCCTCGACGTCAAGATGCACTTGTACGACCGCTACTCTCGCCAACCACCGCGCAAGAGGCTTCCTGTGGAAGAGATTTTGCTCTCGCTTCCCGACGAGCTCCTTGGCCATTTAGAGCCATACGTGTCTCTCGCCAAGGCCGAGCGTGGTCATCGCGATGGCGCGCCGGGCTCTTTGCGTTCTAGACGCGGTCAAACAGCAAAGCAACCGGCTGCCGGCGTAAAGCAGAGTGCTGCGCAATCGAGCGCCATTGCCAATCGCCAGCATTTCTCAGAGACCTCCGAGGATGACGGTCCCAACGATGATGATGACGACGATGAAGACGATGGCGAAGAGTTCTTTGCCATGGCAATTTGATAATGTCTTGTAATCAGATGTGTGATACCACGTCATAGACTTGTGTGATGTTCCTGTGGCTCCATGTCCTTTTTTTCTGATCTGACCCGACGCTCTTGATGATGGATGGCTGATTTATCTTTTTCTGCAATTCTCTCTCTCTCTCTCTCTCTCTCTCTCTCTCTTTTGCAGCACTTGAAAAGAAGCCTCGGCGGCCATTCAGCAGGACAAGAACAACTTGCGCGAGCGTGCGGGCGCGCACGAGAAAGAGAGAGAGAGAGAGAGAGGAGCGAGGCGAACGGGAGAGACGCCAAAGTAGCGTGAGACTCGTGGCGCCCTGAAGACCGCGCGTCGCGAGCAGACGCAAAGGCAGCAGAGAAAGATGAAGTTTCGACCCTGCATTGACTTGCATGAGGGCTGCGTGAAGCAGATCGTGGGCGGGACCCTGACCGACGACGCGGGCAAGACGCCGGAGACAAACTTTACGTCGGATAAATCCGCAGGAAACTTTGCGGCGCTGTATCAAGAGGATGGCCTTCAAGGCGGTCATGTGATCATGCTCGGCAAGGGCAACGAGGAGGCCGCCCTCGAGGCGCTCGGCGCCTTTCCAGACGGGATGCACGTGGGCGGCGGCGTGACGCCCGAGAATGCTCAAAAGTACCTCGATGCAGGGGCCTCGCATGTGATTGTGACCTCGTACGTGTTCCGTGATGGCACGATTGACTTTGATAAGCTGCATGAGCTGGAAAGTGCTGTCGGCAAGGAGCGTCTCGTGCTCGACTTGAGCTGCAGGCGTCGCAGCAACGAAGGGGAGTCGCCGCGTTACTTTGTTGTGACGGACCGCTGGCAAAAGTTCACCGACTACGAGATTACCCAGGAGAACCTCGAGACCCTTGCACAGCACTGCTCCGAGTTTCTTGTGCATGGCGTTGACGTAGAGGGACTGCGAGTGGGCATCATTGGCGAGCTCGTGGAGATGCTCGGGCGATGGTCGCCGATCCCGGTCACTTATGCGGGCGGAGCCCGGAGTGTCGAGGATCTGGAGCTGGTGAAACTTTTGGGCCGTGGCCGCGTGGACCTCACGATTGGCAGCGCGCTGGATATCTTTGGCGGCTCGCTCTCGTATGACACGGTTGTGAAGTGGCACTATGCCAATCTGCACGGTGATGACGTCGAGCTGTCTAGCATTTCGAACCCCAAGGAGCGCCTTCGCTGTATGACGGCGCGCACGGCGCTGGAGGCAGATCGGGCTGCCGTCACCGCGAATGCTGCCTTTCGTACAGCGCTCAAGCTAGCGTCTGCCTCTGATCACTGACCACGCTTGACCTGGCAAGCATTGGCAAGCAAGCGAGCGAGCATTGGCAAGCGTAGGCAAGCATAGACAAGCATAGGCAAGCACGAGATATTTTTTTTTTCTTTTCCCAAAGAGCTACTTTGTACACTTGATGATTTCCCGAAGCGCTTTTCGGAACAGGAGTGGATCATGTTTGTGTACGTACTGCAAAGGGTCGCTTATGATGAGCACACGCAAGCTGAGTTTCCGATATTGCCAAAGAAGAGCATAGAGGAGCGCTACTCGTCCCCTTTTCCCCGAAACGACTCGCTTTGAAGATGGTACTCAAGAAAAGAAAAGAGAAATGAAGACTGAAAGGTGGAAAAAATCACGTTGAGCAGTAAGCGCGCTCGTTTTGACAGTGCCTCACTCAGAGGCGATGACGACGAGTGCTCGACGCAGACCAACGTAGGTATTGCTTCAGTTTCTAATTTTTACTTTTCGAAATCCCCTTTACGTAGTGAGTGTGGTGGGCGACAGTTGCAGAACTGACTTCAGCTGAGATGAAGCTGGAGCAAAGGAGATGCGAGAACTTAAAGAATACACTGCTTGCCAAGATGAGAGCTCTCGACCTCACTGAGAGGAGAAACGTGAGTCTCAGTGGAGAGGGGACGCGTCATCATGGCAGTGACAACAAAGTCCTCGGGTTTAAGTTTGCCCGAAAGGATGTTGTTGACAGTGCGGAAGATGGGAAGGTGGAGGTTGCAGCTCTCTGTGAAAGCAACGGCAACCTTTGCGGTGGGAACACCTTCAACAGTGGTCGACGCAAGGATTTCCTCGAGAGACTCGCCCTTGACGAGGCGGACGCCGCACGAACGGTTACGACTGAGGTCGCCAAAGGCGGTGAGCATGAGATCGCCAATGCCCGAGAGACCGGCAATGGTTTCCGGCTTGCCACCCATGGCGATGGCGAGCGATGTGAGCTCGGCACTGGAGCGCGTCACATACGCCGACATTGTATTGATGCCGAATCCCAGACCCTCGATGAGGCCAGCGCCGATGGCGAGGGGGTTCTTGAGCGCGCCTCCGAGCTCGACGCCAACGGTGTCCTGGGAGGCGTAGATGCGAAAAGTGGTGGAGGACATGAGGCGCTGGATCTTGACGGCGTCGGCGAGCTGCTTGGAGGCAACAACGACCGAGGTGGGTTGCTTGGCGACGATTTCCTTGGCAAACGAGGGCCCAGACAAGACAGCAAAGGGCTGCGGGCGGCCAAAGGCCTCGAGCATGGCCGTGGACAGCAGACTCTGCGTGGCGAGGTGAAGGCCCTTGGCCGTGGAGCAGTAGAGAACATTGGGAGGGATGAGGTCACGGTGCTCGCGGATCCAGTCCGGTGAGCGCTGTGCGGGAAGGGCGTGGATGATGAGCTCTGTGTTGAGGAGCGCCTCCTTGAGGTCGACGGTTGCAGACACGTTTCCGGGAAGCTCGTGGCCCGGAAGGTATTGGTCGTTGCGGCGCGTGAGTTTGATCTCGCGCGCAAGCTCGCGGCGCCGAACATAAATGATGACGTTGTGGCCGTTGCGGGCTGCTGCGGCGGCCATGGCTGTTCCGTAGGCGCCGCCGCCGACGACGGTAATTTTGACAGGCTTTTGTGAGGCGTTTGAGGGTCCGAGGTTGAGCTGCTGCCAGAGATGGGTGGTGAGGCTGTCCTTGGAGGAGGAGCGGGACAGCTCGGGCGTGTCGATATCGGCAGGGTCAACGTGGGAGAGGTGTCGCGTGAGACCCTTGGTAAGCATGCGTTCGTGGGTCGTGGTGGCGCCTCTGTGTTTGCCCTTGCGCCAGTTCTGGTATTGGGTTCTGTAGACGCTGAGAACGTCGGCAAAGGCGTCGACGTCGTCGTTGCGTCGGTACTGGTCGATTTCCGTCTCGCGTTCCAGAACGGCCTTGGCGGTTTCCACAAAGCCGCGCCGTTTGCGGGCTACCTCGGAGGGGCTCTCGGCGACCTTTTGCGTTGACGCGGACGCCTTTTGGGAGGCACCCTTGCCATTGCTGGCGAGCTCATCTTTGGATCCCTCTTGCTCGACCAGAGAAGCCACTTGAGCCTGCGTCCCGTCGACGGTCTCGGCGGAAGCGAGGGGCGGTTCGCCGCTGCCAACGGCTTCGCTGGCGGTACTGCTGCCGCCGTCCTGCAGCGGGTAGGCCATGGACGGCTCTTGCTGGTGTTGTTGTTTTTGATGTTGTTGTTGCTGCTGCTGCTGCTGCTGATGCTGCTGCTGTTCGAGCGCGAGCTGCTGCGAGAGCTTTGCGATGTGGAAGGCGATGGCCGTCGTGTCTTCGGGCGTGAACGCGCGTCCTGCGCGGCGTTTTTCGCGGCGCGCCTTCTGGGTCATGAGGATGCTCGCGAGCGCGCCCAGCGATGCCCCCGCCGTCAGGAACGCCATCGCCAGCAGCACGTTCTTGGCGCCGTCGTCGCCCATCCTGCGCGCCCGCCGTGCCTCCCGCCGCCCCGCGCCGCCTCCTCCTCCTGCCCTGCTCTGCCCTGCTCTGCTCCTGCTGCTGCTCCCGCTGCAGTGCAGGTCTGCCCTGCCATGCCCTGCCCGGGCTGCCCTGCCCTGCTGCTATCTATCTAGTATCTGTCGATCGATCGATCTAGCCAGCCAGCTATCCCAGCCGCCGCAGCCGCTTCGTATCCTGCCTGGTTCGCGGGTCGCCTCGCCTCGCCTCGCCTCGCCTCGGCCGGGCGCGCTCCGTCGGATCTGCCGCAGCCCCGCCGCCGCCGCGCCCGCCGCGGCTGCCGGCCGCACGCGCGGAAGGTACGCCCGCGCGTGCCCTGCGGCGCCGCGGCTCCGCCTGCGCCCTGCTCGCTCGCGGCATCTTGGCGTCGTGGCATCTCGTCCTGCGGCACGATCCGGCCTCGCCCTCGCCGCCGTGCAGGACCACCGCGCGGTCGTCGCCGGCCGGCGCGGCGGCCGCCCTGCTCCGCCGCAGGCAGCGCGCCTCGCCTGCCGCCTGCGTCTGCGCCGCGCGCGCCTGCGTCTGAGCGTCTGTCTGTCTGTCTGTCTGTCTGTCTGTCTGTCTGTCTGTCTGTCTGTCTGTCTGTCTGTCTGTCTGTCTGTCTGTCTGTCTTT